>JARHVA010001135.1:2230000-2462500 GCA_037957365.1 Torreya grandis
ATAAGGTGACTATAATAATTTGAGGATGTCTTATGGGACATACAGAGTGGACCTATGTAATTGGAAGTGGTCTTGTGTTCATGTTGTTATCAAGGGTGAGCTATATGGATGAATATGTCTCCATGAGACCTATACGAGCTATAAGTGACTTGTTTAAAAGGTGTCACTACTAAAGGGTGACCCATAGATGCTATGACTAACCTATGTAGACTATATTGAGCCTTATATTTGTATGATATATGTCATAAGGAATAATACATGCCTAATGGTTGACCAAGATGGTGTTGATCCAAATTGCTCTATAAATAGTAAAACTGAAGGTGTTGGGTTATAGATTTTTTGTGAGAGACTAAGGAGTGAATTTAGAGATTCTTGTGTGTGTTTTGGGGATAAAAATAAGTGTATATTTCCCTAAATATGAGTTGAAGAGTATAACATATTTAGGACTATTGGGATGGCTTGTTAGTCATAATTTAGTTAGGAGAATAGAGAGCTTGATGTTTGAGTGTGAGCGAAGGTGAAGTATGATTAACAAAGGTCCATCATCAGGTGTTGTTGACATTAGTTCAAATGTGAAAGTATTTCATAGGTGTTGTTGTGTTAGCTTATCATCTGAGGTGGTTATATCTTCCTTGCAAGGTAATACTTGCTAAAAGGTCTGGTTGTTATAGCAGCTCAATTAGATAGGTGTGGTAGCACTTTGTGGGATTAGTCTCACTAAATAGGGATTGTAATTCCTTTATCAGTTTTACCTAGTATAAATTAGATCTTTTCATAGAGGATAGTAGTCTAATTATAGGTTCCAATGGGTTTTATTCCCCAATAAGTTTTCCCATGTATGTCATGTGTTATGTGATTGATCTTGCATTATCTCTCTTATTTATTGATTTGAATGATATGTATGCTTCATGAATGCTTGTGATAACTGGTTAAGTAATTGTTAATATCATAATTAAATTTTGGATTATTTGGGTTCATTGATTCACCCCCTTGTTAGTTATTGTACCTCTAACAATTAGTATTAGAGAAAGGTTATTTGGTAAAATCTTGATAGCTCAAATGTGATCAAAGGTAAAATGGTTGATAAAAAGGTTATGGATTGGCTTCAAGACAATCTAGTTTCTGCTCTATCATAAGTCAATAATGTAGTGCAAAACCTAGGATCAACTATCAAAAATCTATAGATCATGGTGAATATAGGTTTCAATCAAAGAATGGAATAATGTGAAAATAAGGTCTTGACTTTTTTGGATGTGTTGTTATCCAAGGACAAAGAAGATGTCATCTCCATCTAAGGGATCAAGAATGAAAATACATTGAGAGGTAATTATGAAGAGAAAAGAGGATCATATTTGAATAAATTCTTAAATGGGTATTGATTCTATTGCAATCAATTTGGTCATAGATATAAGGATTTTACTCTCTTTATAGAGACCAAAAGGGATCTCATATGTTAAAAATTTAACCAACAAGGTCACATATCCAAGAAATACAACAAAGCATTTTGGAAAAAGGATATATAGGTCATTGACACTATAAAATTATTTAAGAAGACCAAGTCTAAATAAGCAAAGAAGTAAAATCCAAGTAGATCAAAAAAAGAAGAGTTATTGTTTGTTCAAGTAGTTTTGCACACTCAAGAAGATGAGAATAATATATGGTTCATAGACAATAGATGCTCAAATCATATGACAAGAGACAAGAGAAATTTAGTCTCTCTAAAGAAGACTAACCTAGGTGTAGTTAGATTTGGTGACAACAAGTCTACTAACATAGTCGGTAAGGGCATTGTAAGTTTTTATAATAGTCATATGAAGACTAAAAATGTCTTATATGTAGAAGGTTTGAAACATAATATATTAAGTGTTATCCAAATGTGTAAGGAAATTGTTTAACCTTTCATGATGATGTATATGAAGTAAAAAAGATAAAATCTGATAGATTAGTTGTAAAGGTTCATAAAACATATAATAATATGTATGTATTCCATAAATCCCATAAGGAGCAGTGCTTCATGAGTCATTTGGAAGAAAGTTGCATTTGGCATAGAAGGCTTGGACACATAAATTTTGATAGTATAGTAAATATCATTTCAAACCGGTTGGTAAGGCATATGCCCAATATTTCTAAGATTTTTCATTCTCTTTTCAAGGCATGTCTTCATGGGAAGCAAACCAAGAGAATAAAAAAGAAAAAATAATTCTCCATTACATAACCATTAGATTTGATCCACACTGATCTATGTGGACCTATGAGATCTTAAAGTATTCAAGGTAATTGGTACTTCATACTTATCTTTGATGATTTTAATAGGATGACTTGGATATTCTTTCTTAAAGAAAAATCATAATATTTTACAAAATTTGTGGCATTTAAATCTCTAGTGGAAAATGATAAAGGCTCAAAGATCAAGTGTGTGAGATCAGATAGAGGATGTGAGTTTTGGTTTCAAATTTTTGATGATTTCTATGATAAACATGGGATAAGAAGACAATACTCTACTGCTAGAACACAATAACAAAATGGTGTGGTTGAAAAGAAGAATAGGATTATGGATGAGATGGGTAGAACCATGCTTCCAGATTTAAAAATATCAGATGGATATTGGGAAGAGGCAGCCAAGACTTCTATGTATATCCTAAATAGATGTCAAATCAAAATAAATGGTAATAATACACCTTATGAGTTATGGAAAAATAGAGCAGCTAATGTTAAACATTTTAGAGTGTTAGGGAATAGGTGATTCATCAAAAGAGATGAAGATAATATTAGAAAATTTTATTCAAGATTTGATGAGGGCATTTTCTTAGGATGTTCTTCTATCAATACTACCTATAGATTTTTCAACAAGAGACTTCACAATATTGTTGAAATTTCAAATGTAAGAATAGAAGAGACAAGTAGAGTCAAGAAGCCAAAAATGCATGTAAATGACTCAACTCAGAATGTTTGTTCAAATAATGATAAGTTATCTATTCAAATAGATGATGAAGATGAAGAGAAGGAAGAAAGACAAGATACTAAAGCTCCATCTAGAATAATTTAGAAAGATCATCCAATCTCTCAAATTATTAGAAATGTTGGTGTAAGGTTGTATGCTAGATGGAGAATGTTGATCAATAAAAATCAACAAGACTCAGCTCTTTTATCCATGACTAAACCCAAAACATTTATGGAAGCTATCAAAGATGAAATCTAGATTGATGCAATGGATGAAGAAATTGATCAAATAGATGGGAATGAAATATGGGACTTAGTTCCTAGACCAAAAGATAAAATTGTGATAGGTACCAAATGGGTTTTTAATAACAAGATGAATGATAAAGGATAAGTCACAATAAATAAGGCTATATTGGTGTGTAAAGGATATGCTCAGGTTGAATGAATAGATTTTGATGAAACTTTTGCTCATGTGGCAAGGATGGAAGTAATTAGACTCTTCTTGTCATATGCATGTTTCAAAGGTTTCAAGGTATATTAAATGGATGTTAAATTTGCATTTTTAAATGGAAATTTAGAAGAAGTCTACATTGAGTTACCTAAAGGATACTTCATGTCAATTAATCAATATTTTATGTGTAAATTGAAGAAGGCTCTATACGGTATTAAATAAGCTCCTAGAGCTTGGTATGACAAGATAGATAAGTATTTTTTAAGTCAAGGCTTTAAAATGGGGATAACTTATAGTAATTTGTATATTAAGATAGAAGGTAATCATAAATTGATAGTTGTATATGTTAATGACATTATTTTTGGATTTGACAATGATAAATTAAGTAGTGAATTTGTAGATACTATGAATACTGAGTTTGAAATGTCTATGTTGGGAAAACTATCTTACTTGATGAAAGGATCTTCATTTGTCAAGATAAATACATCAAGGATATTATAAGGAAGTTTGACATGATGGATTATAATCCAATGGGTACTTCAATGATCATAGGATGCATGTTAAGTAAATTGTATGACTCACCAAAAGTTGATCAAACTTTGTATAGATCCATGATTGGAAGTCTTTTGTACTCTATTACTTCTAGGACTAACATCATGCAAGTAGTGGGTCTTGTAGGAGGGTTTCAATCTAACTCTAGAGAATCTCACTTGAAAATAGTCAAAAGGATGTTGAGATATCTCAAAGGCACCATAGACTATGGTTTATGGTATCCCAGGAGTAAAGAATTCTCTTTGAAATCATATACTAATGTTGACTGAGCAGGTTGGGGTCTTCTTCATGGGAAAATGTTTGGTGTCCTGGCTAAGCAAGAAGCAAGTCTCAATGTATCTATCAACTATAGAAGCTAAGTATATAGTATTTTCCTCTTGTTTCACACAAGTCATGTCAATGAAACAAACTTTGGAGGATTACAAGGTAAGATAGAATAGACCTTGTCCTATTTTTTATGACAATATTAGTGCAATTAGTATCTCAAAAAATCCTTTTATGAACTCAAAAACTAAACAAATTTCTATTAGATATCATTTTTTGAGAGAACAAGTGACTAATCAATGTGTTAATTTGGATAATGTTCCTACAAAAGAGCAGCTTGCATATATTATGACCAAACCATTCTCAAAAGCTACTTTTGAGTATCTAAGATAGAGCTTGGGTGTCATTTATTTCTCTATGAATCAATAGAGGGTATTTGGTTAAGGGGGAGTAACATGTTCATAAGACTTACTCTAGAGGTTTGTGAAGGAGATATAGTATAGGGTTAGAATGTATGTTCTCAAGTTGGTTCTATATATGTTTCCTTTTTTTGTATAATACAGATGTAGAGTTGGTGGTCATGGAAGTGTCTTGAGAAAGAAGGATAGTAATCCTACATGGTGAATATTCATGGTGTGTGGAAATCTGAAGATGCTTAAAAGTGAAATTGATTAGAGTTCTTAGGGGGGAGTCCCTCTTAGATGTTTCTTATCTTTTGAAGTTATGAAGATCAGTGTGTGCCCACTTTGTCATTGTGTCAAAGGGGAAGAAAGTTACTATTGGGGAGAATGTTCCTGTTATAAGATTGCTTTGAAGAGAGAGATGGTGAATTGAATATTATTATATATGATGGTTCTTGACATCAATGACAAAGGGGGAGATTGTTTGAGATTTTTTGTGTTGATTTCACAGTGGTGTCATGGTGGTTCCCTAGTAAGTTAATGAAGAACCATGATTGTTTATATGATAATGACAAAGTGTGCAATGTGATTGTTCTAGAATGCTTTTGTATGGTTAGTTAATATTTAGTATTGACATAGCTTGAGAGGATCAAGGATGAGTATGGAGGTTTAAACATGTGCAAATGGTCCTATTAGATGTGATCCATGCTTTGAGATATTATGTGCAAAAGTGGAATTCATTTGGTTGATCATCGTTCTCATCTAAAACACCTTGGGTCTAATGGCAGAAAAGATGAGTTGGTAGTTTGATGATGTCATCATTACCATGTGGGAAGGAGTTAAGGGGATCTTATCATATGGTTGTGATCATTGGAGACCTTAATTATTAAGAAATAGATCAAAGGTCATGCATCAAAGTGTCATAAAATTTATGTGGGTGTAAATTTGGCTTCTCAGTTAGATTTCATTATTTTCCTATAGCCAAATTTGTAGATTGGACAGAAAACACTGAGTATGTGTGTTGATGAGGTCAAAGCTCACACGTGTGGACATTTCAGGAAAAGATGATAATATGGGTTTGTTCATTCTTAGACCTAGTTTATTTTCACTAATTTATAGATCATGTGATGTAGCATGTCAGAAGTTATGCCTTTACAAAGATGGGCTCCTAATCAGATTGACTATGTTTTCCCATACTTAGCCAATTTTGTAGTGTGGCAGAAAGAGTTGAGTAAACATGGTAAAGGTGTTATATCTTGTACATGTGAAAGTGTAAATAGAATATGATCATATGGGTTTGTTTAGTTTTGATTAGAGATGATCTATACTAAGTTTGAGATCATGCACTGAAGTGTGGCAAAATTTATAGATGATCAAACACTTGGCCTCTCAAGTAGATTTGGACATGGTTAGCTCTATGATAGAAGTTTATGAAAAGGCATGTTTATGGTGTTATATCTTGCACATGTGATATTTTCAAGAGTATTAAGTCATATGGTTAGATTCTCCTATATAAGGAGATCTTCTAGTCTAAAATTGAGATCCTACAGTTAAGCGTAGTAGAAGTTATCAAGGTGCAAAAATGATTACTCGTGCATATTGACAAGGTTCCCATTATCATTTTTGGAAGTATTAAAGCTCAAGAAATATTGATGATGCATGAGTGATCCAAGAAGTTAGGAGGTATAAATATGAGGATAGTTGCATGATGTTTAACATCTAAACAAAGTTATAAGATCTTGATCTAATGGCTGGAGGACAATCATATAGTTTGATCAATAGTGAGTGTTGATTGTTAAGGACCTTGTTGATCTGTACAAATTGATGGAATGCATTAAGTCAACATTTTGAGATGGCATGAGATGAATTCAAAGTAATATAAGTTTAATGTTTGGATTTGGTGGTATATATGTTAAATTTTGGACATGATTGATATTGAGAGATTGATCATGAGCTGAGAGTCCATGGGATTTTAGCATAGTGTTCAAAGTTTAACTATGACCATTTGCATTTAAATATTTGAATTTACGAAGAAAAGACCAGTGTCTAGTTTTTAGACCACAAATTTTGATAGAAGAATAATTTTCTCCTGTAGTAAAAATAAAAATGGTAAAGGACTCCAAGGCTCATTTGACTATATGGATTATAAAATATGAAAGTATGTATAGACTTAAATATTGAGTTCCAAATTTGACTATGTTCTCATATTTTTTCTAAAAGTGACCCAAGAAGGATATTTGAGCTCATGTAGTTGTTTTGATGTTTCATGGTGAATTGGATATTGAGGCTTATTATAGAGTCTATGGGGATGGTCTATGTGTATTTTGAGGGTGTGATCAATCTATCTTGAGCATGAATAATGTTTAATAAGTTGACTTTGTGTTCGGTAATGGTGACTATGTATATAAAGTATTTATTTGAGTTGTTTGAGCATATGTAGAGGTGAGATAAGTAGACTATAATCATTTGAGGATGTTTTAGGTGACATAAGGAGTGGACCTATATAATTGGAAGTGGTCATGTGTTCATGTTTTTCTTGAGGGTGAGATATATGGGTGAATAGGTCTTCATGAGACTTATAAGAGCTACAAGTGCCTTGTTTAAAAGGTGTATCTACTTAAGGGTGACCCATAAATTCTATGGCCAACCTATGTAGATTGTATTGAGACTTATCTTCATATGATATATGTATTAAGGGTTAAAACACACCTAATGGCTGACCAAGATTATGTTGATCTAGATTTCTCTATAAATAGTAGAATCAATGGTGTTGGGTTCTAGATTTTTTATGAGAGACTAAGGAGTGAATTGAGAGATTCTTGTGTGTGTATTGAGGAGTGAAGGAAGGATAGAGTGACTTGAGGATTATTTGAAGATCATAATATATTGACTATTAAGATGACTAATTGGTCATAATTTAGACTGGAGAATAGAGATCTTGTTTTTTGAGTGTGAGCGAAGGTGAAGTGTGATTAGAAAAGGTCCGTCATTAGGTATTGTTGACATCAATTTAGAGGTACAAGTGTTTTCTAGGTGTTATTATAGTATATCAACATCTAAGGTGGTTGTAGCCTCCTTGCAAGGTAACACTTTCTAAAAGGTTTGGTTGTTGTAGTAACTCAACTAAACAAGTGTGGTATCACCTTGAGGGATTGGTGGTCTCACTCAATAGGGATTGTAGTTCCTTGATCAATTATAGTTGGTCTGACTTGGATCTAGTTATATAAGACAATAGTCCAATTTTAGGTTCTAGTGGGTTTTATTCCCCAAGGGGGTTTCCCATGTATATCATGTGTTATGTGATTGATCTTGCATTTTCTCTCTTTGCTTATTGATTTGAATAATATGTATGTTTCATGAATGTTTGTGATAATTGGTTAAGTAATTGTAATATTATAATTTAAGTTTGGATTATTTGGGCTCACTAATTCACACCCCCCCCCACTTAGTGATTGTACCTCTAACAAAGCTTTCATTTAGAATATGTGGTTACTATTGACCAATTTTGACCCCAAGATCAAAATGTCAACCCCTATAGGGAATAAAATCTTGTGATGTTTTTGAAGCACTCATTGCCAATTACATGCCTTGATAGTCTCCAATTGGTTTCTATAAGGTCTTATTAGCATTGTTTAAGGTAAATTTGAAGAAATTAAGGTAATGTCTTATATCAGTCTTGTAATGGTTGTTTCTACGCTAATTCGCTTTCACATTCAAAGAGAGAAATGAGAAACTAAGAGATGGTCTAGGGTTAGAAGATACCCGGATGTAGTTGTGCGCACTGAAATCAGACGTTGGAAGGTACTCCTCTTTGGCTATGGAGGAATGACACCTGCAAAGAAAAAGAGACTAAAACATGAAAAACGTTAGACGAAGAGATGGTGGGTTGTCAAGCAAAAGCTTGATCCCTGAAGTACGAAGACTTCCTTAAGGGATATCAACCCACTGATTAAAAATAGAATATTTGATAGAAACAGAAATAGTGAAAGATAAAATGAAAGAAATAAAAGACAAAAAGCAAAATGCATACCTGATATGCAGCAAATTACTATGCACAGTCACCGGTGTCAGTCTCTATGCCGACGTCAGTTAGGGAAGGGAGTCGACGTCGGTTAAAGTGTTGGCATCGGTAGGGGTAATGACCGGCATCGGTCGGGGCAGCAGTTTTTGGACGGGGTCTGGTCGGGTCAGGTCTAGACGGGGTTTTAGGATTGCAGAATAGTCTAAAGTTTCATTTGAGGGTTAGGAAGCCAGTTTGGGAGTTAGAGGGATTGTTTGGGAGTTTGTGCAGAAATCTAGGTAGAGTTACAGACTGTATATTTTGGAAAGGGTGGATAGAGGTGATACGGGAGGAAGTCAAGCCAGGGCTATAGTCTGAATCTAGATTGGGGTTGTGATAGCAATTAAAAACAATAACCAGAGAACAAAATAAAAGCACAGAACAAACACTTACCTGTTACATGCTGAAGATAGAGTAGGAGACATAATTGATGTTGTCGATGTGTTGTAGAAGTTTGATGTAGCAGACCTCCATCAAGATGATTGAAGTAGAATACATGTACCAGAGAGAGAGAATATGAGAGATTTGATTGCAGATTGATTGAATGTAAAAAGTTGGCTGATTGTTTGAATGAAAAGTTTTGTTGATTGTTCGAAGGTCAAATGAAAGAATGTTTTGAAAGAAGGTCTAACAACCGATCGAGAAACCGATTGCCAACTGAATGACGAATAACAGATAACGGATCTTGCTTTCGAGTCGAGAATGCAATGTTAAGGATAACCAACGCCAATAGGACCACTGATGTCGACCGAGTAGTGACCGACGTCGGTGATGTCAGCTGGGTAGTGACCGACGTTGGCAGATGCAGAATGGGGACAGAGGCTAACTTTAGCTTTTTGCTCATTTTTACATGCTGTCAGGGTCAAGGCTCGTGGGAAAATGGTCGACAGGGGCTAAATAGGTGTGGGAGAATAAAAATGGGGGTTAAGGGGAGGACGACAAGGCTTAGACACAATTTCAGTGTCTACATTTGCCTCTTTTTGTCTTGTTGGTTGTTCTGGATGAACTGCAAGACAAAAATAGGAGTTGGTTGCCCTAGGTGTGGGATAAGGTCAATTCCGTCTTGTTGGTTGTTCGAATGAACTGCAAGACAAAAATAGGAGTTGGATTTCCCTGATTATGGATGAGGTATTCCCCCTCAAAGCAAGAGTCGAGGGAAGGGAACCGAGAATCGGGTGCTAATTTGACAAAGAGTGGATGAAAAAGGGGTGAGGGTAAACATTGCAAAAGTTGTGATTGCACACATATCACTTCACGAGATGGTTAGGTCAAATTGTCGTAGGTCAAGGGTCAAGGAGTGCCAAAATTGAAGTAATCGGGCCCCAACGTGTGGTCGTAGCTGATCGAGTTATTCAATCGAAGCTATAGCTCCAATGGGTCGTCATGTTCCAGGTATCCCAGGCTCAGGAAGTGCTCCTAGAAACATGAAAAAGTCACAAGTAGTGCAGATCAACCAACTTGCAATCCTATACTTGTGAGGGTCCAAAATAGTCTGTGCACAATTTTTCTAACCAGTCATGAGGTAGCATACAGGCAAAAACAACCAAGGCAACATTGTCTTGGAAGTGGTCGAAGTCAGAGGAGATAGGCATGATCTCCAATGGTCATTGGTCAAGGTGGATGCATGGATGAAAGGATGTGGCCAAGCTAACCTCAGAAGACGTTATGTGATCTGAGTGCTGCCTACATAGCCCTTGTGTGAAGGGCCTCAGGCCAATGTAGTTCTCCCTAAAAGGGAAGAAGGGTCAAAGGGATGGAATTGGTCTTGGTCGAGGGCAAGGTCATGGTCAAAAGGAGGAAAGAAGGTTTGTCCATCAAAGAGATGAACAAACGAAGGTGGTCGAGCTAACCCCAGAAGATGTCATGTCATTTGAGTGCTACCTACATAGCCCCAGTCTTAGGGCCTCAGACCAATGTAGTTCGAAATTAGTTGAGAAGATTGGTCAATGATTGGTTTGGTCATGTGTCGAAATGATGAGGAGAAAAAGATGTTACAGCCTTTTCCAAATGGTGTATTCTGCAACATTAGTTGAGGGGTCTTTCATCCCTAGCAATTTTCCATATTCGTGATGGATGTATGCTAAAGATGAATTGAGGTCTATTTATGCTTCAACAAGTATTGGTTTATGCTTAACATAAATTGCGTCTGGTCGATAATTTCCATGTGTATTGGTGTCCATTGAAACTAGTGTGAATAGGCTATGGGAGTGGTCTGAGAAAAAGAGTTGAGTTGAGTTGATTAGGTTTGACAAGTGATGAAGTTGAATGTGACCAAAGTGAAAAGGAAGCGAAAGGCATATTTCTCTTTCATTGACAAGGACTAGAATGACAACATAGATAAGGGTTGTTAGAACCAAGAGCCCCATTCATGCATGATGTCGTTGACCATATGTTGTGTTAGAGAGGTAATCGAATCACTTTGACATTAAAGTGAGCTCGAAGTCCCTTGAGCAAGTGATAGGAGGAGGATAGGGTAACCCATTTTAGAGCAGAGATAACTTTGCCCATTTTTATAGGAGACCCTGAGACAACTACAAGCCAAGTCCATGATTTTTGATTTTTGATTTTTTTTTTTTGAGTGTAGACTGATCAATGCGGGAAGTCTGCATAGAGATGTCATTTTCTTGGTGGTCATTTTTGAAGCTGATCAATGCGAGAAGCTTCTAAGAAAGATTGTTGTTTGTAGCAAGAGTTAGTCATAGCCATCCTTCGAGGGAGTGGTCTATATTTTGCTTTATATATAAGGGATTTGAATGGCTGTCCTTCGAGGGAGTAGTCTATTAGCTATAGCAATGATAGTACAACTATCCTTCGAAGGAGTAGTCTGCCTTTTGATTCTAATTTGGTGACCTTGGATATTTTGACATCTTGATTTTTTTTGACAAAAATGTGAGTCATGGACAAGATTATAGAAGGTCAAGGGCTCCCTTTTGTTAGGAAAAAGCATCCATACTGTATAAAAGGGGTATATAGGAATTGTTAAGGGGAGTAGGGTTGAAAGGAATGAGGACTAAGAGGATAGGGATTGCTCAAGGGACAAGCTCAAGGTAAATGTCAAGTGGATGAGTATTTGACTAACATTAGAATGGTCAAAGATGAAATGCATTGAGAGGCTCAGGTTCTGGTCGTCCATCGAGAGAAGACAAACGATACGTCCCTAATCCATACTTGTGCATGATAATGAAAGGTCTGAGCCAATTAGGGGCAAAATTGCCTCATTTACTTCGCTCCATATTGGTCACGTGCTGATTCTCTTTGAGGATGAGGTCTCCGATATTGAAATCTCATTCTCACAGATTTTTGTCATAAGCTCGCTTGATGTGATGTTGATAGACATGGAGATGGTTGAGGGCAGCAAGACGGTGCTCGTCAAGTAACTCAAGTTGAGCTAAGCGATCTTGACAAAAGTCATCATTAGAAAGAATGTCATGCAGAGAGATACGGAGAGATGGGATCTGTACTTCAAGAGGTATGATAGCCTCTGTTTCGTACACTAGAGAGAAAGGGGTAGCACCTGTGGAGGTTTGAATGCTAGTGCGGTAGGCCCACAAAGTGAAGGGAATGTGAATATGCCAATCCCTTCTAGTGTTGCTGACCACCTTCATGAGAATTTTAGTCAAGATTTTGTTGGAAGCCACGGCCTGCCCATTTGCTTATGGGTAGTAAGGTGAAGAGAAACTGAGCTTGATGCCAAATGAGTCGCAGAGTTTTTGGACAGTTTTGTTTTTGAAGGACTTGCCATTGTCGGTGATGATCTTGTGAGGGACACTGAAACAACAGATGATGTGGGTGCTAATGAAGTTGACAATCTTGTCGGCTTTTGTGGAGATGAGAGGAATGGCTTCCACCCACTTGGTGAAATACTCAGTGGCAGTGATGATGGATTGATGACAAAGAGATGAATGAGGGTTAATCTCACTGATGAGATCTAAGCCCCACTGAGAAAAAGGCCAAAAATCCTGAGCAACTTGTAAGGCATGACTAGGAAGATGAAGCAAGTTAGAGTGATGCTGACACTTGATGCAACACCGAACATAGTCACTACAGTCTTGATGAAGGGTGGGCCAATAATAGCCCAGATGAAGGATGCGCTTGGCAACCGAATTCCCACTGAAATGTCCACCACAAATCCCATTGTGGACTTGCTTAATGGCCTGAGATGCTTCAGTGGAGGTGAGACAACGAAGAAGGAGGCCGTCAAAGCCTCGCTTATAGAGAAGACCCCCTAGCATGGTATAGCGAGCGGTACGCTTGATAAAAGCTCACCGCACATTGCTAGAGAGGTTGGGAGAAATGATAGAAAAAGATAAGTCCACAAGTTGCTTATACCAATCATCTCGTGGGCTAGAGTCTATAGTGTTGACATGATTAATGTTAGGAGAGATATAGGAAGGCAACGAAACATGATGCATCATGACAAAAAGTCTGGATGTAGATGAGGAAGATGGGATATGAGAAGCAAGAGAAGCCATGGTGTCAGCAAACTTATTCATGGATCGAGGAACAGTCTGAAGGAGGTAATGGTCGAAAGAGGCTAGAAGAGTGCCAGCATGGTTTTTGTACCTTTGCAAAATTTCATTTTTATAGAGGTATGAACCGTTGACCTGATTGATGACAAGCTGCGAGTCACCGAAGATGTTGATGGACTTGATACTGAGAGAGAGGGCGATCTGAAGTCCCAAAATTAAGGCCTCGTATTCAGCCATATTATTGGTATAATTAAAGTCGAGCTTAAAAGACAGAGGCATGGGCTCACCATCAAGTGGGATGAGAATGACTCCCGCACCCCCACCAAGTTGACATTTGGAGCCATCGAAGAACATGGTCATTTGGTAGACAGTGTCATCAGTGGAAAGCACAGCGATAGACTCGTCAGGAAATTCACACTGTGAAGGTTGATTGTTGGGAAGAGGGGCATCTGCCAGTTGATCAGTGATGGTTTGCCCCTTGATGGATTTTTGCTGGATGAATTTGAGGTCAAACTCAGCAAGCAGCATGAGCCACCGAGCCATACGTTAATGTTGATATGGCTTGGAGTGCATAAACTTAAGAGGGTCAGTGTGAGTGATGACAAAGGTTTTGTGATTAAAAAGATAGTGGCAGAGCTTGGTAGCGGCAAAGACTAATGCCAAATAGAGTTTCTCAGTATGAGTATACCAAGTTTCATAGTCGACCAGTGTTTGGCTGATATAGTAGACCGCTTGCTCACGGTGATGCTCGTCTCGGTGCGCGATCATGGCACCTAACGAATGGTTGGTGACAGAGATGTAAAGGTAGAAGGGTTGATCATCTTTAGGTGGAATGAGGACTGGTGGAGAGACCAGATAGAATTTAAGGGCTTCAAAAACCTCTTGACAGTCCTTATCCCATGTAAAGGAGATGTCCTTCTTAAGGAGATGATGAAAAGGTTGGCAGCGGTCAGAAAGTTGCAAGATGAAACAACGAATGGACTGGAGCTTCCCTTGTTCACTGCGAAGCTGCTTGAGATTGGTCGAGGGCAGCATTTTGAGGATAACACGGATCTTGGCGGGATCTATCTCGATGCCACAAAAAGAAACAATAAAGCCTAAGAGCTTGCTGGAGAGGACCCCAAAGACACATTTCTTGGGGTTAAGGCAGACATTGTATTGAATAAGGCGAGAGAAGATGATTTTGAGAATGGTCAAATGGTCACGGCGAAGCTTGGACTTGTCGAGCAGGTCATCCACATAGTCCTCCATGATTTTGTGGAGGAGATCGTGGAAAATGTAAGTCATGGCATGCTAATAAGTGGTGCCTACGTTCTTCAAGCCGAAAGGCATGACTCGATAGCAAAAATTCCCCCATGGGGTAATGAAAGTGGTCTTGTGCTGATCTTCTGGAGCAATCAGGATTTGATTGTATCCTGAGAACCTGTCCATGAGAGATAGCATCTCATGGCCAACCGTGAGATCAACAAGCTGGTCAATGTTAGGAAGAGGAAAGTCATCTTTGGGACAGGCTAAGTTAAGGTCACGATAGTCTATACAGATCTAGATCCCCCAGTCGCCTTGGTGACTGGGATGATGTTAGAGACTCACTGTGAATAATCGATGGGCTGGATGAAGGAGACAAAAAGGAGGCATTAAAGCTCCTCTTTGACAAGGAGGGCAACATGAGGATGCATCTTTCAAAGCTTTTGCCTAACAGGTTTAGCCTTTGGTTTGGTGACTATGTTATGGGTAGCGATGGTGGGGTCGATGCCAGGCATGTCATAGTAGGTCCAGGCAAAGGCCTTGCTATGGTCAGAGAGAAATTAGGTATAGTCTAGCTGCTCCTGAGCATCTAAAGATTGACCAATCTTTAAGACATGGGGAACATCAGAAGAAGGGAGGTTGATGTCAATGGTTGATTCATTTAACATAACCTGGGTCTTAGAAGGGAGAGAGCGCTGGATGAAAGAGTCATCGGTGCCCATGTAGGAAAGAATGGCATCATCGTCAACGTAGTGGACAGTGTGAATGGTCACTGACTCAGCTTCTATCATGCTAGGAAAAATGAGAGGGAGAGATCTGGACACCCCATTGAGCTTATAAGTCCAGGGTTCCAGGTGGATGGTGTTTATGGAAAAAAAAAACTAGGAGGGATGGAAACCACTGACTCCGTAGGTGAAGAAGGAGGGATGGGCGAGCTATGAAGAGGTTGATCAATGGTGGATTCAGGGCAAAGGTCTGTAGGGGCCTAAGTGGGGTCATGATATCCCAGGCCATACCGTTTCTTGGCATCATCATCGTTGAGCGGCTCAATAGGCTGATGGAAGCCCTGCTCATAGCATCCAAAACCAAAACCCTTCCATGCACACCTATAAAGGTAAGTGTGTGCAAAGGTGGGGTTGCCAAGAAATGAGAAGTCTTATGTGAAAGGTTGAGGTGAAGAAAGAGGATTGCAATCAGTAGGAGTTTGATTGAGCCCCCCATAGACAAGGTTGGTTCAAAGGTGAGGAGGACCATAAGGCATGATCATCCCGATCTGATGGTCATAACTAGGGCTGTGATGAAGGCGTCCATACTCTTGTAGAGTTTGGAACATGTCTAAGGCCAAAAAGAGATACTCCCCTAATGAAAGTCTTTGGAAGATGTCTTCCATGGGGTCTGTGGTCATCGCTTGAAGGGGAGGTGTGAGGGCAACCGCCTGTTGCAAACTGGTTGAAGCTTCCACGGATGGAGGCAGTGTCGGGATTGATGGCTTGATAGGAATGAGGACATCATTTGGATGGTAGGTGGTGTTACAAGTTTTGAAGGGTTAAGGGTCAACGGGAATGGTATGGACTTACCCATCGTGCTCGAATTTCACACAACGGTGCAGGGTGGAGGGGACACAGGCCATGGTGTGGATCCAGGGTCGGCCTAGCAACATGTTGTATTGAAACTCTCCTTTGATGATATAGAAGAGCTCTAAGACTGTGTGTGGACCAATGTGGATGTGAAGGATGACTATGCCAATGGTCATGGCAGTGGTGTCATTAAAGGAGTGCAAGATTGCGTCAATTTTAGAGATGTAATTCTTGGGAAGAGCTAACTGTTCAAAGGCATGGGTGGAGATAATGTTGATGCTGGCACCTCCATCGATCATAATGCATTTAATGTGTGTTTGATCAACATAGGCAGTGATGAAGAGGGAGGCATCCTGATCTTCCGTGTTGGATGTGGGAATCTCAGAATCACTGAATGTGATGGAGGCAATAGGGGCTAAAGAGTGGACAAGGGCAGCAAGTGGCTGGGGGTCCTCGGGTTGGACCTCTGCTGCCTGCAGGGCTCTAATGAGGGCTTGATGATGTTGGGGCGAGGTTTGGATGAGGTCATAAAGAGACATCTTCACAGGCATCTGGTGAAGCTATTTTAACATAGAGTCATGGATTAGTCTGGAAGAAGAAGAAGAGGAGGGTTGAGATGCACCAAGGATAGAAATCTTAAGCTTGGGCAATTGAGGTGGATTGACAAAAGGGTAGGTCCAAGGAATGGCAGCTTTTTCTTTCGCCTTGTCCTTTTGTGACCTGGTGGTTATGTGAATGGCATTGATTTTGAAGATAGGGGTGAAGGAGATAAAGGGGTCGTAACCTATTGATGAGATGTTGATGGGTTTGAAGAGGTTGGAGGGTTATGAGAAGGAGTCAGGGGTCGGTCGAGAGTGTCCTCAAAGAGAAGAGTGTCTTTTTCTAGATAGCGGTGAATGACAGTCTTGAGGGCATAGCAAGTCTTGGTATCATGTCCTGGTGTACGATGGTATAAGCAAATCTTTATGTCATCAAACTAGGAGGGCTTGGACCTGAGAGGTTGGAAGGGTTTGATGGGTGGAAGGGTTATGCTAGAAGTCTTCAAAAGTCAGTGCAAGATCAAAGAGTATGAGCCCACTAAAGGGTCTGTGCTCATCGATGTGTGTGATACTGGTGACTTTTGCTTGGGCGGAGTCAGAGGAGGCTTTCGTACCACCTTTTGGGTTGACGGTGCGGCGATAGGTGGAGATGACACTTTGTTCATGGGAGGTACCACCTTTTTGAGAGAGGGTAGACTAGAGGTAGGCAAAGGAAGCAAAGGAGGCAACTGGTTTTGATTAAAGGTTGGAGTGGGAAGGACTCTGGTCAAGGTCAAAGGATGGGGGCCCAAAATGGAGGGCAATGGTGACGGAGGAGGAGGCATTCACCTCTGTGGTTTAGCAGTCTTCTATGACCTGGGTTGAAGACTACTATTGGTCGAGGTCTAGTCTAGGTCCACCTTCACTTGTGGATGAGTGAGGATGGCGACAAGGTGAATGCCAAGTGACTTGATAGGTTTAGATAGGGTAGATGAGGGTTTCAATCCTGATGCAGTTGGTTGAGGTGTAGACGGTCTAGAAGTGGAAGTCTGGTTTTTATTGAGAGTCTTGGGAGATTTCGCCATGGGAGGATTGGCTACATGAGACAAGAGGGCACGAGCATGTTGAAGAGCTTTAAGACACTCCCACAATCCCTGATGTTTCACTTTCCTTGAAGGGAGAAGTTTGAGTTTCTCCACTAATCTAGAAAATGGCTGAGAAGATGTTGGATGAGGTTTGGGTTATTGAGAAGATGTTGATGGTTGTGGGGTTGAAGATGAGACTAGTGTAGCGGTCTCAGACCCAAGGCATGATGGAGTCGTGACAGGTTTGTTTGTGGTTAGAGATGAAGGAGAAGCAGGTTCTTCCCTGGGTGGAGAAGAAACCGGAGAATGAGACTCCTCAAGCGAGTAAAGGGTAGGGATGATTGTGCCCTCCACTTGCGGTTGAGGAGTAGGAAGGGTTGGGTCCTCCATGGGCAGCAAGAAGGAGGATGGTGAAACTGGTGGTGCTGGTAAGGTCGAGGCATCCTCCAAGATGAGAGAGGTTGACAGAGAACTAACCAGAGAAATAGGTTCATCTACATGTGATGGACTGATGGATGGACTCACCTCTTGAGGTTGGTCAGAAATGAAGGGCGAGACCGTATTGACTATTCGTATATTATGTTCGTGAATGTTATTAGTCAAGGTCTGGACATTGTTTTGAGTTGGTGGATGATTGGGGAATGGTTGCTTGAAGATGTTGATGCCCTGATTAGGTGGTGCATTGGGATTGTCGAGTACAAGGTCACCCTTTTCTAGCATGTCTTGGATGATGTTTTTAAAGGTCTTACAGTTGCCTGTGTCATGTCCCTTAACACGGTGGTAGTTGTAGAAGTCATTTTCCCTATACCACGTAGGGATGGCACGTGAGGGATCAAATTGTGGAGGTGGTCAGATCTGGGGGAGATTGAGGACCCCTTGTTTGATGAGTTTTTCTAGCACAAACGCGTATGATTCTCTGAGTGGAGTATATTGTCACTGTATGTATCTCTGCTAGAATTGGAAAGTGGCACTTTGGGACGTGGATGGCTCAGGCTGGTTAGTTGAAGGGGAAGAGGAGGAAGATCTAATGACCACAGCATTTGCTGAAGCTTTAGATTTAGGATTGGATGAGGAAGGCTTAGAAGAGGGGTCATTGCTCTTGGATTTGGGATTCTTGCTCCACAACTTGACTTTATTCTCCTTGATGGCACGTAACTCAAGTTTGTGGGCCATCGTGAAGGCTTTGTCAAAAGTACGGAAGGTCTGAACCCTTAAGGTGGAAGAAATATGTTTGGTGCAGGCTTGGGAGAAAAGTTCAATAAGTTCAGGTTGGGGTAAAGAAAAGGAGAGTTGATTGATGAGGCCCCTCCATCGAGCAACGAAATCAGCAATGGATTCATCCTCGAATTGGTGAATAGAATAGAGGTCTGTGATTGAGACCTTCTTGGTGATGTTGATAAAGAAATGATCAAGGAAGAGCTGGGCCAGCTGAGTGAACATGAAGAGGGAATGGCTAGCAAGGGAGCTGTACCAATCAAGCACAGCACCTAAGAGAGACATAGGAAACATGCGTAAAAGCAATGCATTGTCATGGGCGATAAGGTAACAGGCATCTCTGAATGCCTGTAAGTGCTGTTGTGGGTCTTCCTTGCTTTGAAAATGAGAAAACTTAGGAAGTTCCCACTGGCTGGGATATGGCCTGATTAGGACAAAAGGATGAATGGGTTCATTGCAAATTTGTTCGTATGAGAGAGTATTGTGTGAGCCAGAAAAATAGGTCTCTAGGCTAGACATCTTGTCCATCAACATTTTGATGATATCTACTGACGGATTGGCGGGTGGAGCACCCCCTAGATTGTAAGGCACTTGAAAGAGGCTAGAAGAGGCATATGGTGTAGTCAGTTGTACCAGTAAGGTCGCAACGTATGGATGACTAGTCGTAGGGATAGAAGAGGAGACTAAGGATGGTTGGGTAGAAGGCATGTCTAGGCTCGATGTTGCCATGGGAGGTTGGTTAGTGTTAACATGGGCCAATGGATAGGTAGCCACCCTAGTGTTGATAGGAGCAAGGGTAGGCGGAATAGAGATGACCAAATTTTGAAAGGGGGTAGAGATTGATTGAGTGGGCTGAGGTTGATAGGGGGCCAAAATCCTAGTGGAAGTGGGCCCAAAGATGGAGGGAGAGGCCATACTTGGATGGTTAGTCAAAGGCTGGTCATTGGTCAAGACAATAACCTGGGTGTCTAAAGGTTGAACTACGAACGTTGTTGATACGGCCGCAGTCTCGAGAAGAGAGGTTGGAATTCCATAAATTGGATTGCCTAAGGAGTCTCACATTCGGCTATTCACGAGATAGTGCTACAAGGCTTTGACGTTGAGGTCCAAGAATCATGCAAAATCTTGGTCCCCTTCTGGGACAATAGGAGTCTGGGTCAGGGATGGTCTAGTAGGAGTTCTTTCAGTCTCTGAGTGGAACTCCATTATAGGACTGGTTATGGACGAGGTAGACAGAAGTGGGTGATGCCTCGCATGGTCGACAAGAGCCTTGCCTTGACTACGAGTCAGAACCATTCAAGGCAAGAAAGAACGTCCTCACAAGCTCAAACAAGCAGATAAGAATAGAAAAGATGAAGAACACAAGCAGATCCTAAAAAAAACCCTAGGAGTAAATTATTAGGATTATAGTGGCTTATGCCTTAGAATATGTGAGAAAGATTGGCTTTTGAGTCAGGTCCTAGAAGAAGTAGTCTATGAATGGTTTCGGGTTATTTATGGTGCTCAAGAAGTTTGTGTTAGGTTTCATACATGGCCTGGTGCTAAGGAGCAAGCTCCCCTCACTTCACGAGTCCAGTGATAAGCTGGGCCCGCTTAGCCAAAATATACTTCCCCTAGAGATTAGACTTTGCCAGAGAACAGAGTGGGCTTTCCCCTTGGTGATGAAATCCAAGTAAGATCACCGGGACGGGTAAGGTATCCGCTGGGGGATGAAATCCCAGTCGGACCTTGTCTCGGGTAAGTTAAGATGTTTTTTTTGTGCAAGTGGTTTGGTTGTGTAACATAAAGTGGACTAGATTAATTCAATATGCGGTTATTAATTACTAAGTGTGGTCTAAGAAATGCAAGCAAGCAGAAATGTAATGCAACGTGTTTTAAGCCCAAGTTGAAATGTTTGTTCTTATGAAGACGAATGGAGAAAGGGTCAAAGAGTATGAGTTTTGGCTAGTCTAGAAGTGCAAGAAAGAAAAGAAAAGTTATTTTTAGTCTTGCTGATGGTGTCGTTTAGAAGAGATGAAAGAGGTGAAAAGGAAGGAACCTAATGCACCTATATGAACGAAAGAAAGAAAGAACCCAAGGAAGGCCCTAGGATCCCACCGGGCGTGCCAGAATGTTTCTACGCTAATTCACTTTCACATTCAAAGAGAGAAATGAGAAACTAAGAGATGGTCTAGGGTTAGAAGATACCCGAATGTAGTTGTGCACACCAAAATCAGACGTTGGAAGGTACTCCTCTTTGGCTGTGGAGGAATGACACCTGCAAAGAAAAAGAGACTAAAACATGAAAAATGTTAGACAAAGAGATGGTGGGTTGTCAAGCAAAAGCTTGATCCCTAAAGTATGAAGAATTCCTTAAGGGATATCAACTCACTGATTAAAAATAGAATATTTGACAGAAACAGAAATAGTGAAAGACAGAATGAAAGAAATAAAAGACAAAAAGCAAAATGCATACCTGAAATGCAGCAAATTACTCTGCACAGTCATCGGTGTCGGTCTCTGTGTCAGCGTTGGTCAGGGAAGGGAGCCAACGTCAGTTAAAGTGCCAGCATCAGTAGGGGTAATGACCGGCGTCAGTCGGGGCAGCAATTTTTGGATGGGGTCTGGTCAGGTCTAGACAGGGTTTTAGGATTGCAAAATAGTCAGAAGTTTCGTCTGAGGGTTAGGAAGCCGGTTTGGGAGTCAGAGGGATTGTTTGGGGGTTTGTGTAGAAATTTGGGTAGAGTTACAGACTGTATATTTTGGAAAGGGTGGATAGAGGTGATACGGGAGGAAGTCAAGCCGGGGCTATAGTCTGAATCTAGATCGGGGTTATGATAGCAATTAAAAACAATAACTAGAGAACAAAATAAAAGCATAGAACAAATGCTTACCTGTTACATGTTGAAGATAGAGTAGGAGACATAATTTATGTTGTTGATGTGTTGCAAAAGTTTGATGTAGCAGACCTCCAGCAAGATGACTGAAGCAAAATACATGTACCAGAGAGAGAGAATACAAGAGATTTGATTGCAAATTGATTGAATGTAAAAAGTTGGTTCATCGTTTGAATGAAAAGTTTTGCTAATTGTTTGAAGGTCAAATGAAAGAATGTTTTGAAAGAAGGTCCGATAACCGATCGAGAAACTGATTGGAAATCGAATGATAAATAATGGATAATGGATCCTGTGTTTGGGTCGAGAACGCAGTGTTAAGGATAAACAATGCTAGCAGGACCGCCGATGTCGGCCGAGTAGTGACCGATGTCGGCCGAGTAGTGACCGATGTCGATGACGTCGGCCGGGTAGTGACTGATGTCGACAGATGCAGAATGGGGATAGAGGCTAGCTTTAGCTTTCTGCTCATTTTTACATGCTGCCAGGGTCAAGGCTCGTGGGAAAATGGTCGACAGGGGCTAAATAGGCGTGGGAGAATAAAAATGGGGGTTAAGGGGAGGATGACAAGGGTTAGACACAATTTCGGTGTCTACAATGGTCTAGTCATGTCATGGTGTGATGAGACTTGATAAAGTGGTGTCATAGGTCCTTAAGTGTAACTCAAAGTCATTTCATGCCTTCATTATCAAAAATTAACATTTCATGCTTGTTTGAAAAGTTAAAGGTATTTTACAAACTTTGAGGTATGTGAAATTGAAGAAAAAGATATTTTTAGGATAACTCCCACATGTGTCAAGGATTACAAGATGAATAATACATACAATAATAATTTAAAAGGTTATTTTAGGAGTTATTTAACTGCCACACATGTTAAGATGTTAGAAAATGGTCATTTACTTCAGTATTAATGCTAAAGAAGGTGATTTTAGGCACTTGTATGAACTTATTGAGCTCATATTCAAGTGAAAACATTGAATAGGTGTTTATTAATATTATTTAGGTTATAAACATGCTTGGAAGGAAGTTTATATTCGTAAAAATGTAGAAGTTAATCTAGAACCTCTATTGTTCAATTCAAAATCTAGTAAAGGTCAAATTAAAGTGCTCATTCAATACAATACAGTGAAAGTCAAGGTTTGAATTTTTTTCCAAATTAGGGGTCCTAATGAGATTTATATTCATGGAAATATTTATCATATTAGTGGCTTGAGATTTATTAACATTCACTAAGACTCTAGGGTGGTCTAAAACAGTTAGTCAACCCCATAAGCTCATTGTTCCTCCTCAAAATGGTAGTTTTAAGATGGTTTAATACATGAGAGTAATTTAAGAATATGTGGATGGTATGTAGATCCATATAAAATGTTTTTATAAGCCCAATTTGGCATGTGTGACCTCAGATTGACAAGAAATTTTCATTTGTGTATAGATGTAGGTTAAAAACCATGATTTTCTGATTGCTTTAAGGTGTTCACGACTAGTTTTGTGATTGGTTAAAATATACCACCATATTTTTACTCTATTTAATATAATTACAGGTCTATTAAATTATTATTTTCTCACTCTAACACTGCCTTCTCCAAACATTTAATGGTCTTTCTCTTTTGGACTGTGCATATCACTCCAAGCATAGAGGTGAATTGAAAGTTTGAATTTTGAATTGACAATGTAGTGTGAGGACCATGACCTCAATAAATAGGTAATGAAACAATATATTTATAATTTCATCCATTATCAATTGAAATAATCTATAATCTTTATGTTTTGCCATAAGTAAGACTAATTCGCACACATAAGCCTGCTCACTAGGAAATGTCTTCAATGGAAAAATGGAGGAAATAAGTAATGTGAAAGTGGCTTAGAAGGTATGAAAGGTAATATTAGACATATAAAATATCTAATTTAAGTGTAAATATCACCACTAATCTGACAAGGTAATCCTGTTACCATTCAAGGTTAGAACCTGTGTTATTATGCTACTTGCGTAGAGGTGAAAATGTGGTGACAAATGCTTCTTGGTAAGTGTTGTTTGAAGGACACAATTTCATGAATAGGTCAATGAAAAATTAAGGTTTGGTATTGAATACTAAGATGGCCCAAAATATAGTATTAAAGAGGCATAAAATGACAAAATAGACCAATAGGTCTCTTCTCTATATGAAATTAAATAATTTTACATTAGAAATGATGCTTCAGAGGTTAGATACAATGTATGAATCATGTGACACAATGTGAAGATGTTTAAGGTCAGATAAACAATGAATACTATCCAAAGAGACTCACTTTGAGTCCTATCAAGTCTTAGACCCTATCTTAGTAAGTTAGATCCATTAAAGAGACACATTCCTACCTATGATAAAGAACATGGTTATACTATTTGTGAGGTTAAAAGAAGAGTCAAGAGGTTGGTATAATTATTAAAATGATATGAAAAGGTGCATGGAATACTCTACTTAATACACCAATTCATATACCAATTTCAGATTTTTCAGAGCCTCTACTACCAAAATTTCACTTGAGCTTTCTCAAAATTCCTTACTAATGGATCATACATAGAATTCTCAAGTCCAAGGTGGTTGATCAAGCCAAAGTTATGAAAGCAATCATGTGAAAAGAATATTATGAATAAAATGGATTCTAGCTATGAGGTTATCACTTATCAAAATATACTAATATGGTAGAATAACATGCAAAATAAAATGTTGACCAAGTGACCATTTATAGAACTATGAAAAAGGGTTAGAATGAAAGGCACATGTGTGGTGATGGAGAAAGTAAAATAGAATGGTTTATAACTATCAAAATATTGACCAAATTTAAATTTTAGGTCAAATTAGGGCTCCTATAGGCAAAAATTTTAGGGGATTTAGGGGTTTAATATAGATGTCATAAGGTGTTTTATAAGTTAATTGATGTCATTTAGTGTTATACTAGCCTTGGTCCTTAGTCATTTTAAGGTTTAAAAAGTGTATTTAATGAATTATACATATTTATTGGTAAGTGTGAAGATTATAAAATATAATTTCACATCCCATGTGTCCCAAGAGGTCTTAATCAACTGACATAATTGAAAGGTGGTAGGTTTTTCAAAATAAAGGGCAGCCTTCTTGAGGAAAAGAGAGAGTTTGGCACTTGTATGGTGCATGGGGAAGTGTGCCACATGGGAGAAGGTTTTAATATGAATATTAAGCTTCCATAGATCCATATCAATGATTTAAATTATCTGTAAGTGCCATGTTTGGCCCAAAACTATTATGTTCCTTTTCCACCCTTCTTGGCAAACAAAAATAGTATTTAGGTTTGTACTTGGTACCACCAACAGAGGAGGTTTCAGATCAAATGCCTTAGGGAGGTTATTTAAAATTATATAAACTAATTTTAATATAAATATTTTGAATAATGGTGTCCTATGATTTATGAAACATCCTCATTAAGTTGACTATACTTTTTTGACTATTGTTTCATGCACCCTATAAGTTTTGCTCCATTTTGGTCAAATTCATACGAACTAGTTGGTTATGTTGAATCCAAAGGATGTGGGATATATTATTAGATTATTACCAATATTATTTTCATGTTTTTATTGTTTTTATATAGTTTGAGTACAACAAGTTGCAAGGGAAGCATCATTCTATGTTGTTGGCAGGTTTTTACTATTTATAGTATCTTCATGCTTGTTCATGGATTTAGAGGGTTGTGATAGGTATAGTTATATGTTTTAAATGTGATATTTATTCCCCTTGAAATTTAAACTCCATTATTAAAATTAATCTCCATGAGTTGCAGTCTAATGCAACATTCACTCACAATTTTACCATTAACACAACTTGTAGGTGCTTAAAAGGGTCCAAACCTTGAAATGGAGCTATATTGACTTGATATAAATCTTCACAACTTGAAGATAATAATTTTTACATATAAATAGGGTATAATGTTTGATTTTAATCTCATATACCATGAGTGTTGTTAACAATTCTACTTGTTTCCATGTATACTAATCAGGATGTCCATCTACATGTATCATTCATGAACACACACATATGAGAAAGAGATTTAAGACTGATTTTAAGCCATTTAGGTTGAAATAAATCAATTTGAGAGCTTGGTTAAGGTATAAAATTGATCATAATTAGGTGTATCTACATACTACCTACACTTCTCACCCTTATTGCCTGTATGTTTAAAGATTAACCTATAGGTGGTACTACAAAAAGTTAAAAAGGCTATTTTAAAGTGTTGAAATGAGTATTTTAACACTTATTGAGGTCATGTCAGGTTGGAAACATTATGATAGACATATTGGGATTTATATATGGCTAAACCAAGTTGAAAACCACCTCTAAGGAGGAAGACTAAGATTTAGGGACTCTTTTCCCTAAAAATGCAAAATAGAGGTTTGAGAGGTTTTATTGATATCTTGTGATAAGGTTATCAATGTCATTTATGCATCTTATTGTGCTAATTATATATATTCTACATAGTTATTTCACCTTTAAAAACATAAAGGATAGAATATTAAATAAAATATGTTGTTGCAGGTCCTAAAGATGCCCTCAAAAGTATTGAGAGTAGGCAGTGAAACCTATAGTTGGAGCTTAAAATGAGACTTTCAAACCCAAAGTTGAAATATAGACTATGCACCCATATGTGACTATTTATAAATGGTGGAGATGACATTCATGATCTAAAGGACCATTCAGATAAGATGATAAGTGGTGTCATGTTCCTTAAACACACCTTTTATCCATACATAGTCTTAAATGCACACCTACAACCAATTATAGGAGCACATTGTCCAAAAGGAAGTTTTGTTATAGAACCACCAACGTTAGTAAATGAGAAAGGTTTTAAAATTTTTCTGTAAAATTAATAATAATGTGTCACATTTAAAAATAATAAGATCACCTATCGGGTTTCATCTTGCCTAACATAGTTGACTATGTTGACTAGGAAAGGTAGTGAACTCAGAGGTGATGGTCCTTGATATGGTAATGGACTAAACATGAGAAAATTGTTTAAATTAGGTGTATGATGATTTAAAATTAATTATTGGAAGTTTACAAGAACATTTCCCCAAGATAAATCATACAAGTAGCACCTACATGTTTCCTTTTCCTCATTAATATAACCCTATAGGCTAGTTGTAGGATATCATGAAGCTTGAAGCTAGATGCCTTGAGGACAAGAATTAATATAAGAATTAAAGGAATATATATATATATATATATATATATATATATATATATATATATATATATATATATATATATATATATATTCCTTTAATTCTTATATTAATTCTTGTCCTCATAGTGTGTATATTTTAAAATAGGACATAAAACATGTAATAATGCATGGATCACATACAAGTATACCTACAGGCTCCTAAAGACTCCTACATAGCCAACTAGAAGTAATGTGAGTACATGGTGAGATGAATATGGAACCTAAGTATGCAATGAATAAGTCCTAATTACTAAAAAAAGGAAATGGAAAGAATAAAAATAATTTCATTTAAGTTTTTCAAAGTACAAAATATGCAAGGTTTTCCATAGATGACCCTTGTTCTGCAAGAAGCACAGTTAGCTATAATTGTGGTAGATAGTGAGCATTTTAGGTGAATATGAAGTGTAAAAAAGATAGTTAACGTGAAGAATAATTATGAAACATGTTAATAATTTTAAAAATAATGGTAATATACCCTTTCACCATGAAAATATGGTCAATAAGGTTTCAAAAAAGATAACACACAGTCCATGCAGAGAACACCCTGCACATAATTTCCTTAACAAGTTTGTCTCAGATTTTCATGATTTTGGAGGGTCTATGAAATAAAAGGATAAAATTTTATGGAATTAATAATTTCCACTTGATTAATCCTCTCCAATATATATATATATATATATATATATATATATATATATATATATATATTTGGAAAAATAGGCGAATTTCTCTCAATTTTATCTAAAACAAAGGGTACTCCCCTCATACACAAACCTTGGCAGTTTTGAAGAAGGTGATGAAAGAATGGGTTGGAACCTATATAAAAAAAATTATTAAGTTTAAGAAGATATAATAAACCTATTAAAATATATGAAACCAAGTAAATAATATATATTTTCAATATAATATCCCAAACTACAAGGTTTACAGACAAGCCTACTTGGGCAGGTTTAGGCCTAAGGACCAAATAAGAGAGAAATGACATTATAGCCCTAAGAATGATTTAAACCTTTTTGGATAAATTTTTGGGGATGTAATTATATTTTTTTTATCTATTTTTATTCATATTAAATCATGATAAGGTCATATTGGGTCTTGAACCAACTCAGGCCTATTAAGCAAGGTTTAGGCCTAGTGCCAAAAGAAGAGGTCATTCACACTTTTGGCCTTAGACATGCATTTAAACCTATTGGATTATGTTTATAGGGTCACATAAGATTTTTATAATCCTTAAAATTTAAAATTAAATATTAGGAGAGATAATTTTGGATTGATAGCAACATCAAGCCTATGAAAATTAGAGATATGAGCTTGATAGGGCAGGTTTAGATGCTCATATCTTTCAAGAGGATTTGAATGGAGGATAGAGGAATTTTGGAAAGTTATAAGAGGTATTTAAAAACCAATTTGTGGAATTTATCTACAAATCCAATGTCATAACTTCATAAACAAAGCTTTAAAGGTTAAACAATCCTAAAACCCTTGAAAACCCTTGCCAATGACTAGATGACGAAAATGGAGCTAGAAACCTGATCTAGTGGCATATTTTGACCATGAAACATATTTTAATTTATATAGGACTCACTAGATATACCTAACATTCTTTTTAGCTATATGTAATTGTATGAACATGGTAAAAAATAGGCTTTTATCAATAGTTTTATGCATTATACAGGCTACAGGAAGAGTTTGAAGATGAAATAAAGTTTTTATGGAAAATTAAGAATTTTAATAACCCCATATGGTAATTTAATTCAAATAAAAACTTATAATATTCCAAATAATATCTCTCATATCAGTCAATCAAAACTGGCATATTAGACAAGCTAGTGAGAAGGGTGGAAAACTTCAAGTGGGGTGATTTTAAGGTATGCCTGATGATTATAAGGCCATGGAAGGTCTTTAAAATTGTCATAAAATCCATACCACATATTTTCATGATAAAATAAAGCCAAATTTGAGGAAAAATGTGTAGGGTTTATGCGAGAATAAGTTTTGGACTACAGATGATGATAGCTCATGTTGGGAAGGTTCTAGATGTCTGGGCCTATAACCAGTGCATGAAGACACGTATGATATCATTCCCCTTCTTTCCAATCATCATAAATATCACTAATAACTTTTAGGATGTTAAAATAGGGTCAATCATGAAGGTAGTTTTTTGAGTCAAGATAAGGAGTTTTATGCCATTTTGCAAGAGTTTAATAACTTGTATGGACACTTGGGATTCTTAACCTTGCATGGTTCATCCCATATCCTCTTATCATTCATATTTAACTAATTTTATCATCTTTATAAGTTTATTTGTGACCCTTGAACTTCTCTCTTCTCTTCTCTCTCTCAAGTTTTATAAGAACTAGCCATTTTGGCCATTATAACTTATGCTCCACCGAGTATGGTGAAGCCCTAATCATTTGTATACCATTTTATCAATAATACCACTAATTTTTACCTAATAATGACTGTTCATAGGTATATTTTACTTGTATGATGAATCTTTCTTAATGAAGACTATGGATTCCTTAGCATGTTGTCTCATTCTTTCACCCTCTTTGTAGTTGGAAAGCTTCTTCTTTTAGGGCATGTGAAGTGTTATAGGAAATTTCAAAGATTGAGTGAGTTAGTATTTTCATTAGTACCATTAAATTACTCTTGTATAGTCATCCTAACTTTTCACATTCATCTAAAACCTCATAATGTAACATTGATGTGAGAAGATGTAGATTGGAAAAGTGTGTGTTCAATTTGTCCTTTCATTGCATGTGTAACATGTAGCTGGTTACAAGTCATCATATTATTTAGTGTATCACCTCCCTTAGGTTGATTTTAGTTATCTCTCTCAATTTCCCCCCCAAAAATTTAGGTCTAGTTACAATCTAAAGTGGTACATCAAGGAAGTTATGCCTATCTAGAGATTCACCTCATCCTTAGGCTACCCACAAGACTAGAGGTGTTTCCATTGTGCCACTTGGATGAGGGGAGCTTTGAAATCTCCTCAAAGGGTTAAAATCCAAGTGACAACACAAATACATTATGTAGTTTACTTAACATGATGAAGACTCATCCCTTTTTTAATAGGTCTAGAAAACATGTTAAGTGGACTAGATGGTAGTAAATGCAGACCTACACATCTACAGACCTATAGGTCTACATTCTCATTAAAAATAAGCATAAATTACATGATAAATTATGAATAATAATTAATCAAGAGTGAGACTCATAAGGATTAGTTTATGATATATGTGCAAAGTATAAGAAAGACAATAATCTACTCAAAGAATCCCAACTTTGAGGCCTAATACTCAACTCATTACCTACATGCCTATTTGATAAATACATAGATACATATACGTTATTGAATGTTTTAGATTTATATTGAAGAATAAATATCATAATAGGTAATATATACTTTAAATAAACATTTTATGAGGATTTTAATCCCTTTAATAATGAGAAAAGGGCTAATACAGGCTATTAGGGTCAAAAGTGCATGATGTGCTATAAACCTTAAGTATGAGCTAATGGAAGATAAAATAGTTACTAATAATAAATATAGTAGTAAGAAAATTTTAAAAGGTAAATGTTTATTTTACATACCTCATTGAGCCATTTGGATCTCAAACCAAACTCCAAAATTGCACTTTTAGGCCTAATTCCTGTCTACTTTACTAAACACAATTTACCACCCTCATGGCACTTTATCACACTTGGAGAATTATTTAAAATATGAATTGGAGAATAAAATATTTATGTACATTAGGGTGAATTTTCCAATTGTAATTTGTGGAATTTTTTAACTAGTTAAAGGCTTGGACTTTATGAATAATCGTTAATATGTAACTATATTTTTGGCTACCAATAAGATTAATAATGGCCAATTTGGAGAAATTGGACTAAAAAGTACATGAAATGACCTATATGAACCCTATAATCACCTTAAAATAATTCATCACTCTAATTAGGTCCCTACCATGACACTCACTTGTACTTACAACTATACAGATGTAATAAATGTTATACTTTTATGAGAATTTGAGCTCAAAATAGGGTAGAGAAGACCATGAACTGATGAAAAATGTTATGGAGGATGATTCTAGATGTACTATACATGTTAAAGGATAAAAATTCATACAATACACTCTAAAATTACACCTACAAGTCTGGTTTTTCAAGGCAGTCTGAAAAAGGCTTAAGAAAGGCCTAGTTTCTTGGACCATTTCATGGTTCTCACACTTCCACAGGGTCTCAGGACCTAAAAATTTTCATGGAGGTTTGTTATGTTTTTATTAAATTAAATAACACAATTTTTTGTGGTTTCAAATGTTTGGGAGTTATTTTGGGCCAAAACTCAGTTTCTAGGCAAGGAGGCCTAATTAAGGAGAGAGAATAGCAGAAAATGGACACTTCCATTCAGATTTAGATCCCAAAAAATAGTATGGAGATGTAAGGATATATTGGATCATAAAATATATTCTTAATTTATAAATATAATTTTCACATTCTTCTATACAAGGAGGTTTACACATTTTCAAGGTTTTAAGGAATGAGGCTAAATGAGACCTTTTAGTGCAAAATGGAGTCTTGGAAAGAGTTTGATGACTCCAAATTAATTTTCATAGGTATGACATGATATTAATATTCCATCCATGGATAAATATTTCCTTGTTGAATATTAATTCAATATTTTACACTTGAAAAAAAGTAGGGTGTGACAAGGCTAAGGGGTTTCAAGACACCTAAGGAGTTACTTGATTTTACTTGATGATTTCAACTAAGATGTCAATTTAAGGAGATAATAAGTAGATGAAAGTGTCAATATTATAGAAAGACACCAGTTCAAAATGACTTGATCATCAATTAGTCCACTTGTCCATTCATAAGCTAAAACAAAGGGTAGTTTTGAAGAATAAAATAAGGTGTCAAACAAAGTTGCAAACTTCCATGCCACTTGGAGGATAAGAGCATATTCAGAAGAGAAAACTTGTCCTTTGAGACCTGATGTAACATTTTATAACTCCTTGTCTATATCTCACTCAAGAGACACTTGTCACCTCACTCTCATATGCCCTTATTCTCTTCTTTTCTCACAATTTCTATAAATTGAGCCTTAATAGGCTAATTTTATATCCTCCACATATTTATGGTGAAACCATGCCCATTTTAAAGAATTTAATCCATCATAAAAAAATTATGTTACCTCCTCCTTTTACTGGTCTCAATGTGTGTGCTTTATTAGTTTATCTTAACAAGTGATTAGTTTTGCTTCCTTGGTATGTTGACCTTGTCTAACATTTATGTTTAGTTTGAAATTCTTTGTTTAGGTCTTGTGAAGTGTCTAATTGAGATTTAAAGGTTGGGTGATTTGTATTTTAATTAGTTTTATTTCATGACCTCTTGACTATTCCTCCTAGCCCAAGCATTCTTCACAACTTTCATGATAAATGTTGATGTAGAGAGGTAAATTTGGAGTAGTGTCTTGTTTAGGTTAGTCTCATGTTTGAATTGTATTTAAAGATGGTTGGTAGTGGTCAAGTATATTTGGTGCATCACATATATTAGAGTAGGTTTCTCTCTCCTTTTCTATAAATTTGGTAGAGTAGTTTGTGAGCCTAAGTGATTCATCAAGGGGAGCTATCCCTTTAATGATCCATAAACTAACAATAATTTTTGTGCAAAAAATTTACCTTGGATACTTTTGTCAAATCACATTATTTCCCAAAAAAATACTCAAATAAATAAAACTAAATTTGACCTTTTAATATTATTTATTACAAACCCTGAAGTGCTCAATTTTCCATTAATATGTCATATTTGACTAAATATGCATTCAATAATGATTAAATAACAAAATTAATCAAAATTCAGAAAAATAATGCTCAAATTAAATCAACTCATGGCAAGCACTTGATAATAGAGTTTAGTAATGCCTATGTCTCTGGATTCACTTATAGTACAAACTGATCCATTTCCTTGAAAATTGAGTACATGGACAACCCTCACAATTTTCAAATGGATACTCTAAGACTGCATACAAATCAATAATAGACCTTTGAAAAGTCTTGAAACCCACGGACAAACCTTCCACCTTACTGTCATCAATACAATCTCACAATCCTATGGATTTTAGCTAAAATTATTGAAAATGGAATTAAAAATTAGATTCATAAAAATCATAATAGGAAATTAAAAATATGATTGAAATCATCTTAGAGTCTAGGACATTTCCATAGTTTACACTGAGAAGTGAAAAGCTCTCTAAGTCCTTTAAAACTTAGGATATATGTAGAATGGTCTCTATATTGGCCATTACACAATATGCAAAGCTTCACTTTGAGGCATTAAAAATTGCATCAAATGACATCAAATCTAGACACTTAGCATATGGATAGAATCATTTCTAGCTTTAATTTTTCAACCCTTGGCTCTTAGTTCTTTGACTATTTAGCTCTGGCTCTTCAACTCTTTAGCTCTTTGGCTCTAGCTCTTCCATGAGAGATTTGAGACTTTGGAATGAATTCATGAATTCCAATTCTAATTACCAATGATTTCAAAATAACTCCTTGCCACATTATATACTTGTGGGAGGTCTATGTTTTTTGATTGGGATGATTATCCATAATCATTTTTAATAAATTTCATAATTATCCCATACCCAATTTTTATGGGATTTTAAATTATCCATTTAAAATGGGGTGATAATTATTCTCCAATATTTGATGGAATATGTTTATCCCCCTTTACTAAAGTGAAATTTACAAATATTACTGACTTGGGTTGAGTTATATTGCCACATCATCGAGTTTGACCATAACTTTGATTGGTCATAACTTGCACATACAGACTCCATTTTTTGAACCATAAAATGCATTAAAAATATTGAGACAAGTTCTATATCATTAAACTAGATTTACAACATTCCATTATGGTAAAGTGTTGCACAAAAATTAGTGCTAGTTTATGGATCAAGTTTGGTATTAAAGTAGTTAGTATGTTGGGTTAGCATCTGATTATGTGGAGTGATATCATTTGTTTTTAGTTTGGTATTAGAGTGGTTAGTGTGTTGGAATAATTTATGTGTAGATATTAATTTGAAATGTCAAGATTGATATCAAAGCTAAATTTTTAGGTGAATTTGTGATTTTTTTATTTAACCAAAATTAGCTATTGTAGAATGATGGATCCAATGCTACCTCAAATTTAGTTGTTACTGAATTCCATTATCACTGTGATAATGTAATTCATAAAATCCCAAGAGCAAAGTTGACAAGTGGAAGAGCAATGACAGGAGTAGAAAATCAAAGGCTCTAATAGAGCATTGATGCACTACAAGCAGAACTAAAATAAGAACATCGATAGAAGAAAAGGATACATGAAGATTTAGAGATTTATAGACATTATTCTCAGTGAGGTCATATTGTCCAGCAATGATGGATCCTACATCCAAATTAGGATCCATTATGATTTAAAAGGTGGAATGAGGAGAGAGGCAAGGCACCAACTGAGTCTAGTAGTGGTCAATCAATCCAACCAATAGTACCTCATCAAACAACTTTAGATTCTCTAATGCAACATTTTTTGTTGATGGAAGTGCCAGATATTAATTTACACTTCGAGGAAAGTCAAAGGTAAGACTACACTACTATTGCTACTGGAGTTTTTAAGCTATTTATATTATTAAAGGTCTCATACAACATCTACAACTAAGGACTCTTCCATTACCCCATACTAAGACATTTAGAGGAGTTAATGGCATAATACGTGGACATGCGACTCATTATGGAAACCTATATTTTGGAATCAAAGGGTTATTCTTTGATGAAATAGCTCTTGATATAGTTCTAGGAGAAGCTAAGGAGATAAAACTGGGTCATTATTATCTCACATCTTGACATGACAGAAACACTGCATCAAGAGAAGGAATCCAATTGATGACCAAAAATACCTACAAGATTAAATTTGGGACAAGCCAACCAACAAAGGTATATTCTGGTTATAGTAGTGATTCTTCTAATTCATATACTCTAGTTAGTCCTATCAATGAAAATAATGTTGTAAGTCTAAAAAAAAAAATGATCTAATTATCAATGCATATTTTGATGTATATTCTAAAGATGAAAATAATGAAATCAACTCTTTTGGCTATATTGAAAATATTAGGGATATTGAATATATTAATGCTAAATATTTATCAAAGTCATTTGAAAAGCACATGAAGGGAATAGGTTATAAGATATTGGTTAAAATGGGATTTGAAGGAAAAGTCTTTGGAATTAATGGTCAAGGAATTATCTAGCCTATCTAAGTGGCAAAGAGACCACTCCATGCAAGATTAGGATATGGAGGTGACAGACAAATATCCCAAGAAGTTGAGCTAGAGAGTTACTCAAGCAACAAGTCAAAACACCTTAAAGATTTGAAGGAAGAATTATCAGAAGATGAAGTAGTTAAATATAATGAGACATATTTAGATGAATTATCAAGGTATGCAAAGAAAAAATACTCAAATTTATTTTATAAATATGCCTTAAAAAGCCCTAGAAAGATGCTTAAAAGACATGTCAAGAAGAAGACAAACAAAAATAAATTACCTAAAGAAGACATGAAGTTAGGTTTTTACTTCAATGCTAAGGGGAAAATGTTGAAAGAAGATAATTAAATTCATCCAAAACCTCAAGCAAAGGTTGTAACTGCATCTTCAATCAAGCAAAATATATAGCCTTGTTAGATAAAATATTGTCAGTTAGAACCTGAGGCAACATCAACAAGCGAGATGGTAGTCAATAAAAAGTTGACAGTTTAGAAATTTTCACCTCGAAAAGGTAAGAAAGATTTATTTAAAATAATAATTTAAAATAATTCTAAGATAGATGCTATCTTTGATAAAAAAAATTCAAAAGAATTTGATATCAAAAGATGTTGTAGAAACCCTAGGTTTGGAAACTAAGCCACATTTCCAACCCTATTCTCTGGACACTATAGATGAAGGCAATAATGTACATGTAAGTAAAACATGTAAATTGGGGTTTGTGATTACCTCCCACTTTGTAGATGAATTTGCATTAGATGTGGTTCCACTTTAGTTTATTGGCATTATCTTAGGTAAATCATACTTGTCTCTGAGAAATGTAACTTTTTATAAAAAGGAAAATTAGTATATCATTGTAAAAGATGGGATAGAATATATTGTACAAACACATTGGTAATAAATATTATAGGTAAATGGTGCCTTCAGATTTAATTTAACCATGAATGTTGTAGATAGGAACACTACAGGACAACATAAAGATGTCATCATATGAAGCATCAAGAACAACTCAAAAGATAGGTTATATATTTTAATCTATATAGAGTGTGTAAACATGCATAAATATTTCCTTCATGTTTATAAGACCTAAATATAGGTATTTTTTATAAATGCATAATACCCATGTATGGGTAACGTTTGTAATCATTATGTATAGCTACAGTGTTTATCAAGACCCAAGAAGGGTAATGTTTGTAGAATTGTGTTGATGTGTAAGACCCTAAGGGGGAAAAAGTAAAATGGTGATTTTTATAACACTAGGTGATATTTTCAAAATATCAAATATGAAGACCTAAAACCAACTAACATTTAGGAGATTATCTAAGCTAGAGCTAAGAGCTAGAGCTATGAAAAGATCCTCACATGGAGTACCAAGTCTAGTACTAGCTATTTTAGGACAAAAAACCTTCTTAGGTATAGTATTAGCTTCATGGTAAAATTTAAGAAATATTATGCTAACATAATTTAATCTTGATTTACAATATTAATTTATGGAATAATTTTAAAATAATGACTTACAAAACATGAATTTAATAGAATAATTAAAGAAATTCAACACATAATTGATAACAGAGTTCGGCACTATGACCTACATCTCCAGGTCCTATATCGGTCGATGTATTAATAAAAATGCTTGAAAAATATTTACAAACATCTCCAAAATGAAAAATGATCAACTAAAAAATATTTTTTAGGAAAAAATAGCCTTAGTCTCTTTTTGGACTTTTTTTATGCTACCTCTAACTCCTTTTGCAAGCCAAACAAGATCCTTTGCTATATTCTTTAGCAATTCTACTTGCTTCGATTCCAAAAAAATTGCTTTTTTTAAAAAAATTTATGATTTAAAAAAAACCACAGGTCCTTATTTATACTTGTATAGGGCCCGAATAATTAGATTACAATAGTTATCAGGAGGTTTTAATTGATAATTTCATCATCTAGATTCATATCCAAAGTTATAAACTTATTAATTAAAAACTAAGTTTAAAACATATAATTGAATAATGAAATGGAGAAAATTTAAATCCCACTTTATGGATGACCTCCACCTTTTATCATTTATCCCACATTTGTGGGAATGAAATGTTTTTTAAGCCTTTAATAGGCTTTTCATATCCCGCGAGTATGTGGCTTGGGCCACATAAATCTCTATGAACTTTGAAGTGGATAATGCCAAGTCACTTATTTTGGTGGATATGTGGTAAGTATGTGGTGTGTCTGGCATGGAACATGGGTTTCACATGGATATTTGTGGATGGAATATTTGGTTATGTGGCATGTACATGGAAAATAGTAAATTAAATATGGTTTGTTTGGAACATTCAGGAGATAAAATTAGACCAAGGAAAATAGTGAATGGTTAAAAGCCATATGGTGGTTTGAGGACCCACCATGTGGTCCAATCTCCACTCACCAATTGTCAACCACTCACCAGTTGTCGATGTCCAACTGGATGTTCTTTTTAAACCCCAAATTCTTTTTACCTTATAACATTATGCTTGTCAAAGATGACTATATTCACCTATCAAAGACAAATTATTGAAATCCACTATTTTCTCATATGAAATTACTTCCACGTGTCACGTTCTTTTTGGTCCATGTTTTGTCACATTACCCTATTGACCAAGTTTGACCATAACTTTGATCAGCCATATCTTTCACATACAAACTCTATTTCATCAAACCATAAATTTCATCAAAAAGCTCTCAAGATGCTCTACATATTTTAACTATTCTCGATTCATTCCATAATGGTCAATTTCTATAGTTTGACCAACTTTGACCAATTTTGACTAGCTTGATTGGAACTTTGATTGACTGCACAAGGAGTATATAAGCTCCATTTTTTGCATTCTACATACCATTGGAAAGGTCTCAATGGGCTGTACACAGTGGTGTAGTTTTTGATATGCTTCAAGACCTTTTTTGAATTGACCTTTGGATCATTTAATTTAGATATTCAATCTAATTTAGGAAACCCAAAACTTAGAATTATTTCCATATTATTCCAAATTTGGAAGGCTTGAACTACCTTATAAATGGTGAAAATTTGGTTGATAATAGTTTTGGCATGCCTAGTGGGATTAAGATCCAAATTAATAGAAGGATTGTTGGTGTTTTTAATCTACATGTTAGCCTTTGGAGGCATTCAAAACATCAATGGTGACTCTAAGATTAATCAACTAGTTTTAATATCTTAGGAGCTTGTTCAAAATTAAGTTTTATATTCAATTAATTATATTGATGAGGTTATTATGACTAAGTTTCAAGTGCATTTAAATTTCATGCAATTATATGAGGCATATTATTCCTAGGGCATTCCTTTTCATCCTAACCATAATCCTTACCAATCATATAATGAGACATACCATCCTTGTCATGATCCCTATTAATCTTGTCATGATCAATATCAGTCCTATGAATGCCCCAATTTCCCTTCATGTGACACCAAATATATACCTCAACAACCCTATGAATATTATAACTCTCCTTAATACCAAGAGAATCAATCATATCCTCATTGTGAGCCATATTAGTCTTATGAGAAACCTTGTCCTCAACCATGCTACCCTCCTTCCCCTCCACTATTTTCCTAAGATTTTCAATATGGAATGGATTAGATGGAGATAAAGGTACTATTTTCATCAAATTGTGTACCCTAGGAAACTCTATGAATCTCCCTCAATTTGATTCAACATTGAATCATCTCTCATGTTTGTGGGAACTTGTAAGAGAGATGAATCTCTAGGATTGAAAGGGTTAGCTCCCTAAATTCTTCTCTAAGTGCCTATCACCTAATATAATGCTTATTCATGAAAATATTTAAGAGTTTTCATAAAATTAAAAATATACTAGAGAGGTGATCCACCAAGATATATCATAAATATTATCATACTTCTACTAAGCAACAAAGCTTTCCAAGACTAATTCCATGCATTGAAGGTTCTAACATAGTGTTTCAATGTGAAGGTAGCATACTTGGGACAATCAACAAGATACTTGACCTAGGGGAATATTTCACACCATAGAGATAATTTCATAATTTAAAGAGATATTATCACATTCAACACACTTCACATGTCTTGTTGACATTAGAAATCTTACTTAAACATGAAGGATAAAGGGAGTAAGGATGATACTATCACTTAGCTCCACTATACATCACTCGCACACTTAGGAAAAAATTCAAAAAATTAGAATTGGACTTGTATTAAATATTCAAAATCAAATTTTAATGTAATTTATCAGGGCTTCACCATACCAAATACGATCTCCTTTACAATGGCCAAAATGGCTCAATTTATAGAACTTTGAGGAAGAGAGAGAGAAGAGAAGTTGAAGATGAACAAGTACATGTGTCACCAATGTGAATATCAGTTAAAAATTCATGATAGAGAGGCATGTGGTGATCCATATCATTTTAGGAATTACAAATGTCATTCCCAATCATTCAAGACTTGTAAATAGTCAAGAAACTCCTTTTATATGCATACAACACTGCCCCTTATGATTATCCTTACAAAACTACCAAAAATATGAACCTAATCAATTTTGATGATTAATATTAGTATGAGGGGTTACTAAAAATACCTCACATTCATTTGGTATGCTCTTAAACCTTCATATCATCTTGGCCATGCATGATCACACTTGGCAGTTTTAAAATAGCACTTTTCTTTTACCTCTCACACTTGGCACCTTCAATATATTCAAACCTATAATATGATACATAAAATAGGATAAATTACATATTTAATGATTTATCATACCATAATCTACAATAAATTATCTTTAAAAGGCTCTTCAAATGAATATTTATCATTATTTCTAAGTCTTCACTAGCTGGCTCACTCGACTAGATAAAAAGAATGAGTCTATAGGCATACTTATTATATTATTAAATTTATATAATGACCATATAGACTTATAAAAAGTCCTAATATTCCCTCCAAAAGTTATTTCATCTCTTGAAAGTTCACCATGCCTGTACAACACAAAAAAATGGTCAAAATAAGCCTTGTTTTCCTCTTTTATATATAGTTACATAAAATACAAGGCCATGGATTTTATCCTCATGTATTTTTAAATAACTTATATTTAGAACCTAGGGTCAAATTCCTCCATTTTGGTGCATTTTTAGACTCATTTTCACCTCTAGGTCTCAAAATAGGGTTTTAGAGGGTTTGTACTATTAACATTTATTCATAAAGGTTTGTCATTAAAATTATCCAAAAATGGCAATATGGATTTTTAATGACCCCATAAAACTTCCTTTAATATATCTAGGCCCCATTCAAAGCTTGGTGGAAGTTCTAAGGACTTGACGTTGACATTCAATCTCATTTCTTGCTTCTTAGTGGGGTCTAAATGCTTCCTAAGCCAAAAATGGCTTCCCAAAGATTTTTTTTGAAAACCAATGATTTTAAAATCTCTTTATATACCATAAAAACTTCTTCCAACCATTATAATGTATTTCCAAAAGCTTTAAATTTAAATTGACACCTATTTGGTTTTAGGTTTAGACCTTGCCAATAGGTCTGCCTACTTCTTTGAGCTCCTATTGACCCTCCAATGGTTCTATTTTCAATATTATGGATTTAAAACATCAAAAATACCTCTATATTCATTAATTTATCACATGGAAAACATATATCAGGTTGAAAATGCATATGACCTCCAAATTGGCTTCTAGCCCTAAGGCTTTCCTTTACACTTGATTGTAACCCTTTTTGTGTAGGGTACCATGTTTAATATCAAGCTTTATATAATGGTTTATTATGTTCCTCCATATTCCCCAAACTATTCAAACCTTATTTACTAATTCAATTGGTCTCTAGTTCACCATTCTTCACTTTTCCCTAAAACTACCATTCTTGTGCATGAAGGGACTGTCCCCGCTCTAGGACAAGATAAAGTGTATTATGATTGTTTGATTGGTAAAAGTCAGTATTTTAAAATATTAAAAAGGATTTAATTACTATATTTACCAAATTATTTTTTTATTCCATGGTTAGGAGGTCTAACCATCATAATTTCTTCAAACAAGGAGTTAAAACCTTGTTTTTTACATGTTTCATCCAAACTTCCTCATGGATGCTCCTTCCAAACCTCTTTGATGCATAAAAGTTGTTTATATATGTTCATTACCCTCATTTAATTATTTTATAACATAATTAACCACTCAAAACCTCTCTCCTAAGTAGAATCCCCAAACTTACCTCTTAAAACAAGGTTTTCCCTACCCTGCTTATATGGACTGAGTCCATTTTGCTCTAAGAAAAGGGCATTAGATTACTTGAGGATATATTAGATATTTTATTTCCTAAATTTTATCATGAATGATACACATTATAATATTTTAAACTCTTTCTTCCTTCCTTGGGCACCAAACTCTCATCATGTCCCTCTCTTTCTTATGACCATGTCTAACTATGACAGTGAACATTTTACAAGCCTAGAAGAGGCTTCCTCAAACAATTGAACTCTCCAAAACAATTATAATAATGGAAACATATTTAAAATCATGTGCATACATTTTTAACACACAAATCTATGAATAAAAAACAAGAAACTTTGAGACAAGCTCAAATAGTGACCCCCTCATGGTTGAACATGCATAAAAAGCTACCTGGGATCAAAATGATTGTTCATAAAGGAGGATATATCAAATATCAAGTTATTATTATTATAATTAATTACACTCAAATTAATATCCACCCCTATAATCACTCCTCCAATTCCTCTTGTACAACCCATGCCAAGTGCATGAATTTGCTCCTTCTTTGTTTGCCAAGTGAAAATGGAGGAAAACAAGTTATAGATGAAACTTTTTGCATTATTATTGAAAAAATGCATTTAAATGGATGATGTGATATTAATATTTACTCTTCCCATGTTTTTATCTAGTGATGCACTTGAAAAGTCCGTACAAGTGCCCAAAATCTCCTATTTTGAGGTAAAATCATCATCCATTGAACATAAATGCTTATTGTATAGAAAATATATATTCCTAAAATGATTATAACATGATACACATTTAAAATCACTTGGGTATTATTTTTTTTTGCATGAAAATCTATACAAGTCATTAAATGGGCTAAAATATGACCAAAAGGCCCCTTTTCCACATGAGACACAACATATGACCAATTTATGACTAGTAAACATATTAAAACATGTCAAGGACCACCTTAGGATATTTTCAACACAATTTGACCCTTTTACTACCTTTTACTAGGTTTGACCAACCTTTGACTCAAGTTGACTAGCCTAGTACATAGGGGGTGAACTTTAACAAGGACTAGGGAGAGGATGAGTATGATAATAGACCAAAATGACACCCTATAAAACACATAGGAACCTTATTAAAATTTCAAAATAGTATGGGTTGACCCAAATTTTAGTTGGGGTCAATGTTTTTCAACATTCTTGGTGATTCTTAGGGGTGGCATGCTAGTTATGCCTAAGACCAATTGCCTAATCCTTCTATTAGGCCATGGAGTCTCTCATATGATCACTTATATTGACATGAATAGACCTTGGTCTTGACCACAAGACAACTGACATTACACAAAACACACAAATAAATAACAACACACACAAGATAAAATCAAAACATAAAACAAAGACACAATTATGCTACTAAGCACTTAGGGAACACAAAGCACAACTGAAAATAAACTAGTATGTACCTTCATCTTGACCATACACCCTTCTTGGATCAAAATGGGAGTATCTTTAATCTCCCTCCTCATTATATGAATGAGGATTACATGTATGCTTCCTTTTGGGTGTGATGATATATGGCTCACATTTTCTCTTTATTCCTTGACTTTTCATGTCACTTGAAGAAGTCATCTCAAACAGGTCTCCCAAGTAGTTAAAGTCCTTTTGATTTAGGAAACATGTCTCACATTTTTTCCCTCTTGTCTCCTCATACAAAATTTACATGTCCATATATAATGGAGCTTTTTATAATTTCATGTCTCCTTGATAGATCTCATCTTCTTTCTCAATCATCACACTTTCTTCAAACTCTCCAAGAAGTATTATATCATGAAAATTTGGAAGTATCTCTTGCTTAAATTCCTATTTGATGATGGTGGAGGTAGCTTCATGAGTGATTGTAGGATCAATATTCAAATCACCTTCAAGAGGCCCAAGCTCATCATATATTATTCCATCATCATCCAAACTCTCTTGGTGATAATACTCCTCAACATATGCCTTATTTCCAACTTCTAACTTGCCATGGCTTGTGGTCAATTCTATAGGACTTGTAGGCCCCTTTTGGATTTCAAATTCATTGAATATGTCTTTAAACATCAGACATAAGCCATCATCTTTTGATTGATCTACATCATGGAAAGGAACAATGAGAGAAAACATTTCCTCTTCAAGATTCAAGAGAAGTCCTTCTTAGGCATCTTTTTCAACACAAGGATCATCACTTTCACAAGGAGTTATTTTTCATCATTCATCCAATCTAAAACCTCTATTTCTTATTCAAAATATTCTCTACACAATTTGATTTGTTCCACCATGGTTTCTTTCCTCTTTTTGTTATTCTCTAGGATAGACTTCAAAGAAGAGAAATTTTGGGAAATGGACAAGGTATTTGGGGCATCTTGAGACTTCCAAGATGGATTGGTTTCATGGGATCTCAATTTATCTTCTAGATTGCAAATTAGGCTACAAATATCAAGCACCTCATAGGTATAATCTGACCAATTAGCCTCCTCTATATGTATCCACTCCTTTTTAATTTGTCCTAACCCATTATTTATACTCCAAATACAAACACTAAGAATGACTTGATCACTACTATATCTAGTGTCAAGATATATCATGTATTCTTGGTAGCCAATAAGAGATTCTTTGAAACTAGCAATAACAAGACTTGGGGAATAACCAATTATACTAGGTGGAGAACAAGATGAAGAGGACTGATTATTGGCCACATGCGACTCATTACAAGCTTGGACAAGTACTTGCTCATCTTGAGGAGGAATAGGAAAATTAGGGCATACCTCTTCTACTTCATGATCTTCATTTGTAAGTAGGGGTATATAAGTATCTTCCTCATGTACACAATAAGTCCCTAAATCAATCTCTTCCATGGATGCATAAGGATCAAGATAATATTTTTTAGTACCATACTCACCAAGGAAAAGGTCATAAATACCTTCAAGAGGAGAGGATGCTTCACCATCAATAACACCTTCTTCTTATTCACTAATTACATAACTCTGATTTGAGATTGACTCTACATATGGTTCTATATGGAACCTTGCTAAGGGCTATGTTCTTATGGTCACCTTGGTTCCATACCTTGTTTTTAAAGTTACAAAAGTCTAACCAGTAGAAAGATATCCTCTTATTTTATCCATGAAGTCCCTTGAGAAGAAAATAGTAAATTGAGCTGGGAGATCACTACCACAATATCTTTTATATAGGGGAAGCTTGGACAATCATGTAAAAAAACATTCAACTCTTTAAATAATTGTACTATCTTGGTTGGATTTCCATCAAGTTATAGCACACCATTTCTATGTGGTTCATACTTTAACCCTAACTTATATGCAACCACCTTATGCATAACCATGGTACTAGCCCCACTATATACAATGCAGTTGTTGGCCAATTTGTCTCCTATAATGAGTGTGAGGTAGAAATGTGGATGCTTTTCAGATTTTTTTGAGGGCTATATAACATGACTTGGTGTGTTGGAAAGGGCCACACCATGGTATCTTGGAGCTTGAGTGGCTACATTGATATTGGAAAATTGTTCTTCTGGGAGTTCCTTTTGACCAGGCATTTGCAAGACTTCCCAAAGAGATATGCTAGTCTTGGTATTCTTCAAAGAGTCAATAATGTTTATAAGGGAGGTATTTACCTTTTCGTGAATCCTTGGACATAGTGAGGAAGCTTGAAACTAATGCATTATAGGCTTGACAACTTTGTTTGCATTCTAACTTTGAGGAGGAATTTGACTAGTAAGAGGTGCTACATTAGGATTCACACCTTGTGGCCTTGGGCATGCATCACTTGGAGTCACATGTTCTTCAATAACATCTCCCATAACTCTTTTTTTGGCTCTTGTGTTGGCTATAACTTATGTACTTTGATTTAACACATAGTCATCCTCCTTTTGAAAGTTCATGAGAATAGTACCTTGGCTGCTACCTTCTCCATGAGTGTTCACTTACATGATATGTTATTCTTATGATGTAAGGAAAGGAGTGGCTCCTTCTTGTGTCACTAAAGCATGACAACCTTCTCCACCATCATACCTAAATTGACCTTGAGATTTTCCCTAATGATCCATATATTCTTCTCTTTGAACCAAATTAATATGGATTGGAACAACAACCCTTGTAGATGGAATATAATTAGGATTATAGGCATTGGGATGCCAATTGAAATCTTGTTGACCTTGTCCTTTTCCTTGGTAGTTGTATTGGGATGGAGGTCTATAGGCTTGTTGAGGATAGTATTAAGGATTGGGTGGAACATTTACATGAAATTGAGCTTGTTTGAGCTAGGATTGGAAAGAATGAATCATCTCATCCTTATCTATGGCATTATCTACCTTTTTTGGAGTGGTTCTAGGTTTGACATTGGTATTGAGAACTTGTGCTATACTTGGGGATTCAACTGAATTATGAGACAATAGAGGCATGAAGACTCTTGGAGGTAATTTCTTAGCTTGTATCAAACTATTCTTATCTTTAATGGCTAAATCATATGCCTAAGGTAAAGTAAATCCTCTCATTGATTATAACATTATTGCCACATTAGTGCCAATAGCCTTGAGGTAGGTGGGGAATACAAATCTTGGAGGAGGCCTCATGATAGGTGGAAACCTATGCCATGTTCTTTGAAATCTCTCATTGAAATCTCCCATGGATCTATTAGAACCTCTCCTTATCACATTCAATTAGTGGATTAATGAAGAGTGATCACTCTTGTTCTCAAACCTACTCACCAACAATTCACCAAAGCCATCCCAATTAGTAATGCAACCACCTTCCAAAGCTATATATCAATCAAGTGCCTTAAATTTTAGAGACATGGAAAGTAATATAATAGCTATATTAGCTTGGCTGATATTGTGTAAGTTACAAAAGTTTGAAATGTCCCTAATGTATTTGAATGGGGTAATAAGACCTTCTCCATTGAAATTAGGGAGAGTTTTGGTAGAATTGGGAGGAATAGGATCATATGTAGGAAGGTCAATTGGATTTTGGGTGTTTAAGGATGGGAAAGGATGTCTTATATCCATTTATTCTTCCTCTTTATATACTATTTCTTCAAGATCCTCTTCTTCTTCTTCTTCAAAACCTTATTTTTCAGGATCTCTAAAATTTAGGAATGGTTCATGGTGTTATTCTTCAAGAAGAGTTTTAGGTAGAGGGACTTGATTGAAAATTCTAATAGAATATGATCTAATGAGGACCATGAAGAATAATTTGGAAAACTTGATCTAAAACTAGATATTCTCACCTTTTGGAGTTACCAAATATTGGATTAGAAACACTTCTTCAACTTTGGGCTTGTCAAGACCAACATTCTCCTTGACGTGAAATAATTAGGACAAACTATCCCATCGGGTGTGTTAGAAATATTATCATAAAATTGTGTACCATATGAAACTCTATGAAGATCCTTAAATTTGATGCAACATTTAATCATCTCTCAAGTTTGTGGGAACTTGTAAGAGAGATGAATCTCTAGGATTGAAAGGGTTAGCTCCCTGAATTCTTCTCTAAGTGCCTATCACCTAATCTAATGCTTATTCATGAAAAGAGATAAGAGTTTACATAAAATTAAAACTATACTAGATATGTGATCCACCAAGATATATCTCATTGACTATCATACTTCTACAAATCAACAATGCTTTCCAAGACCAATTCCATGCATTGAAGGATCCTAACATAGTGTTTCAATGTGAAGGTAGCATACTTGGGAAAATCAACAAGATACTTGACCTAGGGGTAAATTAAAAAATATATAGATAATTGCATACTTGAAAGAGATATTAGTACATTCAACACACTTCACATGACTTTTTAACATTATAACTAATTTGAAGAATAGAGGGAGTAAGGATGATACTATCACATAGTTCCATTATACATCACTCACACACTTAGACAAAAAGATCATAAAATTAGAATTGGACTTATATTAAATGTTAAAAATCAAATTTTAATGTCATTTTATCATGGATTAACCATAACAAATTTGGTATCCTTTATAATGGCCAAAATGGCTCAATTTATAGAACTTTGAGGAAGAGAGAGAGAAGAGAAGTTGAAGAGGCACAAGGACATGTGTCACCAATGTGAATATCAGTTTAAAATTAATGATAGATAGGTATTGGGTGATACATATCATTTTAGGAGTTAAAATTCTCATTCCCAATCATTTAAGACCTACAAATAGTCAAGAAACTCCTTTTCTATACATAGAAAACTGCCCCTTATGATTGTCCTTACAAAACTACCCAAACTCTACACTTGATCAATTTTGATGATGAATATAAGTATGAGGAGTTACTAGTAATCCCTCACATTAATTTTAGATGATACTAACCCTTATTATCATCTTGGAAATGCATGATCACACTCGGTAGTCTCAAAATAGCCCTTTTCCTTTCACCTCTCACATTTGGCCCCTTCAAGCTCTTCAAAACTACAATATAATCCATAAAAGAGGAGAAATTACATGTGTAAGGAGTGATAATACCATAATTTATAATAAATTGGCCTTAAAAGTCTCTTAAAATTAAGATTTATCATTTCTTCTAAGTCTTCACTAGTTGGTTAACTAGATTGGCTAAAAAGAACAAGTTTGTAGGCACACTTAGTAGATTAGGCACTTGATATAATTACCATAGGGACTTATATCAAGTCATAATATTCCCTCAAAAATTTATTTCATCTCTTGGAAGTTCATCATGCCTTTAAAACATAAAAAATGGTCAAAATAAGCCTTATTTTCCTTATTTATTTACAATTACATACAATCCAAGGCCATGGATATGATCCTCATGGAGTTTTCAACAACTTCTCTTCAGTACTTAGGATTAAATTCCTCTATATGGGTGTAATTTTAGGCTCATTTTCACCTCTAGGTCTTGAAATAGGGTTTTGGAGGGTTTTTACTCTTAACCTTTGTTCATAAAGGTTTGGCATTAAAATTATCCCCAAATGGTACTTGTAGCTTATTAAGGACCCCATCTAACTTCCTTGAATAGATCCAAGTCCCAAAAAAATATTGGTGGAAGTTATAATCACTTGAACTTGAAATTCAAGCTCATTTCTTGATTATTTGTGGGGTTTGAATGCTTCTTAAGCCAAAAATGGCTTCTTGAAGATTTTGTTTACCCCCTATTTGGTTTTAGGTCTAGACCTTGCCAATAGGTCTGCCTACCTCTTTAAGATCTTCTTGACCCTCCAATGGTTATATTTGAAATTTAATGGCTTTAAAACATCCAAAATACCTATTTAATAATTAATTTATCACATGGAAAGCCTATATTAGGTTGAAAATGCATATGACCTCCAAATTGGCTTCTAGCCCTAAGGCTTTCCTTTACACTTGACTATAACCCTTGTTGTTTAGGGTGCCCTATTTTATATTAATACCTATATCAAGTTTTATTAGGTTCTTATATGTGTCCCCAAAATATTAAAACCTTATTGACTAATCCAATTGGTCTCTGGATCACCATTCTTGACTTTTCCCCAAAACTGTCATTCTTATGCATGAAGGGACTGCCCCTACTCTGAGATAAAATAGAGAGTATTAGGCATATTAGTTTTGGAAAAGTGAGTATTTTAAAATATTAAAAATTTCATAATTCACAAATTTACCAAAGGGTTTTATTTTATTCCATGGTTATGGGGTCTAACCATCCCAATTTCCTCAAAAATGGAGTAAAAACCTTGTTTTTTTCATGTTTCATCCAAAATTACTCATGGATGCTCCTTCAAAAAATATTTTATGCATCCAAATTGTTCATGAATGTTAATTACCATAAATTAATTCTTTTGGAACCTATTTATCCACTTAAAACCTCTCTCCTAAGTGGAATCCCAAAACTTACCTCTTGAAACAAGGTTTTCCCCACCCTGCCTGTATGGATTGAGTCCACTTTACTATGAGAAAATGGAATTGGGTGGATTAATGATGTATTTTAAATGTTATTTAATTAATTTTATAATTATGGATCCAAATTATATTTTTTTAAACTCTTTCTTCCTTCCTTGGGAACCAAACTCTCATCATGTCCCTCTCTTGCTTATGACCCTGTCTAACCATGACAGTGAATAGGGGTACTCTTTCTTTGTTACCTTTATTTGGAGCTTATAATAAAGGTTTAAAAATTTATATAAATTTTTTTGAATCAACTTAATATTCCAATGTGATCCATTCTTATTATCTATCATCTTGACACTTTTAGGTCTTCCAATTATTCACTATCCTCTTAGACTGAGACAGTCACAGGTCTCTGCCTATAGGTGATTTAGGGTGGGAATGGCATGAATTTGGTATTTATTTATTATTTTACAACCTCATTTATATTACCCAAGTATTTATATTTGACAATTTAACCTTATAAATCTTAAGAGTGCCTTAAGACTCCTCCAAATGCCATAATCCTCATTCACTGTCTGCGCAACTGTAGGTGGCTATTTTTCATTCATTTTAGTTTTGTAGGTGTCTTCTAGGTCAATATGGAATTTATCATGGTGCTTATAATATTATGGATTTATTTTTTTTCTTTAAAAACTTATACTTCCTTCACTTTAATCCTAGTTATACCATTTTACAAACCTTGACCTTTTGCTTGTAGATGATTCCTCACAGTCCTGTGTATGGATAGAGGAGTATGCATTGGGCTTTATGACATTGGATTCACCTTCTCTGTGAGCCATTAAAATCATTAAAATTGATATCATAGCCTAGGACACCATAATGAATTGCAAGGTTAACATTTTGATTACTGTCTTGTAGACGACACTACCTTGCTTTAGTGGTTTTTATCCATTTTTAGGCTTTGCTAAATCTAATCTCCATTCATCCTTTACTTTTCAAAATTTTCCCAATTTTTTTATCTAGATATGGATACCAATTTGTCTAAATTTAACTCTTAGATCACCTTTTAAGTGAAGTTGGTGAGGTCCTCAAAAACCTTCAAGGCCTTTGTTTGCCATTTTTAGGGATAGAGAACCCAATATGGCCTGATCACAGTCCAAATTCTAATTTAATTTTTTGACACTTTTCTTGTCAAAATAAGATGATCAATAGGTTTTTATAGGCCTTACCATATTAAGTAATCTCAAATTTAATTTACCAATCTATTCGAACACCTTTAAAAGACATGTCTATGGAATCAGTTGTAGATGATCATTCCTTCTATATAGGTAAAATTGGGCCCATTTTCGAAATATGCAAGTTTATATAGGTTACATGCCTCCATAAAACATTTAAAATTACATTAGTGGTCCCAAGAGGTTAAATACTATGCCAAACCCTTATACTTGCATTTATGACATCAACATGCTCTTGTAGGTGGACTTTTTTACTATGACATACAAGGAAATCATAGAATGGAAAGAAAAATGAAAGGAATGATTTTAAAACACCTAAAAAATAATTATCAACACTTTAATTCCCAACATATACTAGGATGATTTCCAACACAACATCAAAACATCATATCCAATGTGAAGGAAACATTTTCAAAGTAATTGGGATGATTGTGAATGCAAACTAGACATTTTGCAAGCCTAGAAGAGACTTCCTCAAAAAATTGAACTCTCCAAAAAAATAATAATCATGGAAACATCTTGAAAATAGCATGGAGATATTTGCAACACACAAATCCATCAATGCAAAATAAGAAACTTTAAGACAAGCTCAAATAGTGATTGCCTCATGGTTAAACATGCATAAAAAGTTGTCTGAGATCAAACTAATTATTAATAAAGGAGGATAGATCAAATATAAATTTATTATTATTAAAATTAATTAAACTCAAATTAATATCCACCCTTATAATAAATCCTCAATATTCCACATGTACGGCCCATGCCAAGTGCATGAAATTGCTCCTTCTTTGCTTGTCAAGTGAAAATGAAGGAAAACAAGTTGCAAATGAATTTTTTTGCATTATTATTGAAAAATAGGAATTTAAATGGATAATGGGATGTGAATAGTTACTCTTCCCATGTTTTTATCTGATGATGGACTTGAGAAGTCTATACAATTTCCCAAAATCTCCTATTTTTTAGGGGAAACTACCATCCACTGAACATAACTACTTATTGTCTAGAAAATAACTATTCTTGACATGATTTTGACATTATACACATTTAAATTCACTTGGGTGTCAAAATTTCTTGCATGAAAATCTATACAAGTCATTAAATGTGCTAAAATATGACCAAAAGGACCCTTTTACACATGAGGGACAACCTATGACCAATTTATGACTAGTAAACATATTAAAACATGTCAAGGACCACCTTAGGATATTTTTAGCACAATTTGACCCTTTTAATACCTTTTACTAGGGTTGACAAACCTTTGACTCAAGTTGAGTAGCCTAGTAGATTGGGGTGAACTTCAACAAGGACTAGGGAGAGGATGAGTATGATAATAGACCAACATGACACCCTATAAGACACATAGGAACCTTCTTAAAAGTTCAAAATAGTAAGGGTTGACACAAATTTGAATTTGGGTCAAATTTTGTCAATATGTATTATAATGTGCAATAATATTTTGTTCAAATTCTCAATATAAGGAAGTGATTGGGTTGCTTGTAGCTATATCTAATGATCCATTATAAAGGCATGAAATGTGTGATTTGGTATTGGAGAGGATGGAGATTTGGGAAAGACAAAAAATTGAGTTTAATCAAGTGTTTCAATAATCCCTTTGTGTTCCTTATTAACCTTCCTATTCTCCATATCCTCATGAAACCATTCATTAGCCTCAAGAATAGAATCCAAGAGAACCTACTATTGTCAAAGTCCCAATTTGGAACCAAGTAGTGATGTCTTGGGAGAAACAAGAGGAAGAGAGCCAAGATCAAGAGATTAAAGTCAAATAAAAACTTGTAACTAGTCAATATCTATCTCCCCTTCCTCAATAACCTCAAGCTATTCCATCTTGGAGGTCTATCCAATAAGGCATTCAAAACAAGGAGGTCCTAGTTAAGAAGGTTGAAAATAATTTTTTATCTGTCGAAAAACCTCAAGAAGGCTATGAAAAGGATGAGGTGGTTGTTGAATATAATTAAGCACTCATATCCCAATTGAACTTGCTCTCTCTTCAATAATTATTACAATAATATTCCATCAATAAGACCCCAAGTTACAAGAATATTCCCTTGATTCTCAATCCAATACATGAGCAACCTACCATGGCTCATTTTCCCTCTCAAACTCATGAACATTTTCTTCATCCTCTCACCATATCCCTTATTGAAAATGAGCTTGTCCTATGGGAGGTAAATGTAGAATATCAAGCTATAATTTCAAATGAATAAGATACTTCAAGTGAGTTTTATGAATATATCTTCATTGGTACTCCACATGGGGAAGAGAAATGTATATCAATTTTCAAAGATGAGGTTCTATAATAAGGTCTTAATGATGTGATTTAAGAAGGAGATCCAATTTTATCTAACATTATTAAGGTTATATCTTGTCTTGATGTTGAAGGTCCTCTAAGAAAATAAGCTAAGGTTATGGATTCTTTTGACATGGATTCAAATGATCAAGAATGTGATCTTAAATAAAGTGTACAAGATAAAGCCTTGGATGAAGTTAAAATAGTTCAAAATGAGGAAGAAGATGAACTTTAAAAAGTTGAATTTCAATCACATCATGATTGAATAGATAGTTTTGAGGTCCTTTAAACACTTATAGGTATTGAAGATAAAATGTTATTTAGATTTTTATAATTTATATTGATCAAAAGGAAGAGTTAAAATATGTGTTGAACATTATTTTTATTATTGAGACTTGGCATTGATGTCAAAGGTTGTTCATGAGTTATGAGGTCATTGAACAATGTTTTTTTTATTGCATCTCTGAGAGGTATGTAATTTTAAAAAAAAATTATAATACATGTAATAAAGGTATATAATCATCAAATAATGTTTCAAGATCAGTGGTCAAAGTTGTCAAGTGTTTGAACCTAGCAGGAGACTTGAGAAGTCTTATGCATAGGATGCCTAATCTTGTACATGAATGAGAATGGTGTAATATAGATTTACATAATCATAAAAGGATGCTTTCTTACACTTTATCATGTATATGAATCACTAGATCACTTAGGATAGCTTCAAGGTGATTCTACGCCTATAGGAATAACATACAAATAGACTAGTTCTAGAATCTACCTAACCTAATAAGGGGTCATGAGGTGTTTTAAGAGATATTAAGGATTAAAATTAGTGTTATATTATGTTATATGGTTCTTGATCATGTGAATGAGGTGGAGAGTGCTTAGACAATAGCTAGAAGGTTTATTTTAAGGCTTAATATGACCTAGAGATCAAAAGCTTAGAGAGCAAAGAGAAATGGTGGCCTAATGGGGTATCAAGATCAATTTATAAGGTAATCATGGAAAAATTAGAATTTAAAAATTTATTTAATTTTTTTTTAGGTATGTCGAACAAGTTTGAGGTCAAAGTATACAATAAAAGGCATAAAATGTGGTTTTGAGGTTTCCTATGTTGACATAATAAAAGATTCTCAATTGAGAAGAACTTTCATGTATTTGGTGGCACCTAAAACATTTTCATGATAACCTAGTCCATTTATGATATATTTATAAGGTTACTATCTTAAATTTTTTAGCATTGGTTTCTGTAATAAGGGTCTTAGCTTTATAAATGATTGTTAAGATTGTAAGGTGGTTTAAACCTCTACAAAACCCTAACTTTGACCCGATATAGAAGATCCTACTAGAAATGGATAAAAATGAAAATGATGACCTATATTTATGATTTTATAATTTATTTGGATCTACCAAGTATTTCCAAGTTCCATTCATTTTTTAGGAGAGTGAGTGAACCCTACAAGAAAGGCATTATTTTTCAAAAAAGTATTATAGCAGATAGAGTTGACTGAGTCAAATTTGTTCAATCGATGGAGGTTGAAGCTTGAGACTTATATATTATGTACATGGTAGTTTTTTATAAATTTATAAATCTCATATGTGCTAAATTAGTCATGTAATTTGTCCTATAGCTAAAATGCCTAAGGGTGCAGATAGTTAGAAAAACTAGGCAAAAGGGGGAATGAGATTAGGGATGTGTTGTCATGGATTAGGGATGGATACAAATACATGGGGTTATTTTTCAAGACATGTAACACATGTACATATTGGATATAATATTTGGATATGGTTTTATATTTCATAAAGTTTCTCTCAAATTGACTTGTTTAACTTAATAAGGTCTGTGTATAGTAAAGTCATGAGATTATTCTGTAAAACCAATATTGGTATTAGAGCTTATTATATATTTATTTTAATTTATTATGGGGATGTTTTAGGACTATCTAAATTCATTGGAATTTTATGAAACTGATTTTATAGGTGTTCTATATCATTTTTTTAAGACTATGTTTTGAATCTTATCGATAGTTCTGAGTAAGCTACTTACAGATAAGGGTTTGAGAAATTTTGCCTTGAGTTGTGAGGTATAATTAACATGGTTCTAACCATTATGTCATAAGTATTTTATGAATATGATTTTTTTTAATAATTGTTTGAAAATATTATGTTTTTGGTTTAGTTATTCATGACAGACTTTTTAGGTATGCATAGGCCTAGTTATGAACAATGCTAATGGCATGGTTCAAGTGGTGGTTAGTGATAAAATGTGTATTGGAACCAATATGATATTGGTAGGGGTTTATTAAAGTTTAATATGATATTTTACTACTTTTTGATAATTTTTTGAGTGTTTTAAGATGTTTAAAGGGTAACATGTGCTAATGAAGGCCTAATTGAATTAGGTCTCCTTAAGGCCCAAAAGTGGTATTTAGTCTTATATGCTATGATTAACCTATTAAAATGTTTGTTTCATGTTTATTACACATCATAAGGTCAATTTAATTGAAAAAACTAGTGTTAAAATGTGTATGGATGGCCAAGAGGTGTATGAGAAAGAGCCTTGTATAAAAACAAGGCCTAATAGACCTAATTGTCTAGAGAGAGAGGATGAGTGTTGAAGCGAATGAGATAGAAATATGAAGGAATGAAGGTATTATAGAAAATGAGGAGGTTAAAAATAAAATATCATGAAGATATGATAGGATTAATGTATATGATTATCAAGGTCATTTGACCTAACCAAATCAAGGAGAGGGCTAATTGAGTGAAGAAGGCTAGATAATAGTTTGAGAATGATAGGTGTGTGAGGAGAACTGAAGATGAAGATCATTATTTGTTCTATTATAAATAAAGGGTTATTAAGGTAATCAAATGTTAGAGGTTGATGAGTTGGTGTTGAGTCATCTATGGGGTTGGTTCCTCCTTGCAAGTGAGTGCTTATTAAAGCCTAGTCAAGTTGGTGTTTGACTAGTCAGGGTTGGTGTTCCAAGTGAAATTGGTTCTTCAATAAATCTTGATGTTTGAATTATAGGATAGTAGTCTATGTTCATCATTAGTGGGTTTTATTCCCCTTGATGGTTTCCCACTCAAATAAGTGTTTTGTGTGTTATGTTCTTCTCTCATGTTTATGTGTTGATAGCTTACTATATTGTTGATAGTTCATGAATGATAAGGTAAAAGTTTTGAAGACTGATTCACCTCCCTCTCATTCATTGTGATTTAAAAAATTGATATTAGAGCTTAGTCCTTTGTGTATAGTCTAACATCTTCAAAGTGGTTCTAAGAAGCATAATAATTTCTAATGATCAACAAGAATAATATAACATGTATGATGAAGTCTACTATGAAATTGGAGAAGGAAAAGCTGAAGTATACCTTGAATTTGAGCCCATAAGTACACTTGATGATTTAAGACATCAAAATGAGTCTATAAAAGATCTCAAGAGTTAGTTAGAAGATGTCAATGCAAGGTGTAAGTTAAAGGAAGTTGAGTATGACTAGTTGAAGATGGATATATGTTCCTTGAAGATTGAGCATGAACAACTCATAGATAAATTGAGCAAGTTTGAGAGATATCATGATAATTTAGAATAAGTCAAGAGTAATAACTTTATAATATCAATTAGGCAACCTAATGCTATAAATAATAATTCATCATGGAACTATGGTAAGTATAGAAAAGTTGCTTGCTGCATCTATCACAACATATGACATATTACAAGTTATGCTCTAATAGAATTATAAGGTCTACAAAATTTAAAAAGACATATTAAGCTCTTAAAATTCATAATAAGGATAAAACATTTGTATGGAAGCCAAAGTAAGCTAGGATGGATCAAATTGAACTCAAGAAGCAAGATGGACTATATGCCAAGGAGTAATAAAAGACCAAAGAGGACTCTGTATACACATAATATTTTCAAACTCTTATCAATTACTGATGCTCTTTATCTTGAAGGAATCCATTGAGTATTAATCTCTCTAAGTACATGCCCTAAGGGGTACACCAAGAAAGGGGTGTGTAGACTATTGGTGCTTCATAGGATTATTGTCCCTTTTACCACTTATTATCTACACACTTGTCTCTTAAAAACCATTCCCCTAATATTGTTATTTTATTTTACACACTCCTCCAGTCATTTGCCACCTTTATTATCCCTTTTCCTAACCTAAAACTACTTTTGACATTTTACATGACTATGTCAACTAGATTGACCTTGTACACTTATTGGAAATTTTTTTTTAGGGTCTAAGTCAGCTCTTGGCTAACCTAGCCTGTCACTTAGTGAATTTTTCTCAATAATGATACTAAGTCAACCCTATCAATTGAAAATTTTGAAAGGGTTTAGGGTTAAATCTACCTATATAGACATAATAATTTTTCCATTATTTAGAGTAGAAAATATGAAGTGAGAGTTATTGCATATCTACTTATCCACCATTCTACTTGAATATCAAGCTTATGTTTCATAATTTCTTCGAAGATACAGATCTTGTCTTATGGTGAAATATTTTGGATGTATTGATAGGTTTTATAGCCTGGAGATAATTTATCCTTGTCATCCTTACATACCAAAACAACCTCTTTCAAATCACCTTGTCTAAGGGAAATTGAGGCTCGGTGAGTTCATCTTCAAAGGTAAGTATTCCTAACTTTGTTCTTCCTTTGTAAGAGTAGATATATATGCATTTGTACTTCTCTTCCATGAATTAGGATTATATATACATTGACATGAGTATATGTCTTGTATGCATGTTTAATTTGGTTTTTTATTACTCCCATTTTGTGTGATAAGATTTGGTGAGCACTAGATAATATTTATTTGTGTTATTTGTTATTAAGATAGTGAATATGAAAATATAGAACTTAGCTACAGTTATTGCATAGTTTTGCTTGGCTAGAGGCTTTAGAACCCTTCTTAGTGATATTATTATGCTAAGAGATACCTTAACTAGGTTTATCAGGTCTATATTAGTCACGTACTCGATTATATAATATATCCCCAATCAAAAGTGTAAGTAGGATCTATCTTCTTCGAACTAGGATTGATTTTTAGAACTGATGTATTTTTTATTGCATACATTATGGTGAACCTGAAGTGAATCTAACCCTTGCAGGTTTTCATTCACATTTTTATTTTCTATCATTTTTATTATTTTTATATATTTTCAATACTAGGTTGACTAGGCTAGTATAGTTTCCAACTATTGTCTGTAGGTTTAACACACAGTCACATCAAAAATGACTATTATTTTTGTTTAGGTCTCCATCATATATAGGTTATTGGATTGAATAGGTCAACATAGTACTCTCATTCAGTTTCAAGAAGTAAAGTAAGTCATTTAGGTTAACTTAGTCTCTTATTTAGATATAGAATAACAAACTAGGTTGTTCAAGTCAAATTAGTATCATAGTCAGCTTCTAGATAATAAACTAGGTCGATAGGGCTAGTATAGTCATCTTAAATAGGCTTCAACAAATAAGGAATTATTGAACTAGGTTAACCTAGTTGACATAGTTGGTAGAACTTGAAAGAAAAATTCAAGACATTTCAACAAAATTTTCATAGTCCTTAGCATCTTCCAACCTACCAAGGATATTTTATTTCTCTATTTTAATTTAGTTCTTCCTTACAATTCTATTTTTCAAAGTATGTAGTCTTCAAAACTGCAATCATATAGCAAACTAGGTCAACTTGGTCGACCTAGTTCCATATAATGTATTCTATCTAAAAGACTAGGTTGACATGGTTGATGTAGTTATTAAATATTCTTGGTTCTGTAGTACAATAGTGGCCCTATCAACATTGTTCTAGAATGTTTGCATATACTATCATTTGAACTGACTCTATATTATACTTAAATTAACAATTAATAACTATATACTAGTAATTAGCAATTAATAACTATATACTAGTAATTAATTCACACTTTCACTTTCATTTATTTGCATGATTAGAGTATATATTATAGTATAATTAGTTATTTTTTTTAAATATACCATTTAGTTTCACTATTTTTATCTTTCTTGCAAACACTACCAAATCACAAAATTTAAAAATGCATTTAAACATTTGTCTATCTAGGGCCTACCTACTTGGATTTCATCACCAAGGGAAAAGCTAACTTGGTTCTTTGACTAAGTATAAACACATGGTTAATGGTATATATTAGTAAATCACCCAACACCCTTATCACTATGGGATTATGAAGTAAGGGGGTAGGCCACAATAAAAATCTAGTAAGCAACCATAGATTACTTTTTAGTTCCCTAATTTTAGCCAACTTACCTGTCACACTTAAACTAACGATTTATAGTAATCTAAATACATTTAATATGACCACTTAGCTAGCATTTACTTTTTAGTTGATTGGTTGGTCTTTTGCTCATTATATGTTATATTACAAAAACTTGCATTGGCCAATGTTGGTGCAAGGATTTGTGTCATGTGCCTTAATTGGATCATCTCATCGATCCAATTGATTTTATGTTTACTTAAATTTATTTCTTTAAATTAAATTATAATTTTTTTCCTATTTTTAATATATTATCATTCTATTCAACATAGTCTCTTACAAACTATATTTTTCCCTAACTATAGTATTGAGTTGACCTAGTTGATCTAGTACCTTTTAGCCTATTAGGTTATATAAACTAGTTGACTTAGTAAACTCTATATCCTTATATAAATACATTTTATCTTAGGTTATATTATGAATTCAACATGGTTGACTTTATATCCTTGTTGGCTCAGTTTTTATACCTTGTTTCCAGTACTAGGTCAACCCAATCGACTCTATACTCTTATCTACATTTTGTCTCTCCTTGATTTTGCATCAAATTTTCCTTCCCTAAATCTCTCTCCTTCATCATGAACATCCTATTTGAAGACAACACTTAGTTGAATTCAATATATATGATGAGTCTTATTAACCCTAATAGGTTCTCCCATAATCATCTTGTGGCTCCTATCCTAAATGAAAGTAATGTTCATATAACCAATCATACTAACAACTATGGGATTCCTACTCATTCCTCTTCACTTCATAATCCTCTTCTCACGTGAAGGCTTGAATTAGAGTATACACCAAAAAAATTCTTCTTCATCAATGAGTTTCCTCAACATTGAGGAAAGGATCCTTATACTATTTACCATCTCATGATAAGTGGTCAAGTGGAAGAGACCCATTCACCTTCTCCCACTTTATCACATGGATTTGGGGATACTATCATCTTTTATTCGCATCTTCTTCCCTCTATTTTGACACCTTCTCCTACCATGAATTATTCTTTGATTTCCTCTACATTCATGCCTAGTATCTCTACTAACATGGCAGGTTCCAAGACTGACTCTTCTCAATTATTCCACTAGTACATCATTTGATACCCATGGTAATCATTCCCCTAGTGATTCTTCTTCTCATCATTATACTAGTCCATATTTTTCCACATAAGTAAACCATGCCACTAGTACCTCACTTACTAACAGTTCTTCTCAAGCTCCTACTAATACCCATAGTGTTACCCAAGCCACTATTACTAATTTAAATGATTTAAATAATTCTAATAATGAAACTTAAACCCATTAGATCCAATTAAAAACTCTTAATCAATTAATTTTTTTCCAATCTAACAATGCAAATCAAATTATGCAAATGCAAAATCATCTTATCCATCTTCAAACACACCCTTAATAGATGACATGGGGCATGCATAACCAAAATCTTCCCCCACCTCCTCTTTTCTATTCCCATGGCAATCTTATCCCTCAACCTCCTATTATTAATAAAATAATCAAGCATCTTCAAAATGAACCTCTTACATCTCAAATTGCTAATATTGATATAAGAGGTACAAACCCTAACATTTCTTACAATGGATCTACTAATCCTAATCTTCATTTAAAAATATTTTTAAATCTATATAAAAACTTTATCAAGTTAAATGCCTTTGCTGCTACCAAGCTATTATCCAAAATTCTCATAGGTAATGATTTAGATTGGTACAACCAACTCAAATTTCACTATATTACTAGTTTGAAAGATTTAGTTAATGCTCTAGTCTAAGAGTTTCAAACTAGTGATCTCCCTAAGAATACCTTGGCCCTTTTTATCAATTATAAGAAACTTGAGATTGAAACTACCCAATATTTTATCAAATGATCGAAGATGTTATCTAATAAATGTAAACATAATATGTAAGATGGCAACCTCTTTTATCTATTTACCAATTCTCTTTTTATCAAGTTGTAATATCAAGTTTGGACTCTCTCTCCATGTACTTTAGAGGAGGACATTAACCAACCCAAGCATCAAGATTTCCTTAGTCTATGTTACTAAAAAATAAGAATCATCATGCTACCAATGATGGTGTCACCAACTCTTATGATACCATTCATACTATTCATGTTGTTGTTCTCAACCAAACTTTAGAAAAAGCTTCCCCTCCTAACCACATCACTAATACTCATTTATATTTATCCAAAAACATAAATGTTCATAAACCTTTATCCCTATAGGAATTGTAAAAACATATAACAAGACCTCTCCCAAAATAACTTGATCCCACTCATCCCATGAAATATTGGTATGATCCCAATAAATTTTGTTGGTTTCACACTAGTTGGGGTCATTCTCATGAGACCTATAGGTAGCTTCATAATTTGGCTATGGATTTACTTCTTGGTCCCAATTCTGACCATGATTCTATCATTCATCAATGCAAATAATCCTATGGCATTGCCTTTAAAGCTCATGAAACATAAAGTAAATCTTAAGATTTAAACCAGGCTAATGCCCATTTAGCCATATATAAAGATCATATTTCAAATCACCAAGATAACCAAGATAGGCCTACCCCTTCTACCAATAATGTTCATAGTCTCTTTGAACCAACTCTTGAAGAGAATGTGGTCAATATGACCAACATGTGAAGGGTGGTTGATTTCATTGATACTTAACCCATCCACACACCTCAATAATCTCATATATTTCATGTTATCTAAGAAAATTCTCCAACTCACTTAACTGAGTTGGGTAAAAAATACCTCATATCTTTTAATGAACCAATTATAACCCCTTATTTGGATAACACTTCTCATACCATGTCTACCATCCCTCTAGCTTATTTACCTTTCACTAATAAGACTCAAACTTATATAAATAATCGTCAAACCATAATGACATAAACTACCCCATCTCCTCAAGATAATAAACAAACTTGTCCTCTAATTAAACCTTATACCTCTCTCTAACATAAATTCACATGTACTTTAGCTCCTCCTTTCAAGGACCTCCATCAACACTATGTACCTCTTTCCAATAATCCTCTTATGGGTTATGATGAGTGGGATCCTATCATAGAACTGACTAACCTCCCATCTCAAATCCCATTTATCAAACTTATGCAGACCTCTTGGTGTCATCGTAATCATCTTAGGTAGCTTTTGTTTGAAATGATTATCCTTCATCCTCCCTTAGTTAGATGTAAAGCCACCTTATTTAGATTAGAAGATAGCATAATACAATGGTGCAAAGATATTTCAATACATGTTGATGAGATAATAGATAGTTCTCTTTCCCTTAAATTTCTCATTCCTTTTATGATTCTTGATGAGATTCTACTTGGTATGGGTGATCCTCCTCTATTTATTAGTGTTAAAATTGGTGATATCCAAGTTAATCATGCCTTCATTGATGAGGGTTTCATCACTTGTGTTTCCTCTCTATATTTTATAAAACCCTTGGATATTCTAAGTACAATCTTAAATGCACATAAATCACATGCCAAGGCTATTATAAAAGCCAAATGCCTCCTTTAGGTTGTACGTGGCTCCCCATTACTATCCCACCTATCACCATTCATGTGAAGGTGATGATATTCAAATTTCCTCTATCCTATAACATTTTTCTTGGTAGGCTATGGACTCATCACATGAGAGTAGTTTCCTCTTATGCTTGTCAATGTGTCAAATTTCCTCATAATGGATCTATATATAGGATTCAAGGTGATACCAACCCTTATAATTTTGAACAATTCCAAGATGATGATGTATTCAAGATTCCTACCCTTGAACCTTTTCCAAGCATTATATTTCATGAATCTCAATAGTTTAAATAAATTTATCAATTCTACTTGAGGTTACAATGGTCATCCTAAACTCATTGTGAATATACATCCTAACCTCCTAAATTATGATGATGATGATGATAATCCTAAAAAGATCAATCTAACTATTAAAACTTTATATCTCTCACTTCATCTCATCTCTTAGCTTCTTGCTTCTTTACAACCTCATTCTCATCAACCACCTTGTGATGGCATCCCCATTATCTTAATTAAGATTTAGCATTCCATTCATCACACCACATCAAATGACATGGTCATCCCTACCTATGTCATCAATATTCATACAAATGATTATGATGATGGCTATACCTTAGATGATCCATTCTTAAGAAGTCCATTTCAATCTTGAGACACTAAGATTATTCATTATCATTCCTCTTTCCTTCAATATTTTAGTATATATTCCAACATTTCATCCTATATTTTCCATAATTTTAGAATTTTACCTCTTTATTGCATGATAGAGATGGTGTGCACACCTCCAATTTTTGAAGAACCTCATAAGAGTATGCTTATGGATCATGTTATGACTAGTCCCTATCACTTTTTTAGATACCACAACCCCTATAACATACTTAGCTTGAGATGCTTGTGAATACCCTTTATCCTTATGTGGACCCCACCCATCCCATAGTAGATCCTAGTTAAGATCCCATTTTTACTACTACTCTAGCTAAGTCTCTTCGTATTTCTAATATTATTTCTCCTTTAGTTAAGCCTTGTCTAGTTTCCTCACTATCCCCACCTTCTCTTGGTGATGGTTTTCTCCCTTTACTATAGTTGGCTCCTTTACCCACTAAGTGGGCCAATCTTCCTTATTGTGACATTCATAAATTTATCAGTCATTAGAATAGATATTATTCCCTATACCAAGCTTCTTCAGCTTTTGTTTCCCCTTTTCCTATGAGTACACCTACCAAGAATACTCATAGGCATATCTATATTTCCACAACAAACATAACCATTCATCCATGAAATATTACAAGTTATGATAACATATTGATACCTTGCATCCCATTACTCAGCCCTTAAATAATTCTATACCTCCCCCAAAAGTATTACTTGAGTATCTCTCTAAGTATGGAGAGGTATATCATCTCTAGCACTAATGTGTCATAAGTCACATTGATCATTTTTTTATCCTCTTATAAAATATTAAAGATCACCTCCTAAATATTCCTTCACCTTATACCCTTCTTCCCATAGGCCACTCTTGAAAGAAGGCTCCCCTTTCTTCCCCAATAGCTCCACCTCCTATGGTCCCTTATCTACCTATTGTTTCTCCACCCATGGATCCTTGTCCACCCATTAATCCCTCACTTGTGGTACCTTCCCCACCGATGAACTCTTCATTTCCTATAGAAACCACTCTCATTCATTCTTCAGAACATCCCCTACATGATAGATCTCATCAACATGATATTTCAAGCATTCCTACCTTTTCTACCAAGGAGATTCAATGTGAAATATTTTCATAACTTTTACTGAAGGTCAACGAAAATTTAGTTGCATGCTAAGTTCAACTTCATAGAGACTTGTTACATGTTATGGATAATGTGTGTGGATAAATATATTAGTACTTATGAACACATGCATGGTGTTTTAACATTTTCATTTGGATTGGACATGTGCTCTAACTTTACATTTATCTATTTTATAGAATTTGAAATTATGCCAAATTATTATATATCTTACAAGGTGACTTTAATTTCACACTTTATATTGATTATAATGTCATGATGTTCTCTTATGAATTATTTTTCATAATTGTATTATTTTTCTTCACAAGTTACTTTTCTTCTGACTCCTTTTTAATTTTCATGATTGTTTGATATCTTATCTCTATAAACACAAATAATTATTATTATGACTTGGTTATACAAACCTTGCTCCCTTTAGTCACTCCTTTACCATGCGATCAATTACCAAATAATTCATCTCATTACAATCTCTTTTTATCAATATATTTGGGAGTTCCATTTATTCCCCTTTATTCCCTGTCACAAACTAAGCATACATAGTTGAGACTTGAGATAACATGTTGGTTCATAGTTAAGCCTAAGTGTTCTAATGAGTATTATATTTGGATACTTAGCTTCTTTTATCCAAAGCCCAAAGCTCATAAGTATGTATCACTCTCTCTCTCTCTCATGATTGGTTATTCCAAGTTTGTATGGAGAAGGATCTTAAAATCTATAAAATATTTAAAATCCAAATCATTTAAACAAAATAAAATGATCTAAAGGCAACATTTAAAATTCTAAAAAGTCAAATCACACTAAAATATACGATTCTAATCACATCTCCTTTCTCTAATCAAATCTCAAACTCCATAGTTATCCTCACTATAGAGCTAAGGTCCATTGGGGTATGATAGGCCAATAGATTAGAAAATGAGAATAAAACCATATTTTAGTTCTACCTACTTTCTCATGCAAGTACCTGATTTTCATAGTGGACTGATGGCTTTGTAATGGGTCATGAGGAATGGGGAACATGTTGTGAGAAGGTATGTCCATTTAATTTAATTTTTCAAAACTACCTACATGATTTGATCTTAGTAGCACACTTATTTGCCTACACAACTTTGTGTCTATAGGGAACATGTATCCTTTGTATATTGATAGTCACTAATCACTTAGTGTCTTCTCATGTCCTTAGTGTGATTTATATATCCTAAGGTATTATCATAAGATTCCTAGGTTATGTTTCTTACATTCCCTTTTTCACTCCCTATCACCCTAATATTTCCCCTTGAGAAATATTTTTTTGTTCACTGATCACTTCCCTAGGGATTCCATTTGTGAGTTGCATTGTAAGACCATGAATAGGACCTGACCTTCCTCACAAATTACCAAATTTTCATATTAATATTACAAACATCCCTTTTTATCATATTTTCACATTAAATTCCATCTCATTGGTGTTCCCTTTGTGAGTTGAAATGTAAGACCATGGATAGGATCTGGCCTTCCTCACAAAATTTTCCAATATCCAAGTCAAAATAAAATTATATGTGTCAAATATGAACTAAGATGTGATTGATTATGAGCTACATGTCATTGGCATTTTTACCATCTTGATTTAATATGTTTCATGCTTACTTCATTAATCTTTCACTTTTATCTTCTCATTTTTGATTGCATGTAAGAATCCAACCACTTTTCTTAAGCTTTTCATACTTCCCAACTTGAATTAGTGTGATTAATTTAAGATCATTTTGCCAATTTTGTTTCTCTTGTATACTTCCCAAAATGTTTCAGAATGATTGAATGACTTAATTAATTTATTCTTATACCATTATTCTTTCATGTGCTTTCCATTTTATTACATTATTTTCATACTTCCCAACATGATTTAGTGTGATATTACTTGTTTTATTTTGGTACCACTCTTTCTCATGGTTTAAAAATATTTTTGCCCTCTCGTTTACCACTTTTTGGTTTATTATAATTAGTCATATTTTTTTTGTTATTACACATTTTCCAACCTAAAATAGTGTGTAGTACATTTATTTTTGATTAATTATACTTTTACAAGTCTTTTTTTCCTATTTATCTTTAACCGTGCATGTGTCCTACATAATGCTAGAAAAGAAAACACAAGACATATATTTTCTATAGAATATGTAACTAAATCAAAATGCATGTGTTAGAAAGAAATATATCCATGCATCCATAACCACAACCATAATATAAAACATAATATCAACATCTAACTCTCAAAATTAGATCTCTATATATATGATGTTTTTTATAAGATACAAAAAAAAATACATTGCTTCAGCTCTAAAGCTAGGCTTTATCATTTCTATCTTGTGGCCTAGACACACTATCCATTGATTCCTCAGATAGTCCCCTCTAAATAGTATGTTATAATGAGGATTATGATATCTCAATCCTTCTACTTGTCTATGTATGTTGGCCACTTGGGCCTATACCTATCTTCGCTGAAGAGTGGTATCCAAATGCATAGATCTCTCTTGAGCCAAGGATTGTCATGCATTTTCCTCTATTGTTACCACCCTATCAGTGGTTGTAGTCCATTTTTGCATGCATTTAGCTACCTCACAACTTCCCATACTAGTATGAACTAGATCACCTGAGCTGTGGAATATGGTACCATGGGATCATCCATTGTGGTAGGGTTGTATGGTGCTAGCACCCCATCCAAAATATCATGGAGTACTCCCATCACAAAGGATCCCTATCTGGTCTCTTCCCTATCTATAGGATATACAAAATTTAAACAAGATAGACATTAAATAATATATATCTCAAAATCAATCTATCAATAAATCATATACAACTAGTATTCTATAACAAAGACATAAAATTGTAACCATTTATTACTTATCCTAGTGTCACTAATCATCATCTACCCATCTGCTCATCCATTGAACATGGTATCTTTATTGTATTATCTCTTGAATACCTCATACAATGGATGCCTCCTAATCAAATCAAACCTTGGGGTCACCATTCATGCATATCTTAAGTCTCACCTTAGTGGTTCTTCTATAGACTAACTCTACCCTAGGCCAACTGATGGGTCATCCTAGATGACCACCCTCTATATTCTATCTCACTAATAGTGTTTATAATAGTGATGTGACTAAGGTGGTATTTATTCCTCATTTTTTGGTGTTAAATGTGGTACATGTGGTGCTCACGCATCCATATCTATGCTCTCTCTAGCTATTGGCTATCATGTTCGACTAGTCCATGGTCTCTCATGGCATAGTCTGATATCCAATCTTATGATTGGTGCTCCTCCTCCTCCTCTCCCACTTAGATCTATTTCATGTTGAGCCAAAAATGTAGGAACTAATATAGGAGACATCAAGTGATGGATTTTGAACTATCCTACCAAATATGTCATTGGATGTGGCTCTACCCACCAAGTTTAAGGTGCCATAATTTGCACTCATGTTAATCTTAGCACCACATTCACCCAACTCAGCCAAACTATTATAATATTTTCATAATTATTCTACATGATCTCTCCTCATATTACCATCTATAGTGTTGCCATATGGGTCACATCCCATGCCACCTAATCTTATCTCCACCTCAACACCTAAGGTAACTAATCATCAATCATATGGGGCAAATTAGTTGGTCGGTACATCAAGAACCTCTTATATATCTAGGCACTTATTAATACCATTATCCCCATAGTATTATACCCTATAGATAACATCCCATACATATCATGCATGATCTAAACCTAAATTATAGAACCCAAGTCGTTGAAAACCCCATTCTCTAATATCAACTAATATAAGGTGATTGCATATAGTGGTACCTTGTCATCCAACTTATGACACAACACTCATTCTATCACAAGACCTATCACAACCTTATATATATCTATAATTTAGATAATATAAACATTAAATAGACTCACCCTCAGCCCTAGTAAAATCCTATTTGAGCATGTCACCCATCAGGATAATGCTTGCCTCTCCTCTTGATTATCTAGTATCCCCATGATCATCGATTTCCCCTCTATAAGAAGTCCAAGAAATGCATGGACATCATCTAAAGTGATACCAACCTATATGTTATCCCCATATACCACCCATCTAAATCTATTAGTCAAGCATTCCCAAGCTCCCAAGAACATGACCACTAGATCAATACTTAATAGAATTTATCATATCTCCATGATGCCTCCAAAACCTAGCATGACGAATCTAGCTCTGTCTACATTTATCAAGTAATCCAATAGATCTAGTATCCATGATGTGTCCACAAATTACCAAAATATTTGGTGCCCCTACAATAATCAAACCATACAAGATGTATTAGACCTCTATGTCACATATAATTAAAAACATTCTTTTAAAAATTCACATAAACAGACCTAATTTGCCTTAATTCATTATTTTTTTGCCAAATTTACCTAATTTTAGCTTACTTAGCCATTTTATTACTTACTCAAGCACCTTGGGCCTTAAAAGTGCTATATCAAACAATTTCATGCATTTCAGTGCTATATCGACCACTTAAAAACATACTAAGTCAACCTTATAGTACTAGGTTGGCCATTTGGACTTAAATAACTAAGTTGGCCCTTTCATTTCCCCCTATAGTACTAATTCAAACTTTTGAATTAAAATACTAAGTCAGCTAGGGGGTACTAGGTCGACACTCTCCTTAAAACAACTAAGTCAACCTAGACCTACTAGGTTAACCTTTTCAAAACTTGATTTTTGACATACTAGGTCAACTGGGTCAACTTAGTTATTTAAAACTACTAACACTTTAACCCATTATAATAAATGACTTCAACATTTATTACTTTTATCCCTTTCATCCTAGTTCCCCATCTAACCTCTAGTTTCCCTAACAACTTCCTAAAGTTTGTTATGATCTCTAGATTTGGTCTAAATTACAAATTTGTATAAAATACTCAATTTCAAATAAAATATTCAAAAAAAATTAGCATTCCTTTAGTCATTTTCCACACTCATTAGCCCTTTTTCTATCCCATAACCCATTTTAATATTTTACATGACTAGATCGACTGGGTTGACCTTGTACTCTTATTGGCAAAACTTAATTAGGGTCTAGGCCAGCTCTTGGTTGACCTACCCTGCGACCTAGTGATCTTTTTTCAATAATGATACTAGGTTGACTCAATTGACCCTATTGGTCAAAAATTTTGGAAGGGTTTAGGGTTAAATATACCTATATATACACAATCATTTTGTGATTATTTAGAGAAGAGAAGAAGTAAGATCCATTATACATCTACTTATCCACCATTATACTTGAGGAATAAGCTTAGGGTTTCATAATTTCCTTGGAGATATGGATCTTGTCTTATGGAGAAGTATTTTGGATGCATTGACAGGTTGTATATCCTAAATTTGATTTATCTTTGTCATCCTTACATACCATAACAACCTATTTTGAAGGACCCTAGCAAAGGGAGAGCTTAAAGCTCGGTGGGTTCATCTTCAAAGGTAAGTATTCCTAAATTTCTTCCTCCTTTATAAGAGTAGATATATATGCATTTGTACTTCTCTTATATGCATTAGGATTTTGTATACATTGAGATGAATTAATGTCTTTTATGCATGTTTACTTTTTTTGTTTATTACCCCCACTTTGTGCCACAAGCTTTGGTGAGAACAATATTAGATTTATTTTCTTTACTTGTTATTAATATAGTGAATATGAAAACATAGGACTTAGTTAGGGTTATTACATACATTTAATTGATTTGAGGATTTGAAACCCTCCCTAATGATCTTATTATGGTAAGATATCCCCTAATTAGGTCTAGTAGATCCATATTAGTCATGTTATTGATTATCTAATATATCCCTAATTGGAAGTGTAAGTATTATCTATCTTCTCCAAGCTATGATTGATTTATGGATCTAATGCATTTCTGATTGTATATAGACTCTATGCTAGCTTAGACTACGTTTCACATTCAATTTGAAAGCATGAAATGGTATATAGATAGTGGTTTCTCAAGTCACATGATAGGAGATAGGATTAAGTTCATCTCTTTAAAGAAGAATGTTTTAAGAATAGTGAGGTTTGGAGACAACACAAATCCAATATAGTTGGTGAGGGTGTCTTGAATTTAGACAATCAAAAGGCTAAGACACAAAATGTGTTGTATGTGGAAGGTATAAAACATAACCTACTTAGTGTGAGTCAAATATGAAATCAAGGACACACACTAACTTTCCATGATAAAGGATATGAGATAAGGAGAGCCAAATCAGGAAGGCTAATTATCAATGCCAAAAAGATTGAGAATAACCTATATGTATTTAATGAGATCAAGAAGGAGAAAAGTTTCATCACCAAGATAGATGAAATTTGGCTATGACACAAAATACTAGGTCACCTAAACTTTGATAACCTGGTCAGGATTAGCACTAATAAGTCTGTGAAGAACATGCCTAAGATCATCAAGCCTATAAACATATTTTTTAAGGAATTTCAACATGGTAAGTAGAATAGAAAAGGTTAAAGGCTAAGGAATACTATACTACAATACCCTTAGAGTTAATCCACACTGATCTCTATGGACCTACAATAATTCAAATCATTATAGGAGATAGATACTTCATATTACTCATTGATGATTATCAAGAATGACTTGGGTTACATTACTAAGAGAGAAATCAAAATCTCTTGACAAGTTCAAGGCATTCAAGGCTCTTGTTAAGAATGAAAAGAATGGGAAGATCAAGTTTATAAGTTATGAAAAAGGATGATATTTTTGGTCTAATGAGTTTTATAAGTTATGTGAGGTATATGGAATAAGGAGACAATTATTAGTAGCTAAGACACCTTAGAAGAATGGGGTAGTAGAAAGGAAGAATAGGATAGTTCAATAGTTTGATATAAATATGTTGAATGATTATATATTATCTGATGGCTATTAGAGAAAGGTAGTAATTAATGTTTTCTAAATTTTAAATAGGGGATAGATAAGGACAAATTGTGACAAGACTCCTTATGAACTATATAAGGAAAAACCTACAAAAGTAGAACACTTTAGAGTGTTTAGGATCAAATGTTTTATCAAAAGAGATGATGAATACCTAGGTAAGTTTGTTTATTGATCTGATGAAAGCATATTCTTAGGATACTCATCAATGAGATGGACCTATAGATGTTATAACAAGAGACTACAAAAGATGGAGGAAATCACCAATTTGTGGATTGATGAGACAAGTAAATATCACACACAATCAAAGAAAACTTTATAGAATGTGGACTTTAAGAATGAAGAGGAAACTATAGAGATTGATGAGGAGTAATAAGAAGTTGAAGAGAGACAAGACTCAAAAGGAACCTCAAGATAGATTCAAAGAGAACACCTTGAATCTCAAATCATTGGCAACAAGAATACAGGTGTGCAAATTAGGAGAAGATTAGTAAGTAATCTAAATAAAGATAATAATCTCTTATCAAAGATTAAACCTATGAGTATTATATAAGAAAGAAAGGACATATGTTGGATAGGTTCAAAGAATGAGGAGCTAGACCAAATATAAAATAAAGATACTTGGGAATTAGTTCCTAGGCCTAAAGATAAGAATGTCATTAGCACAAAATTGGTGTTCAATAACAAGTTAAATGAAGATAGATGAGTCACTAGGAACAAGGCTAGATTGTTATGAAAGGGATATGCACAAGTTGAAGGAGTAGACTTTGAAGAAACCTTTGCAATAGTAGAAATATTGGAGGCTATTATATTATTTCTAGTTATCCAGGGTTTAAAGGATTCAAGGTATACCAAATGGATAGCAAATTTGCCTTTTTGAATGAGAATTTGGAAGAAGTATACATTGAGAAACCTGAAGGGTTCTCAATATAATATGACAAAGACTATGTTTGCATATTGAAAAAAGATATCTATGGTCAAAATCAAGCTCCTAGATGTTGGTATGCCATATTGGGCAAGTATATGTTGGATCAAGAATTCAAAAGAGGAGTTGTAAATAATAATCTATACATCAAGACTAAAAATGATCATCAGCTAATTATAATTGTCTATGTGGATGATATCATCTTTGGTGGAAACAATGAGAATATGACAAAGGCCTTTGTATAGATGACGAAGAAAGAGTTTGAGATGTCCATGCTATGAGAGCTATCATTTTTTATTATGTTGAAAATCACTCAATATAAAAAAGGTATATTCATCTCACAAGCCAAGTACATAAGAGAGATGTTGAAAAAGTTTGAAATGGAGGATTCTAAGGTAGTTAGTATACCCATGATCATTGGATTTAAGTTCATTAAGGAAGATGAGTCTTTAAATTTAAATCATGCATCATATTGGTCAATGATTGGAAGTTTATTGTACACCACTACCTCTAGACCTAATATCATATAAATATTAGGTCTTGTGGGAAGGTTTTAAGCAGATCCAAAGGATAATCATATACAAGCAGTTAAAAGGATACTCAGGTATCTCAAAGGGACTATGGAGTATGGATTATGGTATCCAAGAAGTAAAGAGTTCAATTTCATAACTTGCACAGATGTAGATTTGGTAGGATGTATATGATAGGAATAGTACCAGAAGAGGAGACTTCTTTCTAAGTCAGTGTCTAATCTCATAGATAAGCAAAAATAAACCATCAATGGATTTGTCCACTTGTGAGGTTGAGTACATTGTAGTAGTATCATGTTGCAATTAGGTTCTATGGATGAGATAGACCTTAAAATACTACAAGGTGGAGTATGATGGCCCTAGCCCTATCTTTTATGATAATACAAGTTCTATAAGCATAGTAAAGAACCCTATCATGCACTCAAAGAATAAACACATTTACATCAAGTATCATTTTATAAGAGAGTAGGTAAGTGAACAAAGTGTCAAACTTGAATATGTTTCTACATAGGATCAGATTGCAAACATCTTGATCAAACCACTTCCAAAGACAACTTTTGAACACCTAAGATAGGAATTGGGTGTAATTATTACCCCTAGTGATAATTAAATAATCCAAGTATCTAGGGGGAGATAATCATGATCATTATCTTCAAGAATAGGTGATTTATTCCAATACGGTATGCATAGAGATAAGGGGAACATATTTATTGTATGTCTCATAAACTCATAGTTCTATGTGTTGAGTATTTTGATTGCAAGGAGTGAGACCCAAGGAATTAAAGACATAAATTTGTCATTTATATCCAAGGGGAGAAATACCAGAATAGAGATATAAGGATGATTAGTTTTTAGTATGGTTTTCCATCAATGACAAAGGGGGAAATTGTTAAGCATTGTTTTTATTGTTGAGACTTGGCATTGATGTTGTCATTTATGTCAAAGGTTGTTCATGAGGTTTGAGGTCATTGAATAGTGTTTTTTTTAAATTTAATATATGAGAGGTATGACATTATTTGAAAAACATATAAGTCATGTAATAAAGGTATATAACTATCAAATAATGTTTCAAGACCACTTGTCAAGTGTTTGAACCTAGTAAGAGACTTGAGAAGGCTTATGCATGAGGTGCCTAGTCTTGTTCATGAATGAGCATGGTGTCCTAGTAATATGGATGAAAAAAACCATAAGAGGATGTTTGAGGACACTTGATCATGTATATGAATAATTATATCACTTAGGATAGCTTCAATATGAGCCTACATGGGTAGACTCTATATGACTAGCATGTAAATAGGCTAGTTCTAGACTCTGACTAGCCTAATAAGTGGTCATGAGGTGTTGTAAAGACATATAACGGATGAAAATTAGTTTTATAACATGTGAGAGGTTGATTTATCATTTTATTAAGGTGGAGAGTGCTTGGATAATAGTTATAAGGTCTTTTTTAAGGACTAATGTGACATGTAAATCAAAAGCTTAGAGAGCAAAGAGAGAGATGGTGGCCGAATGGGGTATAAAGATTAGTTTCCAAGGTAAGTATGGAAAAATTATATTGAAAAGGGTATTTAATGTTTTTTTAGGTATTTTTACCAATTTTTAGGTCAAATTATGCAAGAAAAGGCATAAAACGTGGTTTTGAGTTTTCATGTGTGCACATAATAAAGGATTCTCAACCTGAGAATAAATTTCATGTACTCATTGGCATGTGTAACATATATATGAGAACATAATACATTAATGGTATATGGATAAGTTTCCTACCTAAAATATCCACATCTTTAAAACCCTATAAGTGCCTAAAATTTATGAATGATCATTAAGATAATAAGGTGTTAAAACCTCTCTAAAACCCTAACTTTGACCTGATATGGAAGATATTGATTGAAATGGATTAGAATGGATTGGATGACCTATATTTATTATTGGATCATGTATTATAATCTTATAGGTGCCTCCAAGTGGTATTTTTATCAAGAGAGTGAGTGAACCCTACAATAAAGGCCTTATTTTTTAGAAATTTATTATACCATATAGAGTTGATTGAGTCAAAGTTGATAAATGGATGGAAGTTGAATATTGAAAATTATATATTATGTCCATGGTGGTTTATAATTAGTTTATAAACCTTAGATGTTCTAAATTGGTCATGCAAGTTGACCTATTGCTAAAAGGTTTAATGGTGCAGACGGTGAGAAAAAAAAGGCAAAAGTGGGAATGAGATTAGGGATGTGTTGTCATAGATTAGGGATGGATAAAAATACATGGGGTTTTTGTTTAATAAATTTAAAATATTTTCATATTGGATATAATATTTGTATATGGTTGTATATTACAAAAAATTTCTCTCAAATTGACATGTCTAACTCAGTAAGGTCTGTGTATAGTGAAGTCATGAGATTGGTCTGTAAGACCAATATTGATATTAGAGATTATGATATATTTATTTTAAGTTGTTATAAGTATGTTTTAAGATTATATAAATGCATTTTAATTTTATTAAATTGATTTTATAGGTGTTATATGTCATTGTTTCTATGACTATATTTTGAAGCTTATTGGTAGTTCTGAGTAAGCTAATTGCAGAGAAGGATTTGAGCACTTGTGCCTTGAGTTGTGAAGTATAATAAACATGGAGATGACCCTGATATCATGATTATTATGTGAATATGATTTTTTCCCATGATTTTTTGACAATATTGTGTTTTTGGTTCCCTTTTTCATGACAAACTTTCTAGGTATGCATAGGCCTGATTATGAATGGTGTTAATGATGTGGTTCAAGTGGTGGTTGGAGATAAAAGGTGTATTGGATCTAATATAATATTTTTATGTGTCTATTAAAGTGTAATATGATACATTCCTATCATGTTAAATTTTTTTTAGTGTTTTAAGGTGTTCAAAGGGTAACATGTGCTAATGAAGGCCTAATTGAATTATGTCTCCTTAAGGCCTAAAAGGGGTCTTTGGTCCTATATGATATGACTGAAATATTTTAAAAAAAAATTCATGTTTTTTACATTTAATAAGTCTAATTTAATTTTAAAAATTAGTGTTAAAGTGTGTGTGGCCAACCAAGAGGTGTATGAGCAAGATCCTAGTATTAAAACAAGGCCTAATAGGCCTAATTGTCTAGAGTGAGAGGTGAGTGTTGAAGAAAATGAGATATAAATTTAAATGGATGAATAAGGTATTATAGACCATTATTAAGGTAATAACAAATTATTATGAAGATATAATATGGTACTATATATTATTATCAAGGTCATTTGACCTAACCAAGTCAAGAAAAGGGGTAATTGATCGAAGAAGGATAGAGAACAATTTGAGAAGGATAAGTGTGTAAGGAGAGATAAAGATGAAGATCATCATATATTATACGATAAAAAAATTTATAAATGTTATTAAAGGGTAGAGGTAGATAATTTTTTGTTGATTCATCTAGGGGTTTGGTGTCTCCTTACAAATAGGTGCTTGTTAAAGCCTAATCAAATTGGTGCTTGACTAGTTGGGGTTGGGACTCCAAGTGAAGTTGGTGCTTCACTAAATATTGATGTTTGACTTATAGGATAGTAGTCCATTTGGATCATTAGTGTGTTTTCTTAACCTTGAGTTTTTTGCACTCAAATAAGTGTTTCGTGTGTTATGTTTTTCCCTCATGTTTATGTGTTACTAACTTACTATATTTTTGAAAGTTCATAAATGATAAGGTAAAAGTTTTGAAGACTAATTCACCCCCACTCTCAGTCATTATGATTCAAACAATTTGATTATCAATAGTATATAGATTCAATTCAATAGGTTGAAGCTCTTTATAATGGTGCATCTCCTATCAAAGAGCATGTTCATGAGAAGGTTGATCAATACACATCCATTAAATAACATGATGCAACTTGGAGTATGCAAAGCTCCTTGAATATCTTGATGAGCTCATAGTAGATAATAAGAAACATGATGTCATAAAGGAACAAAAATTATGTATAGATGGAACATCATTGGATGAGGTTATAGCTACTAAGCAATATAGAGTGTATCTTAAATCACATGATGAGTTCATCTTCATAGGAGATTGGTTTTTTGTTGTCATTTTACTTGAGAGCATTCCAAACAAATTGGTAAGAAAGAAGAGGATGGATACAACAAGAGAAATTTTTAAGAGGAAACTTGCCTCATGTTATTCTTCTTCACCTCATGATAAAAATATCTCATAAGATTTTGTTGATGAAAAAAATTGTCACATCAACGAATAAACCTTTTTGACTATCATGAAGGTCAAATTGGAATCATACCAATCTAATTATAGGGGCTCTAAAGGTTCATTTAAAGGATCCTAAAGATGAAAAAAGGTTTTAAATAAATTTTGGAAAAATAATTAACAAGATATCAAAATAATTTATTCCATTATTATAATTGAGAATTTGTATTAATTAAGAATCAGTTAAAAAAGAATATATAATCTATTCTATCTGACAGAGACAAAATCTTGAAGAATAGAAATCTAATTCTAAAAATGTGTACAAAAATACACTCAATTACATTTTTCCATGGTTCATATCCAACTTAAGCGAAAGAAAATACTAACAAAAAATGAGAAGAAAAATAAACAACTAAAGAATGAAACAAGAAAGAAAAATTGAATAGGAAAGATAAACATGAAACTTAGAAAGAACAAGGGATAATAAAAACTAATCTAAAACTAAAAACTAAGGAACAATACAATAAAAACTACTATAAAAGCATTGAACTAAAAGAAAACCTAGATAAAAGATAATCTAGAATAACATAAAAGTAGAATTCAAATAAAGCATAAAACAAAACCAAGGAATTTAAGCAACTAATAAAGGGATACTAAAAGAAAATATAAATAATACACTATTAAATATTTTAAATTAAAAACTAAATTAATAGTTACTACTAACCTACTACTAATAAACTTCAGAAAACACTAAACTAAACTATAAGATAAACAAAACTAAACACATTAAAGAAAAAATGAAATATTTTATTAAAGTAAGTCAAATATTTACAAAAGAGTTACGAGTCTCAACATGAGAGTCATCTTATCATAAGAATATATTTGAAATGAGAACTCCAACATTTTCAATATAAAACTTGAAAAAGAATAACTCAACAATTTATTAGATCAATGAAGTGTCACAGACAATGCGAAGTGATCATCATTTTTAGGTTTAATAATTTGAATTCTATGCATAGGACTATAAATACCAATCATCAAAAGATATTAGACTTAGAAAACTTAAGATAATTAGAAATAGATGACAAATATAACTGGATATACCTGTGTTGCATAAGTTATTACTTAACCGTTAGATAAAGTACCATTTGGTCTATCTATAAAAGTTGTACTATCTTAGAGAAATTGCATAGAAAAAAGAGATAAATGAATGACTTTAGAATAATACTCATGTATTCAATAGATGTTGAGCTTCTTAACTTCAAATGAAAGTTTGTTCTCCTTTTATCCTTCAACTTTAGTTATGAAAAAAGTTATAGCTAACTTTAGTTAGTTATTAGTTAAGGTTAACAAATTGACTTATAAAGTCAATTAATTAATATAAATAATATGGAGAGATTAATTAAGACTCTAAATTCTTAATTAAATCAAACTATTAAAATTAAATAACCTAGGTACTAATCTCAATGGGAGGGGACCCCATCTTATTAACAATAAAGTAAGACACATAAATAATCATAAAAATCAATAATTAATTGATGAATCTTACTCTTGTTTAAACCATAATGCAATTTATACTTTAAACTTAAGCAAATATTCATTATATCTCAAATATCTATTTTATCCATGTCTTTAAAGATAAATTTTAAAACTGCATCAAGTTTTTAGAATAAACAAAGTTATTCCCAATAGTCATCTAAATCTGATAAAACCTTTATAACAGGTTTGTCTTACTGATCAAGACAAATATTATATTCCATTTTAGACGTAGGAAAAGGTAGTAATTTGGTGCTTGTCTCATATGTATCATCATCAACCTCCAACATCACCTTTTTAAGTCTCCTAGGCTCACTAGGTGTTTTATATTCTTTCCCTTTTCTAGCAATACTCTTTTTAGCAACATGATCAGAGATATCAATAGATTTTCTTTTACTGTCAAAACCTTGAATTTTAAAATTCAATCTTTCAAACCCCAAGATTGGTTCACTATGAGCCTTTGAAAGGTTGAATCTCTTACATTTCCCATTGAGTTCAGTATTAGATGGAGCAAGAGTATCTGAAATAGTGGTAATGTTCCTAAGGTCCTTAGCATGAGCCACCTCTTTAATTAATTGATTTTTTGGCTGACTGTTATGAAATTGATGGGCCAAAAGTGGTTGGTCAACTGGTTCTCCTCTAAAAATAGGTGGCTATAATTACAAATAAGGATCATGCTAAATATGGTGTTCAAGAAGATATGAAAAACTACTTTTGGATTGAGCACGGGCTCCAACTCTTTACCCATGAAATCCTCTATGACTTCTATGGTCTCTAAAACCATCATACCCTCTCTGAATAGGAAGAGAATTCAAGACATTCTAAAAGTTAGGATTAAAATCATCAAAATGGATGGACATTCTTTTACCCCAAGGGAATTCAGGCCCAAAATGCCTAGCATAAAAACCAACCCCATTAGAAATTCAACTATGATTTGACTGAATTCCTTGATTTGACCTTTGACCCCACCCTCCATCATTATAATTCTTTGTTGGTTGTTCCCACCTAGACATTTTGATATAAGCAATAATCTAAAAAAAATTCCAAATTCAAATTCTAAGATTAATGATAAAAATTTATTCATGATCCAAAAACATAACCCATCATTGTGTTGTATTTGAAAAACCAAATTAACTTTCACATTTAGAATTATAAAACCAATTTCATTTGTAAATTATTTCATCATTTGAAACTAAATCATTCCAAGGAAATTATTCAACAAAATTTATACAACTAAGGAAATAATTAATCACATTTAATTTATTACCATATTTATAGAATTCTATCATGATCAGAAATATTTAAGGAAAAATTTCCAACTCAAAACAAAAACCCAAACTATGTCAGAATCCAAAAACTCATGGTAATTAAATATGGATTCTTCAACTTGCTTCAAATTAGAACCTCTCTCTACAATAATTCCAAATTATTTTATATTCAACATCTGAATAATGAAACCCAATAATTCATGAGAACAAAACCAATACTAAGGTATCCAACACCTAAAAACCCTTGACAAACAATTTTTACATACCAGTTATCCTTATATTCTTTGTTCATGCAACATATTTCACTATAGATTTGTAATTAAAGATTACAAATACAAAACATGCAAGAAATAGAAAACAAACCTTTATGTATACACTATCTATATCATCTAAAAAGTGAAAAGTGATGATAATGATAGGACATACAGATGAAAACTTGTTTAAAATGTCAATAAACAATTATGACTAAAATAGGTATAAAACTATCACAAGAACCTCTAAATGTTTGAGATATATACAATAGAAAACTTGCATACCTATTTCAAGTTCATAAAATATTCAAATGTTTAACAATATGTCCCATAAACATTAACATCCAAAATTGTTGAATATGCAAGGTATCACCTGACCAATAAAATGAAAAGATTTTAGCAAAATCTCACCAAATAAATCAAAGAGGTTAAAAAATATAATATAACCACCCCTTGCAAGTTGTGACCCAAAAATATACCATGCTTCAAATATCACAAATATCAAATCTTTAAACCACAACTTCCCACTTTGTATTTTATTCCACAAGTTCCAACTTTTCAAAGCACCTACTTCCATGCATATTTAACCATATTTCCATTGAACATAAAAAATACTCAAATGCATCAAATTCTCAAACCTTCAAATGAAATAGACTAAAAAATGCATACCTAAAATCAACTTTGAAAACCTTGTTTGAATCTCTTTGTTCACCTTTCTTTCTATAATTTCCATCGAACCAAGATTTTGCTTCTACCAAATCTTTCCAAAATGACAACTGACTCAAGAAACCAACTTTTATTTTCTAACTTCACCTCTTAACTTCTTAGGGATATGTACTCGCTTCCCATTGGTCCTCACTAACTCTTGCCAAAGTTAGTAGTTTGCTAAAACATTTTAACTAATTATCGAACTTAGCATTCACTATTCTTTCCTACCAAATTCCATGCTAAACAATGTACTTTGAGGATATAAGTGAGTTATTAATGCACACCTTACTCCCAAGATGTCCATGATCCAAAGCATCTAGAGATATTAAAAACAAATAATGCCACCTTTCACAAGCCTCGATACCAATAATATGCCAAGTCATGCTTGTAATCTACTGATGTCATATTTTATACTAAATATACATGCCAACTTAATTCATGAGGACACACTCAAGTGTGTATATCACTCACACTAGAATTATGCACCATGAAAACTAAAGCATCAACCATGGTCCCATGTTCTTATAACCATAAACTTAGGATCTTGGAACTAATTAATCCTATATGCATTTAAAACCAAATCATGACAAGGTCCATGCAATGTTAATAGAAGGCTAGGTTTAGTGAATAAAGACAAAACCTCATAATGAAACAACAATCCTTTAGCAAACTTATAATAATTAATTCATGTGAGGATGAATACACTATCATTCTTATAGAAAGGGTATATACAATTAATGAGAAGATTCCTCAATATTTTTTTTAAAATGTCAAAGTTAATATCATGCATCTGACATTGAATGAGATAGAATAATTTGATCAAGAAAACACATCAAAATGCAAAATCCTTGATATAACCTGATCAATCATTGTTGTTCCAAAACAATATTCATTATAAACTATCGAGATGAAAAAGCCATATCTAATCCATAAATAATAGCTAAATCTTATGACAATGACTGATTTGGAATTATATGAAAAATTTACAACAACTATATTAGAATTTAAATGCAACACTTCTAAACATAACACTGCAATAATTTAAATGCATATGAACTAAAACTACCAATGCAATTGTAACTGATCATGAGCATAACAATATATGCATATTTTATTCATTCATCTACTTTACTTTTCGAAACCACTGAAACAAAAATAAAATCATCAATCAATCGTTATGATCTCATAATAAAAAATGTATCTACTAATATTGTTAATAAATAAGGATCCTCAACACAGTTTAAGCCTTATGACTAGGTCATCACTATGGTAGTAAGTATGATTTTGAAATTTGGAGGGGTATAGAAAATAGGCATAACATTAGCAACCTTGCTAGTCAATTTTGTGGAATAAATTTGATTAGAAACAAATTTTGCCTATATATAAAATACAAATTTTCCTTGAGAGTGTGATCTAGGAAAATCATTTCTAAAGTAAATATAAAAAGATGAATTTAGATAGGGATAGAATGTTTGGCTTGTGTGGCATGAAGAAAGGGAAATAATTAACAAGGAAATTCAGGCTGGATGCACAAGAAATTTACAAATGCCTTAAGAACAAAATTTGATGATGAAGTAACATTATCGCAACCAAGGATAAAATAGTCATGTTATCATTAACTATGATTCTAAGTTTGTAAGAATATTTATTGAAATGAAAGTTACTTATAGTATTTATGCATTTTCTCATATCCTTCCTTCAAATGTGATCCTTTTCACTTTAAACCTTTCACTAATCCAATCAAAACAAAGCAAGAGAAACAAGCAAACAAAAATAAAAACAATCAACCAAAAACAAATAAAGAGAAAGAAAAATAAAATAAAATAAAATCACTAAACATAAAATAGCTTGAGATGTTGGCCATTTACTGAATCATGTAGCCAATTACCTTCAAGTTCTTTAAGATGAAAAGCATTATTACTAAGTATTGTAGCAATTCTATAAGATCCAAGCCATAATGTATCAAATTTATAGTGTTTCCCTAGGTCCTCATGAGCTTTTATTAGTGTAGGTTTTTATTTTTCTTTATTATTTAATTAGGGAAATTATATTTGTTCATACATGGAGTTTTCTTACATTTGTGGGATAGTCTAGCTTATGTGGAGATGTGTGTCATAGATGTGTCATAGGTGTCATAAGAATGTCATAAGTAACTCCCTTGATGGGAGTTACTTCTCTATTCTTAGCACCTTGTCACCACCTTTCATGGAGGAGTTACAGTCTATTCTTGGGGTGCCTTGACCACCTTTTGTGGAGGAGTTACATTCATGCTCTCCTATATGTATTCTTCACTTTGGCCATCTCATGTTAATCAGATTTTTGTTTTCTCCATTTTGTCTTGTGCAATTTATCTTCTTGTATAATTTCAAATTGCTTTAGCATCTATGTGGTGTACACTTGCTTCATCTCATGTGATCACATCTCCATTGCATTTGCATTATCCAAATTCTGGTAACAACAACTCTGATATGGTATCAGAGCCACTCCGGTAATCATGTGTCTGGTTATGCTATTAGTTTATTCTGAAATTCTTACTTTATTTTCTTAGTAGTTTTTTTGTTTAACTCCGTTGCATTTGAGAGTTTTGGTAGAGTTTTTTGAAAACTCATGCAAATCCATATGGAAACTTGTTTAAAAAAATTACTTCTGAGTTAAAATTTGCCAAGACATCTTGTATAGATCTGTTGTGGCTTCAGCAAGGCAATTTGTGGAAATATCAATAGCTTGGCGTCTATTTCCAGCAGCCTGGCATCCTTTTCCAGCAGCTTGGCATCTTTTTCTCTTAGCTTTTGCTTGTTTTCTATGTTAGATGCACGTCTAGAGGATAGAACAGCTACAAGATAAACTGGGGCGCCACTGCCTGCAATTTTTCTACTGTCAAGAAATTAGAAGTGCGTTCTTATTTTGGTAAGAGAATTCTGCACTTGCAAGTTTTTTGCTATCAAGAAATTAGAAGTGCACCTTTTTTTTGGTGAGAAAACTTTGCCACTTGCTACTGTGTGTTGAGGTCTACAATTTCATTTCTTTTTTGACTAGCAAAATCAAAATTGCGCCCTTGTTTGTAAGACAATTTTGCTAGCCTATTTTTTCTTGAAAATGGCCCCCTCTCCTTGTTTGGCATCCCATGTGGTCCCTTAGATGCTTGGCCAATAGTTTCATTTTATCTTCTAATTTAATTTTTTAGTTAAAATTGACTTGTTAAAAAAAATCAGTCAATTTGACTGAATATTAAGTTTTTTAGACAATTTGAAATTTTGGGGGTTTTAATTTAAACTTGTATCTTCGCATGTTGAAGATGAAGGGTGAGGCCCAGGTTGGCAAGAGGCCAATTCCCCCTCAAAAAGACCTCCTTTGGATTCTTCACTCTGTGCTGAATCCAACGAGTGGTTGGAAGGCCACTTTCTCTCTCAAAACAGGTATTTTTTAAATGTTTTAGTGCATTTTTTTGCAAAAACACTAGTTTATGGGAAAATTAAATCTTTAATATCTTACAAATGATAGCTCAGATTCGGGTGCCATTTTTTGAAAAAGTGTTTGTATTTCAATTCTCCACAGTGTAGGATTGTTATTTGTTAAAAATGCACTAGTCTATAAAGTGCCTAAAATTTGAGTCTCTCGAGACGCATTTTCCGCTGAGTCCGATGTCTTGTTTGCTTAAAGTCTTCCAATGATTGATCTAAGATGCATTCTAGATTGATCCCAAAGTATTTTGATCATGCACTTGCATATTTGGGAGGTGGCTCAAAATTTGGGAGGGGGTGTGATTGCTTTTCACAACTTGCAAATCTTTTCTTTCATTCTCCTTTCTGCATAATTTCACAACTTGAAATCAACACAACTTCACCTAAATTTAGATTAAAATGGACTCTTTTAAACTTAAACCCCTAACACCCTTCAACTATCATAAATGGAAGGTTAAAATGTTAATCATTCTTAGAAGCAAAAGGTTGTATAGGATCACCATGGGTACTGAAGAAGAACCCAACACTGATGCTGAAAAGGTCAAGTGGTACAACCATAGTGATGAAACCTATGGATTATTAAGCTTGTATGTGTCTCCAAAACTTCTCTTCCATTTAGAAACCTCCAAGACTTTGAAATACATATGGGACACCTTAGAACTCTTATTTGGGAAGCTTGATGAGATGAGAGGTCATGAGCTCGAAAACGAACTCATAAGTTTAAGTCCTAGAAACTTTGACACCCTACAGGACTTCTTCACTAAGTTTAAGGCCCTTATATTGTAATTGAAATAATTTGGGATAGATAAGAAAGATGATCAACTCATCCTTTCTATTCTTGCAAAGTTAGGTCCAAGTTATTCAGTCTTTGTCTCCACTTTCCATTCTACAAAAAGTGCCCTTGCAACTACATGGAAAATGCCTTCTTGGGATTTATTCATTGTCGACTTGACTAGGGAGCAAGATAAGCTAATTAAAATGGTCACAATGAATTCTACTCAACCCCAAGCCTTGATATCTATAAATGGTATGGATAAGACTTCAACAAAAGAGAAGAAGAAAAAAAACAAGGACTAGAAGAAGAAAGAAAACAACAATCCTACCAAAAACAACACTGAGTCTTCCTCCTCCAATGCTAAACCAAAGAAGGAGAAGGTTAAGTGTGCCTATTGTAAGAAGATAGGGCATGATGAACACAAATACATGAAGAAACAAATAGATCACCTAACTCATCTTCTAGAAAAACACAACATAGGTGTTCCTGAGTCCATTAAGCAGAATTCATCTACACAATATTCTACTAAGGCAAAAGGCAAGGGTAAGGAGAAATAAAAGGGCAAGGCCCTTGTAGCTATAGTAGCTTCTACATCTTCATGGATCATTGACTCGGGTGCTTCTCACCACATGGGCTCTTCTCTAGTTGAGTTTTCATCTTTAGAGCCTTGTAGCATGACTTCAATTAGTTTGGGTGATGACACATCAGTTTCTATTACAGGGAGAGGGTCAGTTGAAATGGAAGGAGGAACATTCAATAATGTTCTAAGTGTTCTTTCTCTTTCAACCAATCTCTTATCAGTGTACCAAATCACTCACATTGGTCAGGGCATGAGAGTTGAGTTTTCACTAGATTCAGTGGCTATTAGGGAGTTGCATAGTGATACTATAGTGGCAGTGGGTAGGGCAGATCACCAAGCAAGGTTATACACCTTCTCACATTTTACACCTAATTCTTCTCCAACAACATTGCTAACTCATTCAAATGGAGTTAGCAAATTGTGGCATGAGCACTTTAGCCATTTTAACTACCACTACCTTGAGCAACTTTGCAAACATGACATGGTCATTGGCTTGCCTCATGTCTAATTCTTAAAAAGAATTTGCGAGGGGTGCTCCCTTGGGAAGCATCCCAAAGAAAAATTTGACAAAGGCAAAGCTTGGAGGGCTTCACAACCTTTGGAGTTAGCCCACAGTGATGTATTGGGACCCTTTCCCAAACCATCTTTCACAAGGGCCAAGTACATCCTCACTTTCATTGATGATTTCTCTAGGTGCATTTGGATATATTTTCTCAAACAAAAGTCTAAAGTGTTTGAAAATTTTCTAGACTTCAAGGCTCTTGTTGAGAAATAGAGTGAGAAATCCATCAAAGTTTTTCAAACTGATAATGGATGGGAGTATGTTAGTAATAGGTTTGAGCAGTTTTGCACCATAGAGGAGATTGATTTGCAACACACAGTCACTTACAGTCCTTCATAAAATGGGGTTGTAGAATGCAAAATTAGGTTCTTGAAAGAGATGGGTAGTTGTATGCTTCACTCCAAATCCTTAGCACCACAGTATTGGGTTGAAGCCATCAATTGTGCTTGCTACATTCAATATAGGGTTCCTCACAAAGCTTTAAAAGGGATAACACCCTTTGAAGCTTGGCACAAAAGGAAACCTGATGTTGAGCACCTTAGGGTTTTTGGATCCCCAGCCATGGCCCGCATACCGAAGAGGAAATGCAAAGCTATAGAACATTAATTCAAGCCTTGCATCTTTGTAATATATCCAGATGGTATTAAGGGGTATCACCTTCTAGATCTGACCACTCATGAGTTGTTCATTGAGAGAAGTGTCCACTTTTAGGAGAGTCCTAGAGACTCAACGCTTGGCACTTCTTCTCCCTCATCGGATCTACTTCTTCAAGATGATTCCTCATCAAATTCAGATCAACCACAATAAGTTCTTAAGCTAGAGACATCTTCTTCTTTGAGTTCAGACAGTGAGGATAGTAATGCAGAGTCATCTACCTCTAGTTAGTTAGAGGATGAGGAGTTAGCACATGACTCTCCCACTTCCAAGCCACTTTGGGCTAGACAGACACTTGAGAGTGCTGTCACTTGGGTAGGAGATCCTACAGATGATAGACATACTAGGGGGATTTTTAGAGAGATCCACATGCCTTCTTTACTTCAGTTCTGGATCCACAAACTTTTCGAGAGGCATCGGGGGTACCTAAGTGGGATAGTGCTATGGAGGAAGAATATTCTTCCTTAATCAAAAATCACACTTGGGATTTGATTTCACTTCCTAAGGGAAGAAAGATGGTTTGATGTAGGTGGATATATCAGACCAAATTTGTAGCAGATGGGTCAGTTGATAAGTACAAGGCATGATTGGTTGCCAAGGGTTTCTCACAAGTGGCAGGCATTGAATACTTAGATACCTTTTCACCCATTGCAAAGATGACTTCTATCTAACTCACCTTGGCTATTGCTGTACCACATAGTTGGGATGTGCATCAGATGGATGTGAAGAGTGCCTTTCTTCACAGAGACCTAGAGGAGGAGATCTACATGGAACAGCTACCAGGATTTATTCAAGATTCTTCCTTAGTATGCAGACTTAGGAAATCTATCTATGGCCTCAAACAGGCCCCTCAGGCATGGTATGCTAAGATGGATTCCTTCCTTCTCACAATGAGTTTCACTAGGTGTCATTCTAATCCCAATGTCTACTTCTTGTGGTAGGATGATTTGCTCCTAATTTTCATTCTATATGTTGATGACCTTTTGATCACTAGGAGTTCTTCATCGGCAATTAAAGTAGTGAAGACATCTCTCAAGGATAGATTTGACATGACAGACTTGGGTTTATTGCACTACTTCTTTGGCATCAAGATCTCACAGTTAGATTCAGGGATTTCTCTTGCATAGCCTAAGTATGCTCTTGACTTATTGGCTCGGTTTCACATGGCTAGTTGCAAGCCATATCTGACTCCCTTTCTATCAAGAGTCAAACTTGAGGTTGACTATTCTTCACCATTGCTTGATGCCACTCAGTATCGACAACTTGTTGGTAGTCTCATCTACTTAACTCACACTAGGCATGACATATCATATACAGTGGGACTTGTCTCCAAATTTATGCAGGAACCTCATGAGCTACATTGGAAAGCAGCTAAGAGGATCTTGCATTACATACAAGGTTCACATAGATACGAGATTCATTATATATTTGGCATAGAGGTTGAATTGGTTGGATATAAAGATTTAGATTGGGCTGGTGATTCACAAATTCGCAAGTCCACTTTTGGTTACAGTTTCTCTCTAGGTTCTGGTCCTATCAATTGGTCTAGCAAGAAGCAAAATGCTATTGCTATATCATCCACAGAGGTAGAGTACATGGGAGCTGTTAATGTAGCTATTGAGGCTATTTGGCTTCAGGAAATTCTTTCTAAGTTTGACATTCCTATTAGGCAGCCCACCATCATTTATTGTGACAACCAGAGTACCATTTAGATTTGTAGGAATCTAGTTCAGCACAAGCAGACCAAGCACATAGAGATTCACATGCATTTCATTTGGGAGCTTATTCATAATCAATTCATTGACTTAATCTTTTACCAGTCTTCAAGGCAGGTTGCAGACATCTTCACCAAACCTTTCACTGAGAGCAAGTTCATTCATCTATGAGCTCTTCTTGGGGTGCGGTCTACATTTGCAATAACATCATCTTTAGGGGTGCCCTTCTAGCCTCTTCATTTATTTTATGTCTCTCTTTTGGGGGGGAGATTTTTTCCTATGGTTTTTTTCCTTTTCTCTATCTTATGAGAGATTGCATTTGTACATGGGTACCTCATCAGGCCTAGTTGCCGGGACCCATTTTATATTTTCACACTGCCCACCTAAGCAGTGCTTATGGGGGGGTATTAGTGTAGGTTTTTATTTTTCCCTATTATTTAATTAGGGAAATTATATTTGTGCATACATGGAGTTTTCCTACATTTGTGAGATAGGCTAGCTTATGTAGAGATGTGTGTCATAGATGTATCATAGGTGTCATAAGTAACTCCCTTGATGGGAGTTACTTCTCTATTCTTAGCACCTTGTCACTACCTTTTGTGGAGTTACTTACATGCTCTCCTATATGTATTCTTCACTTTGGCCTTCTCATGTTAATCAAATTTTGGTTTTCTCCATTTTGTCTTGTGCATTTTATCTTCTTATAAAATTTCAAATTGCTTTATCATCTATGTGTTGTACACTTTATTCATCTCATGTGATCACGTCTCCATTGCATTCACATTATCCAAATTATAGAAACAACAACTCCGATAGCTTTATCCTAATATAATACTAGATCTCAAACCTTAAATTTCTTACTAGACACCTTTTTATCAAAAAAAATTTATTATCTTTTGCTTAGCCTTCTCTAATTTCTGAAGTGCAGTTACTTTAGATTCATCAAGTGTTATCACATCATATATCATTTGCTCAATTAAATTTACATCTTCTTCTACGTATTGCAAAGCAATTTTTGTCAAAAAAATCTAGAGTTCTATAGGTAAAGTAGCTTCAAATCCATATGCTAACATAAAAGGAGAATAGTTGGTTGCTACTTTAACAATAGTTCTATCATCTCACAAAGCTTCAAAGATTTTAAGATGCTAATTTCTTTTTTTATCACAAACTAACTTCTTCATTATAGAAATCAAATTTTTATTAGTGGACTCGACCTGTCTATTCCCTTGTAGATAATATTTCGACAAATGACTAGAAATAATATAATATTTTTGTAGAAATTTTAAAAGTTCATTTGAAACAAACTGTGGTCCATTATTAGAAATAATTTCATATGGGACTCCAAATCTAAAAAAATTGATTTTCTAAAAATGAAATCACTTCACCTCTAATTGAACTTTTAAGAGCTTTAGCTTCAAGCCATTTGCTGAAGTGATCTATGGCTATCAAGATATATCTATGACCTATGAATGATGGAAGATGACTTTTTGAAATAAAATCTATGCCCAACTTAGTAAAAAGTTTTTTAGGAGTAAGTGGGTTCAAAGGCATTACACGTAATCTATTCCTGCCAATAAAGAGTTGACAAGGCATACAGGAACTTATTAATTTATAAGTATCTTGAAATAAAGTGGGCCAATAATAACCATCTCTTAAAGTTTTATAAGTTCTTATTTTTATAGCATAATGTCCACCACAGCTTCTTTTGTGATAGCCTCTAAGCACCTTCTATGTTTGCTCATGAGTAAGACACCTTAATAAAACACCATCACAATTATGGTAAAATAAAAAAAAATCTAGAAAATAAAAGTTTAATGCTTTTAACCATAATGAACATTTTTATCTCTTATTAACATTATTTGGGTAAGATTGATATTAAAAATAGTAGACTAAGTCATGATACTGATCATCCTCAACCAATAGACAATCCCAATCATTCATTTCATGCCTATACTTCAATTTTTTAGCAAATTCAGAAACTTTCATTGTTTTTAAATGAGGTTTAACATTTAATTTTTCATCAACAAATAGGAATAAGATATTGATATCTGATGCTATATTTTTAGCTAAGTGTTTCTCTAATTCTTTTTTTTATATAGTTCTTGATGTTTCAAATTCAAGATCAAATTTTTGAATAAGAAGAATTCACTTAGCAAGCCTTCCTTGAATAATTGGTTGCTTTAAAATATATGACAAAACATGTACATTAGATCATATGATAATTTTGTTTCCCATCAACAAATATCTAAATTTTATTAATGAAGAAACAAGAGAAAAGACAAACTTTTCAACTAGAGGGTACCTAGTTTCGATATCTTTCAAAGATTGGCTCATGTAACCAATAGGTTTTTCTTCATTATTTTCAAAATCTTGAGTAGTTACTCGTATGGCCTTTTTTATGACATTAACATAAAGAATAAATGCTTTTTTAAAATTGGTTTTAGCAAGAATAGGTGCACTAGCAATCACATTTTTAGTGAATTAAAAGCTAGATCAGCATTTTCATCCCAAATGTAAATCTTATCTTTCTTTAATAAAAACTGTAAAGGTTTATACTTATCAGTAAAATCAGAAATAAATTTTCTAACAAAATTGATTTTACCAAAGAAAGACCTTAAACTTGACTAATATTTTGAAGGAGTTAGTTCCTTTATTTCTTTAATCTATTCTGGATCAATGGAAATACCATCCTTAGAGATTATATGACCTAATAATTTTCCTTTAGTTACACCAAAAATAGAATTATTTGGATTTAATTAAATTCCAAACTTCTTACATCTTGTAAAAATTTCATAAAGATAATCTAAATGTTTTTTTTTAATGAATGAATAGTAAGGTCATCTAAATAAACTTGAATGATTACACCTATTAAATCATCAAAATCTACGTGCATAGCCCTTTTAAAAGTGGCTCCAACATTCACTAATCTAAAAGGCATTTTATTATAATCAAAATTTCCCCTACGTGTGGTAAAAGTATTTTTATGCCTATCCTTAGGATTCACAATAGTCTAATTATAACCTAAAATCCATCTAATAAAGACATCATTTCAGATCCTACAACCTAATGTAATATATGATTTATACTTGGAAAAGGAAAATTATCTTTAGTACTTTCTTTATTTAAGTCTCTAAAATCAACACAAAGCCTAATATCTCCATTTTTCTTCCTTAGTGGTACTAAATTAACCACCGACTCAGAATATGTTATAAGAAAAGTGACACCAACATCAATCATTTTATGAAGATATTTGTTAATGGTGTCCTCTAACAAAGGGCTAATCCTTCATATTTTTTGTCTTACAGGCTTAATACATGGTTTAATCAGAATATCATGTTTGATAATATCTGTATTGTAACCTTTAAGATCTTTATGAGACCATATAAATATACCAATAAATTCTTTGAAAAGTTTAATGAATTTTTTTTTTTCATTTTCAATTACTTGTATCTCTAGATAAACATATTTAGCATCATCTGTAGTTCCTAAATTTATGGTTAAGGTTTAACCTATGATTCCTCTTAATGGTTCCTTAATTCTAGCAACTTTGTGTTGATCATCAGGAGAAAACATAGATTTTAAACTTACTAAAATAATAGTTAATTTGTTAGTACCTAACTATAAATAATCACCATAATTAAGTACATAATCATCTTGGTCAAAATAGTTGCCTTTAAGAAATGAATCTATATGTTCATCACAACTTAAAACTAGCTAACTCTCTTTTAAATTAGGAATTTTAGGATGAAATAATTCAATCAAAGGGAAATCAACAGTGAGTTCAATTTCACTAAAAGTAGGATTGGAGGCATAAAATGCAAGTTTATCTACTCTTATATTAAATTCCCTGAGAATACGGGTAATATTGAAAGCTTCAAAAAATTTAGTTAATGCCCATACCTTTTGAGTATAATGATGCAATCATGTTTGATTAGTTTTATAAATCTTCCAAATTTGTCTCACTATCAGCTCTGAGTCTCTGAAAACCTCCAAGTGTTTAATATTTAATTCTATGACTTTCTCTAATCCCAAACATAATGCTTCAAACTGTTATGTATTATTAGTATTTTCAAAGGACAATTTATAAGTATAACAAAATATCTTACTGATGGGAGATATGAGATAAATACCAACACCACTACCTTTTTGAGAACAAGCTCCATCAAAGTAAAGAGACCATAAAAGGTTTTTTTTGAATATTTCCTAATTCTAATTTTTTGGTTCATCAACATTCAGTAATTCATAAGTCTTGATACCTATTTCTATGTATGAGATATTGGGAGAAGAAGGAGATTCAATTAGAGTACTATAAAAATCTTCTCTTTTAATAAATGCAATCTCCTTATTTACTAGAAACCAAGTTACATCTTTACCAATAAATGCTCCAGTTGCCTTTCCCTTCCTAATAACATGGCATAATTATGAAGAATATCTAAAATTTGAATATTAGTCATGCAACTAATACATTCATCCTACACAATCTTAATAACTATATCATGGAATTTACCACAACTCTTAGTTTGTCTTGCATCAAAAACAATAAGTTTTCTACCATCTGCTTCAAAAGAAATACCTAATTGATCAATAATACACTTAAGAATAATAGTTTTTGAATTACCAGTATCCAAAATACAATTATGTATTATTTTATTACCAATTTTAACTGTGATATAAAAAGGAGGAATATAATCATTAAGGGGATCAAAATTTTAAGCATAAATATGTTCAACACTACTTTCTTCTTGTAAACCTACATTTGATCTAGGATTCTTAACTACTTCATTAATTTTATCTAGTTGTCTAGGAAGACTAGTAGCTTGCAATAATGAAAATCCAACTTTAATGGTTGAAAAATCATCAATTATATTGTAAGTATTAGCATTTGTTTACCTAAAATTATTAGACTTATAATGTTGATATTCTGAATTTTTATATCCAATAGCGAAAGGAGTATCTTTATCATTTTTATCATTTTGATGAGTTGTTTTATCTTTATCATCAGAACGAGATTTGTCATTTGCTAACCTATTACTATTAGAAACTTCATAATCCTTATTCTTAGTATTTATAACATAAATAATTTTTTTCTAAAGACTCATCAATTGTAATTAGATTATACGTTGAATTCTCTTCTATCTTTTATTTTCTGTGTAGTAAATATCTCTTAAATTTAATAATAGCTTGACATGTTTCGAGATTATGATCAAGTTCAAAAATATCATAATAATAAGAAACACTATCTTCTTTCACATTTCTAGGAGAAGAAGAAGGTTTATCATTAAGCTATCTTTTAACAGTGACCAACTTATTTCCCAAACTTTAAATTGCTTTTAATATTTCAACATTATCTGAATTCAATCCCATATGGGATCTATCTTTAAAACTTACATGTTTCAAATTCTTTTCATAGTCAATATAGAACTAAAAGGTTTCATAATATTCAATTATATCTTTATCTTCTAGTGCCATTTTGTATTTTAGAGGTAAAACATTACAAAAATAAAGCCTGGATAATTTTCTAGAAGACCTTATATCACTTGGAATTTTTTTATGTAATTTGGAAACCTAGAAACAAAATGATACATATTTTCCCCTGGATCTAATGAAATGTTTGCGAGATCATTAATAAATAAAAATCTTCTTTATCTTTTCCAAAAGATAATTCTAACCATTGTTCTACATCATTCCAACTATCAATCACTTTTTCAAGCAAACTAATAAATGCTTGATAAGCTTTTCCTTCTAATGTTTGTGTAAAAACCCTTAAATAAGTATTTTCATTAGTTATTCCAAGAGTGGAAAAAACCAATCTAAAATCTTCTAAATGATTCTCCCAAGATTCTCCAACTGAACCAAAAAAAATTGGTATGTTTAATCCCTTAAGATAAGGTAGCTTGCCTGGATAGTTTCCAACATTGATTGGATTTGTATAAATTTAAGGAGCTATGACTATCTAACATTCTTACTAGAGTTACTCTTCATCTTCACCTTCTGTGAGTTCATTTTCTCTATTATTTTGTAACCCATGAAGGAGATCTTCTAGTATCCTTTCTGGTATTTGTTGTTCTTCATTTGGTTGATTTTCCAATAAATTCTTGGCTGGTGAATTTTTGACAATCCAATCCACCATTAGAATTTTTAGTAGATTCTATTGTTAGGTTGTGGATCTAAAAGCTTCACTATTATGCAAATGGAGGAGGTTGCTGAGTTGCAAAGCAACCAACGTCAGTAGGCCAATTGATGTCAGTCATATCTAGTGTAGAGAGCAATTGACATCAATCAGAGATCAGTCGATGTTGGTCATCTCCAAACAGACAGGGATCGAAGTCGATCACCTGTGTAATTCCAAAACTGCTAGTTGATGAACAATTAGTTTAACGAACTAGTTTTTTACATGTAAAAGACTAATTTTAGTCTTGGAGCTGTGTGTCTAATTATTGTAATTAGAGGTCTAATTATTGTTTCCATGGGATCTATATAATAGACTCATGGGGCTGTATTGTAATCAAGGACAAGAAATAGATCCTTCTGATTGTAAGATCTGGGTTTGCAAGTGTGTAAAACTAGGTTGATCTATAGGTTGTGCAAGATCAGGTAGATCTACATGGTAAGTAAGATCATTTGATTTGTAGGTTGTTGCAAGTTCAAGGGAGATCTACTTGGAGTACTTTGAGTACTTGTGTACTGGCATTATTGTTACTAACTGGTAGAGGTGAACAATAACTCTGTGTTTGAGTTGTTTGTTGTGACTGTAATTGAGAGAGAGAACTCTTGAAGGAGAATTATTGGGAGCCCTAGAGGTGTGGAAAGCCTTTGAGGTGTGGGAAGAGTGTGGCATCTTCTTTATTGTAATTTCTTTCTGGAAGAGTATTAATACAATTGGGTATTGTCTCTCAAATTCTGTGTTGTTTCTAATTTCTAGTTACTTGTTACTTCTGGTTAAATTTTGTGTTTAGTTGCTTATACAAGGTAATCAATTGTGCTTCTAATCCTGACAAAGTGGTATCAGAGCTATTTGTTGTTCTAGATTCCTGACAAAGTGGTATCAGAGCGAGGTTGTAGGGAGCAGGTTTGTGTTTGATTACATGTCACTCTCAGGGGTTTCTAATTGAGTAGGAGTAAAGCAATGGTAGAAGAAAGTAAGCTAAGAATGGAGAAGTTTAACGAAAAGAATTATCAATTATGGAGGATGCAGATTGAAGATTATCTGTATCAAAAAGATCTGTACTTACCATTGGGTGGGGTTGCATGCAAGCCCATGGATATGAAAGATGAAGAATGGAAGGTTCTTGATCAGAAGGCTCTGGGATCTATAAGGTTGAGCCTAGCATCGTCTGTGATTTCCAACTTATCACAGGCTAAGACAATGGTAGAGTTAATGAGATCTTTGGCAAATTTATATGAAAAACCCTCAGCTTCGAATAAGGTATTTTTTATGAAGCAATTATTTAATTTGCAAATGTTGGAAGGTGGATCTGTACACAGTCATCTTAGTGATTTCCATGGTTTGGTAAACCAGTTAGTTTAAGTCAATATTGTTTTTTATGATGAAATTAAGGCTCTCTTAATCTTATGCTCATTACTTGAAAGTTGGGATAGTTTGGTAATGACAGTTAGTAATATTGCGTCTACTTCAAATATTTTGAAAGTTGATGATGTTGTTAGTATAATCTTGAATGAAGAAATTCGTAAGAAAAGCACAAGTGAATCATCAAGGAATGCTTTAAGTGTTGAAAGTAGGGGAAGGCAAAGAGAGAAGATTGAGCAAGAGAAATCAAGGTCAAAGATAGGCAGGAGATCCAAATCCAGGTATGGTAGAATAATCTGCTAGAAATGTGGAAAGCAAGGGCATGTAAAGAAATATTGCAGGTCAGTTAAAGATCAGCATGAAGAAAATGAAGAAGTAGATGTTGCAGATATTGTTGCACAAGATGCTCTTGTATGTTCCTTGGATAAAGTGGAATCTTGGGTTTTAGATTCTGGAGCCTCTTTCCATGCAACCCCAAATAGAGAAATTTTTCATGAATATGTCCAAGGAGACTTTGGAGAGATTTATTTAGGGGATGGTAAGCCTTGTCAAATGGTTGGCAAAGGGAAAGTGCAACTGAAATTGCAGATGGGCAACACATGGGTGTTGAAGGAGGTCATGCATGTCCTAGTCCTGAAGTAGAACTTGATTTCTATAGGAAACTTGGGTGATGAGGGATGCACAGTAACTCTCATAATGGACTCTTGGAAAGTTACCAAGGGTGCACTTGTTTTAGCAAGACATAAGAAAGTAGGTACTCTTTATCTATCTACTTGTATTATTGATTCTCTTTCTGGTTTATCTACTTCAGCTATAGATTCAAAGATGTGGCTTCGTAGGCTTGGTCACATGAATAAGAAAGGGATGCATGTTCTTGAGTCAAAGGGTAAAAGTTTAGATTCAGAAAGCATAGATTGAGATTTCTGTAAGCAACTGAAGAAAGTGAGGTTTCTTGATACACATACTACAAGAAAGGATCATGTCTATGGCATAAAAAGGAAATCTGATGGTTTTGACAAGAACAAGAAAGCCTTGGTGTTCAAGGAGAAGATGACAGATATAGATTAGTCACAGGGGCTAAATAATTTTGAGCAGAGCAGTTTGGATAGGGTTTTGATCCAAGGTAAGCTCACGAGTAAAAAGTCATCACTCATAAGAAAACATAGTTACCAGCATCGATTAGGTGAAACCAAATTTGAATAAGCAGGTACCTATGTCAGTCATGTGTAGACCAGAGTCAGTGGTGTTGAGTAGGTGGTGACTGACGTCAGTCAGGGAACTGATTTTGGTGACCAGGTGGACACCGATGTCGATTAGGGAACCGGCGTCGGTGATTAGGAGGATTCGACATCGGTCAGGTGCAGACTAGGGTCGACTAGAAAATGGATTTTGGGTGGATAGTAAATTTTAAAGGGGTCTTAAACACCCATGAGAAGGACTGAAAGTGTAAGTAAACCTTAAATTCATTATTCCCCTTCTTTAGACTACTTATTGCTCACTAATGGTCAAGAACCAAGAAGTTTTAAAGAAGCAGAGCAAGTAGAATCCAGGAAACAGTGGGAGCATGGCATGAACTCTTTGGAAGAGAACCAAATGGGAGATTTGGTAGAGTTTCAAGTTAGAGAGAAAGCACTGAAAGATGAATGGATTCCCAGGTTAAAGAAGAGAGAGAATGGACACGTGAGACAGAAGGCCAGGGTATATGGTCTTGAGCAGGCTGCAGGACAATGGAGGTTTAACCATTGTGATTTATTTACCAGGTTAGATAATATTAGCTACATTATCTTGTTATTGTATGTTGTGTGTATGCTTGTTGTAGGGTCACACATGCAGGATGTTGTTGAGCTAAAGGTAAAGTTAGTTCAGAGGTATGTCATGAAGGATCTAGGAGCATCAAGATTCTTTGGCATGAGTATTCTTAGAGATAGGAAAGATCATAGGTTGATTTTTTCTTAGGATGATTATGTGAATAAGGTAGTGGTGAGGTTCAAGATGCAAGATGTAGAACCAGTTAGCACATCTATGGATAGACAGTTCACAGAACAGTGTCCCAATTCACATGATGAGGTTAAGTACATGTGTACTAGACCTGAGTTTGCCCAAGCAGTGGGTGTTTTCAGTGAGTTCATGGCCAATTAAAGAAAGAAGCACTAAAAATTAGTTTAATGGATTCTCATGTATCTGAGAGGGACCAACAGTAGGTATACATGCTATGCAGGGTCAAGGACTTCTCTACATGGGTATGTAGATTCAGATATGGCAGAGGACTTGAATGACAGGTGTAGCACCACAAGATGTGTGGTGGTTGGTATTCAAGATTGAACTTAAAGAGGGATAAAATCTAGGAAACAAAATTAGATGATGTATAGGTACAGGTACATGTGCATTTGTTTATCTCCAAGTGGGAGATTGTTAGGTTGTGGAGCTAAAAGCTTCATTGTTATGCAAACAGAGGAGGTTGCTAAGTTACAAAGCAACTGACGTTGGTAGGCTAACTGATGTCGGTCATATCCAGTGTACAAAGCAACCATCATTAGTCAGAGATTAGCTGACGTCGGCCATCTCTAGATAGACAGGGACCAACATCAGTCGCCTGTGCAATTCTAGAACTGCTAGTTGATGAATAGTTAGTTTAATGAACCGGTTATTCACATGTAAAAGACTAATTTTAGTATTAGAGCTACATGTCTAATTACTATAATTATAGGTCTAATTATTGTTTGCATGGGATCTATTTAATAAACTCATGGGGCTGTATTGTAATCAAGGACAAGGAACAAACCCTTTTGATTGTAAGATCTAGGTTTGTAGGTGTGCAAAACTAGGTTGATTTGCAGGTTGTGCAAGATCAGGTAGATCTACATGGTAATTAAGATCATTTGATTTGCAAGTTGTTGTAAGTTCAAGGGAGATCTACTTGGAGTACTTTGAGTACTTGTGTACTAGCAGTATTGTTACTGACTGGTGGAGGTGAACAACAACTCTGTGTTTGAGTTGTTTGTTTTGACCATAATTGAGAGAGACAACTCTTGAAGGAGAATTACTGGGAGTCCTAGAGGTGTGGGAAGCCTTTGAGGTGTGGGAAGAGTGTGGCATCTTCTTTATTGTAATTTCTTTCTGGAAGAGTATTAATACAATTGGGTATTGTCTCTCAAATTCTCTGTTGTTTTTGATTTCTAGTTACTTGTTACTTCTGGTTAAATTCCGTGTTTAGTTGCTTATACAAGGTAATCAATTGTGCTCCTAATCATAACATCTATCTATTAGATATGATTGTCTTGTACCTATATTTTGACCTAAATGCTAACCATGCAAAGGAATTTCAATAGGCTCAACAAATTCATCAAAATAAAAAGAATTAGAAAGATAATGAACTTTAAAATGAGGAATAGTGGCTAACATTGCTTCTTTATTTTCTTGAATCTTCTTATTAAAGTTAATTATATAGTGTTGAGTTTCACATGTTAATTTTGAATGCCAATCAATTTTAAACTCAAAGATTTCTAATTTTTCATTAATTACTTAAATAATTTGAAGGAGATCTTCGGAATGATTATACCATGCAAAACATGTTAGATTACAAGCAATATCAGTATGATTTTCTTCAGCATTAAAAATAGGTTGAATAACTAGAAGTTGTTGACCTAAAAGAACCATTAGCAAGGAAACACATTCTATAAAACTTTTTTTTTCAGTGGAGTTGCTAAATTTGTTGATAGAAAAAATTGTCATGTCAACTAATCAACTCTTTCACCTATCGTATATGTTAAATTGGAGTCATACTAGGCTAATCATAGGGGTTCTAAAGGTTCATTTAAAGGATCCTAAAGATGCAAAGGGATTTCAAATGAGTTTTGGGAAAATAATTAACAAGCTATCAAAATAACTTATTCCATTATTATAATTAAGAATCTATATTAATTAAAAATTAGTTGAAAAAGGAATCTAAAATCTATTCTACTCGATAGAGATAATCTATTAATTAGACAAACTCTTAAAGAATAGAAATCTAATTCTAGAAAAAAGTGTATGAAAATATACTCAATTACATTTTTTCATGGTCCATATCCAACTTAATTGAAAGAAAATACTAACAAAAAATGACAAGAAAAAAAACAACTAAATAATTAAACAAGACATAAAAACCAAACGGGAAAGATAAACATGAAAATTAAACGGAACATGGAATGAGTAAAACTAATCTAAAACTATAAAGTAAGGAATAGTAAAATAAAAATTGTTATAAAAGAAATGAACTAAAAGAAAACCTAGATAAAAGATAATCTAGAATAACATAAAAGTAGAATTTAAATAAAGCATAAAACAAAATCAAGGAATTTAAGCAACTACTAAAGGAATACTAAAATAAAATATAAATAATAAACTATAAAAGATTTTAAATTAATAAATATATTAATAGTTACTACTAACCTACTACTAATAAACTTCAGAAAATACTAAATTAAACTATAAGATAAACAAAAACTAAACATATTAAAGAAAACATGAAATCTTTTATTAAAGTAAGTCAAATATTTAAAAAAGAGTTACGAGTCTCAACATAAGAGTCAACTTATCATAATAATATATTTGAAATGAGAACTTCAACATTTTCAATATAAAATTTGAAAAATAATAACTCAATAATTGATTAGATCAATGAAGTGTCACAAACAATGCGAAGTGATCATCATTTTTAGGTTAAATACTTTGAATTTTGTGTATAGGACTATAAATACCAGTCATCAAAAGATATTAGACTTAGAAAACTTAAGATAATTAGTAATAGATGACAAATATAACTAGATATACATGTGTTGCATAAGTTATTACTCAACCGTCAGATAAAGTACCTTTGGGTCTATCTATAAAAGTTGCACTATCTTATAGAAATTACATAGAAAGAAGAGATAAATGAATGACTTTAGAATAATACTCTTGTCTTCAATAGCTATTGAACTTCTATCTTCAAATGAAAGTTTGATCTCCTTTTATCCTTTAACTTTAGTTATGAAATAAGTTATAACTAACCTTAGTTAGTTATTATTTAAGGTTAACAAATTGACTTATAAGGTCAATTAGTTAATATAAATAATATGGAGAGATTAATTAAGACTCTAAAGTCTTAATTAAATCAAACTATTAAAATTAAATAACACGGGTACTAATCTCAATGGGAGGGGACCCCATCTTATTAACAATAAAGTAAGACACATAAATAATCATAAAAATAAATAATAAATTGATGAATCTTACCCTTGTTTAAAACATAAGGCAATTTATACTTTAAAATTAAATATATATTTATTATATCTCAAAATATCTATTTTATCCATGTCTTCAAAGATAATTTTTAAAAGTGCATCAAGTTTTTAGAATAAACAAAGTTATTCCCAATAATCATCCGAATATAATAAAACCTCTATAGCAAGTTTGTTTTGTTAATCAAGACAAACATTATATTCCATTTTAGATGCAAGAAAAGGTAACAATCTGGTGCCTATCTCAGATGTATCATCATCAACCTCTAACTTCACCTTTTTAAGCCTCTTGAGCTCATTAGGTGTTTCAGATTCTTTCCCTTTTCTAGTAGTACTCTTTTCAGCAACATGATTAGAGATATCAATAGATTTCCTTTTACTGTCAAAACCTCGACCCCTAAAATTCAATCTTTAAAACTCCCATATTGGTTCACTATGAGCCCCTGAAAGGTTCAATCTCTTACATTTCTCACAGATTTTAGTATTAGATTGAGCAAGAGTATCTAAAATAGTGGCAATGTTCCTAAGGTCGTTAGCATGAGCCACCTCTTTATTTAATTGATTTTTTGGTTGATTGTCAAGAAATTTATGGGTAGGAAGTGGTTGGTCAATTGGTTCTCCTTTAAAAATAGGTGGTTGTAATTTTAAATAAGAATCATGCTCAGGATGGTGTTCAAGAAAATGTGAAGAACTGCTTTGGGATTGAGCATAGGCTCCAACTCTTTGCCCACAAAATCTCATATGACTTCTATGGTTTCTAAAACCACCATACCTTCTCTGAATAAGAAGATAATTTAGGACATTCTAAAAATTAGGATTAGAAGCATCAAAATGAATGGACATTCATTTACCCCAAGAGAATCTAGGCCAAAATGATTAGCATAAAAACCAACCCCACTAGAACTTTGACTATGGTTTGACTGACTTCCTCGATTTGACCTTTGACCCCACCCTCCATCATTACTATTCTTTGATGGTTGTTCCCACCCAAACATTTTTAAGTAATCAATAATCTAAAAAAAATCAAATTTAAAATTTGAGATTAATGACCAAAAATTATTCATGACCTAAAAACATTACTCATCACTGTGTTGTATCTAAAAAACCAAACTAACTTCCATATTCAAAATTATAAAACCAATTTCATTCTTAAATTATTTCCTCATTTGAAACTGAATCATTCCAAGGAAAGTATTTAACAAAACTTATACAACTGAGGAAACAATTAATCACATTTAATTTATTACCATCTTTATAGAATTATGTCATGACCAAAAATATTTAAAGAAAAATTTCCAACTGAGAACAAAAACCCAAACTATGTTAGAATCCAAAAACTTATCATAATTAGATATGACTTTTTCAAATTGCTTCAAATTAGAACCTCTATCTGAAATAATTCTAAATTTTTTTGTATTCAACATCCCAAAGTTGAAACCCAATAATCCACTAGAACAAAACCAATACTGAGATATCCAAAACTTAAAAATTCCTGACAAACAATTGTTACATGCCAGTTATCCTTATCTTCTTTATTCATGCAACATATTTCACTATAGATCTGTAATTAAAGATTTCAAATACAAAACATTTAAGAAATAGAAAATAAACCTTCATGTATACACTATCTATATCATCTAAAAATTGAAAAGTGATGATAATGATAGGAAATGTAGATGAAACCCTGTTTAAAATGTCAAACAATTTTAACTAGAATAGGTCTAAAACTATCAAAAGAAACTCTAATTTTATGAGATATATTTAATACAAAACTTGCATACCTATTTCAAGTTCACAAAATATTCAGATGTTCAACAACATGTCCCATAAACATTAACATCTAAATTTTTTGCATATGCAAGGTATCACCTGACCAATAAAATGAATAGGTTTCAGCAAAATCTCACTAAACAAATCAAAGAGTTCAAAAACTAGTATACAACCATGCTTCGAATATCAAAAATATCAAATCCTTAAAACCATAGCTTCCCACTTTGTATTTTATTCCACAAGTTCCAATTTCAAAGTGCCTACTTACATGCATATTTAACCATATTTCCATTGAACATAAAAAATACTTAAATGAATCAACTTCTCAAACTTTCAAATGAAATAGACTGAAAAAACCATACCTAAAATCAACTTTGAAAACCTTGTTTGAATCTCTTTGTTCACCTTTCTTTCTGTAATTTCCATCAAACCAAGATTTTGCTTCTGCCAAATCTTTCCAAAATGACAACTGACTCAAGAAAACCAACTTTTATTTTCCAACTTCACCTCTTAACTACTTAGGGATATGTACTCACTTCCCATTGGTCCTCACTAACTTTTGCCAAAGTTAGTAGTTTGCTAAAACATTTTAACTAATTGCCAAACTTAGCATTCACTATTCTTTCCTACCAAATTCCATGCTAAATAACGTGCTTTAGGATATAAGTGAGTTATTAATGCACACCTTTCCCCCAAGATTTCCATGATCCAAAGCATCTAGAGATATAAAAAACAAATAATGCCACCTTTCACAAGCCTCGATACCAATAATATTCTAAGTCATTATTGTAATCTACCTATGTCATATCTTATTCCAAATATACATGCCAACTCAACTCATGAGGACACACTCAAGTGTGTATATCGTTCACACTTCAATTATGCATCATGAAAACTAAAGCATCAACCATGGTCCCATGTTCTTGTTTATTCATAATCGTAAACTTAGGATCTTAGAACTAATTAATCCCATATGCATTTAAAACCAAATCATGACAAGGTCCATGTAATGTTAATAGAAGGCTAGGTTTAGTGAGTTAAGACAATCTAATAATGAAACAACATTACTTTAGCAAACTTATAATAAGTAATGCATGTGAGGATTAATACACTATCATTCTTATAGAAAAGGGTATATACAACTGACGAGAATATTCCTTAATGTTTTTTTTAAAATTTCAAAGTTAATATCATGCATATGAAACTGAATGAGATAGAATCCTTTGATCAAGAAAACACATCAAAATGCAAAATCCTTGATATAACCTGATCAATCACTATTGTTCCAAAAGAATATCCATTTAAATTATCAAGATGAACAAGCCATAACTTATCCATAAATAACACCTTAATCTTATGACAATGATTGATAAAGAATTATATTAAAAAGTTGCAACAACTATATTAGAATTGAAATGCAACACTTCCAAACATAACACTAAAATAATTCAAATTCATATGAACTAAAACTACCAACTCAATTGTAACTGATCATGAGTATAACAATATATTCATATTTTATTCATTCATCCACTTTGGTTTTTGAAACCACTGAAATAAAAATAAAATCATCAATCAATCATTATGATCTCATAATCAAAAATGCATCTACTAATATTGTTAATAAATATGGGTCTTCGACATAGTTTTAGGCTTTGTGACAAATTCATCACTATGTTCACAAGTATGATTTTGAAATTTGGAGGGGTATAGAAAATAGGCATAATAGATTCCCCTTTGATCTAGGAGGAAGAAGTTATTTTCACATCATTTGTACATACTAGTTTGCTTATGTTATGTTTTATGTTCCCTAAGTGCTTAGCTAGCACATGTGTGTTGTCTTGTTTTGTCTTATTATGTGTGTTTCTCCTTATATTGTGTGTGTTTGGAGGTCAAGTTAGTTTGTTTTGTCAAGTGTCAAGGTATGATCTGGTCTGAGGTTGTAATGTACCTAGATAGTGGTATAATAGCTAATAGAAATAATAGTATAAATAGTGGATAGTAATGCATTAGAAGAATAGTCCCACATGAACTATAATGAGGAGTGGGGTAGATGATAAATATTATAAATAAAGGGGAATATGATTTTGTATAGAATCTAAGAAGATATATGTAATAGAGCTTACTCTAATAGGAGGTTACCCCCTCGAATAGCCCTGTGATATGGAGTTGTTCTTTCCATAAAAGGAATTAGTGTTTGTAATGTGAGTATTTCAGATCAATATATGTGTATTAGATTATTATTGTGTAAGTCTGATTATGAGGTTCCTATCATTAGTATAAGTGTGATTTCCAAGGGATAAATTGTTTTCCATTATGGTAAAAAAAAATTGAGGTTCAAGAGAGAGTTTTTGTAGCAGCCAATATTGCAATCCACAGCATATGCATGGTTATTCTAAGCTTAAAAAAGTCAAAACCCACACAAAAATATGATATATGTTATTGTTAGTTTGGTATATTAAAGTGTTATGTGGGATCACATATTGTATCTCTTTATATTATGTTATATAGTATTTTGGTACATATGTTAACATATACCAATTTGGATTTTTGTTATGATTTGAAGGTTTTGTGTGTGATTTGGCTCCATGTGATAATGTAACAGACAAAAACATAGAGGTAAAAAACATAATGGTAAAAATGTAGTATGAAAAAAATGTTATGAGGATAAAACATAGTGAAAAAATATGTATCAGTATTGGTAATGTCACAAAAATGTCATGAAGGGCATAATTGTGACATTTTAGTGACTATCACATTGTTTATTTGTTTTCTAGTTCATTTTGGTGATAGTAGTTAACATTTTATGGTGGAAAAATAATGCACCAAATTTACAATGAAAATAACAAAGGAAAATGTGATTTCATGAGTTTGGACTTTTAGTTGAAAATTATGTCATCTTTGTGACATTACCAATACTGCTACATTTTTTCCTTGTTACATTTTATCCTTGCAACATTTTTTCATATTACATTTTTGTCATACTGTGATTTTACCACTATGTTATTTACTGCTATGTTTTTTTTTTGTTGCTACTTTTTTTTAGGATGCCTTTGATTTACATTCACATTCATAGAATTGTTCTTTGAAGATTATCCTCTCAACTCTATTTTCATCAGCATCCCAATAGCCACTCCCTTCTCAATTATAGTGACTCTATTTGCAAGCACCCTCAATGAGTTCCCCTAGCTAATCCATATCCCTATGGATATTCAATCATATCATCATCAATATTCTCACATCAGTTCACCTAGATCAAATAGACTTGGCTCCCCTAAGCATCATCGCTAGGAAAACCAAACTCTTTAGTCATGCATCCTTCCATCGAGTCATGATCCATAAATCTTCTGTCGACCTTTAATTTTTGCATTGGATATGTTGGTAATATATTTGTATTTACTTATCATTGGTGACCTTCAACATGACACCTAACATTTTACTATCTATGTTTTTCTCCTTTGATCTGTATCCTACAAGCTCCTCTTAAGGTCTCTTCACAGTAGGTGATTATGTCAATAGTTAATTACCTTAGCTTGGATCCCATGAAAGCACTATACTAGTGTGTTTTATTTATACAACCTATTTGTAATATAATGGTTCCTCCATTATCTTGATCTAGTATGCATATCCATTTATGTTATAATAGCTTTGATCTTCAATCATCAACCTTGATAAATCCTCTACAAGCTCCATTGAGCTCCCAAATCCTTGACCATTTTGATTCCCACACACCACCTAGACCACATCAATCCTCCTCGTAGACTCTCTTGATATTTAAAAACCCTATCATCATCTAGTGGTCTTCACCTTGGCCCTACACTAGTTGATGTCATCTTATATTTTCCTTCACTCTACTAGCAACTCATATCATCCACATGGCTCAACCATGTCTCCACTTTGCCATCCTCTCTTACAGCCCACCAAATAAGCAATCAGCCATAGTTTCTCCACCTCAAATCCAATTCACACATGGTTTCAAGATATTTTTTTCTCTAAATAAGCTCATGGTATTAGGTTTAACTTTAGCTTTTATACTTTTTATTCTTTTATTATTTTTAGTGGTATTTTCACTTGTTACGTCATCTTTATGAAGCCTTTCATTAGTTGTAGTTTATAATAATATTTTGTCTTCTTTTTCATAATACCTTTTTAGGTCATTTCATAGTTATATTCATCTTCACTATGTGTTTAAGTTAAATATTGTCTTTTTTCCCCACCAATAGTTAGTGTGTCCTAAAGTGTTAAAGTCACTTTTTGGTTATTAAGTCTTTTGTTATGTTGGGTTACTCAAGTCACTCAAATCAATTGGTCGTATAGTCATCACTAGGTGTTAATTACCTTTAATAGTTCATAATTAGTCTTATTTATTAATAATTGATAATGTCACAAAATTAAAGTCATGAGTATTTTTTTAGTCTAGTATAAATCATCTTATCGTGTGTCAATATCTTCAAAAAAAATAAAAATCAAAATATTGGTTGTATTGTAATGGACATCATTTTGATTGAAGTTAACATCCATTTGAATGTAATAATGGGGATTCTTATTTTATCTGGAGGTAATGTCATTATGGACTTGCCTCAACTTTATCAAATTAGTACCATCCAAGAATATCAAGCAGCATTTGAAGCACTCACCAACCACACTGTAGGATTCTCTGATGCCTTCTTCCAATGTTGCTTCATTAGTGGTCTTAATGATATAATTCAACATGAGGTTTGAATGTGGCAACCTCAAATAATGATGGAATCAATGGTATTGGATAATCTCTCTGAATACCACATCAAATGGTAATGTATCCATACAACATCCCCTCTCCAGACTGTAAAAGTATTAGAGCATGCACCTGTAGCACCTGAGCTAGCAACAAAAGTACCCCAACAGGCCCTAGTTGAGTCTAATCTAGCATTATAAGCATCATATCAAGTATTATAAGAGTTAAATAAAGAACTTTTAGACTCTAAACAATCACTTGAAGTGATTTATTAGGTCCTCAACAAATCAATTAAGACAACCACCATGATCTAATAGGTCCCAGATGATCCCAAGCCAACAATCATCGAGCCCAAGTAGGGAACTAAGTCTTCAAATCCCTCAGAGAAAAATGCTAAGTGGGATGGCATGTATCCTCAATTAATTCATCAGGATGACTATTTTGAGCACCCTTGCTCTTGCTTTGAGGATAGGATCATCATGGTTCAAATTTCACTTTAACCTTTAGTTATAGTGCTCATGTTCACCTTGTTGATGTATATGTTTATATCCAAGCATAAGCAAAAGAAATAGAAGTAAAAAAGGACACATGGACATGCATTTATATATTCTTTAAATTATTTTTCATATGTATGGTCTCGACTTAATTTGTTCCTGTTGGGATATGAATATCGGAAGCACACAATTGATTACCAAATACAAGCAACTTAATATGCGGAAATAACCAGAATCAATAAGTAACTAGAATCCAGAAATAACACAAGATATGAGAGACAATACACAACTTGTATTAATACTCATACAAAAAATAATACAATAAAGAAGATGCCACTTCTTCTCCACCACCTCTTCAGAGGTTTCCCACACCTCAAGTGAACAGTAATTCTCTCCTCAAGGCTCTCTCTCTCAGGTCCCAACACCCAACTCAAACACAGAGTTGGTGTTCACCTCCAGTGCTCCACGCACACCACAAGTGCTCCATGCACTCCACAAGTACTCAAAGGTACTTCAAGTAGATCTCCCATGAACTTGTAATAACCTGCACATCAATAGACCTTACTTATGGAAGGATCTTCCTTGCCTTCCTCTCTTGCTCTATCTGAGTACACACTGTACTCCAAGTAGATCCTGCCTGATTCTGCTCCCTGTTGTGTTGTTGTCCTATCTGATCTTGTGCACCTATAAATCAACCTGGTTCTGCACACCTGTGAACCTTGACCTTGCACACACATACATCTATAAATCGATGATCTTACTTACCATGTAGATTTATAGAAGCCATGCTCACCTGATGACCAAGATCATACATACATGAAGAACCCTGTTGATTCTCCAATCTAGCACAATTAAAATAATTAGATCTGCAGCTCTCAGTCTAAAATTAGCTCTAGATATGCAAACACTTGGTTCATCAACCAACTACCCGTAATATACTCGCAACTCGAACCACAGGTGACCGACATCGGTCCCTGTCTGCCTGGGGATCACCGACGCCGGCTGACTACTAACCGATGTCGGTTCCTTCCTATCTCTACCCTGCCGACGTCGATTGGCCTGACCAACGTCAGTGACAGTAACACTCCATAACCCTTTGGCAACCTCCTCCATGTCTGCATCAGTGAAGCTTTTAACTCCACGACCTAACAATCTCCCACTTGGAGATAAACAGCTGCACTATACCTGTACCCCATCTAATCTATTTCCTAGCTTGTATCCCTCTTCAAGATGAATCTTGAAGACAACCCATCACACAACCTGTGGTGTACCTCCTATCATCCGAGTACCCTGCCACATCCAAACCTACAAACCCATGTAGTGAAGTCCTGACCCTGAATAACATGAATCCCTACTGCTGGTCCTTCTCACATCCCTGAGAATCCACTTCTCTGAATTGGCACCTAACTCTCTGACAACCCCCACTGCTTGGGCAAACTCAGATCTATACCAGACCTCATGTGATTTCAGACACTGAACTGTCCAGCCTTTGGTGTGCTCTGATTTTGCATCTTGAACCTCACCAAGACCTGATTCACATTAGCTCCCACTGGAAATAAAATCAACCTGTGATCTCCATGTCTCCCATGCCAAAGAATTTTGCTGCTCCAAATTCTTTATAGCAAACCACTGAACTAATCTTACCCTTAGCTCAGCAAAACCCTATATGTACAAACCTGCTAGCAAACATACCATCTACATATAGTAACAGAATGATGTCATGACCATCATCTCCCCGGTAAGACAAACCACAGTAGTTACCTTGAAATTGACTAAAGTCATGCTTTGTCATCCACCTGTCAAAACCTGTACCACTGTCCTACAGCTTTCTCAAGACCATATGCCTGGCCCTCTGTCTCACGTGTCCATTCTCTCTATTCTTCAACTAAGGTATCCATTCGTCTCTATGCTTTCATACCTACTGACAACCCTACCAAATCTCCTACTTGATTTTGTAATCTCTCCATGCCATGCTCCCACTATTTCCTAGATCCTTCCTACTCTGCAATCAGCGACTAGTATAAAGAAGAGGAATAACAAATTTGAGGCTTACTTACGTCTTCAGTCCTCCATATGGGTGTTTGAGACTCCTTGACAGTGTGTTGTCCACCCAAAATCCATTACAGTGACCGACCTCGGTCACCACACAGTCTACATCCAACCGACATCGGTTCCATGCGCCTGTCCCTGACTACCAACCCTATCGACGTCGGTGTCCCTGCTGCCGACGTCGGTCCTTGTGACCGACATTGGTCTTACCTCATGCTGATGTTGGTTTTCCTACTGATGCTGGTACATGTGTTTTCCTATAAGTGATGACTTTTTACCCGCGAGCTCCTTTGAATCAAGTCCCATGTCCAAACTACCCTACTCAGAAGTATCCAGCCCCATCCACTGGTCTCTATCCGCCATCTCCTCCATAAACACCAAGGCTTTCCAGTTCTTAAGCCTGTCAAATATATTTGTCTTCTGATTAAGAACATGCATCTCCTTCCTGCTCATGTGACCAAGCCTACGAAGCCACGTCTCCACAACAAAAGAAGAATCAGTAATATAAACAAGTAGATAAAGAGTACCTGGTTTCTTACCACCAGCTAATTCAAGTGCATCCACTGTGAGAGTTCTTGTGCATCTCTCATCACCCAAATTTTCTAAAGAAATTAGCCACATCTCCAAACCTAGGACCTGCATGACCTCCTTCAACACTCGTGTGTTGGCCTCCGCCTGCAATTTCAGCTTCACTTCCCCTTTGCCAATTCTTTGGCAAGGCTTCCCAGCTCCTCTCCCTGGGGCTGCATGGAAAGAGGTAACAGAATCTGTTATCCAAGATTTAACTTTATTCAAGAAACCTCCCAAAGCATCCTGTGCAACAACCCCTACTACATCTATGTCTTCAGTTCCTTCATGTTGATCAGCTACCAACCAACAATATTCTTTTACCTGCTCTTTCTTTCCATAGGACCATAAGTGACCATCTGTGCTTTTCAACTCCTCCATTCTTAGCTTACTTTGATCTACCATTGCTCTACTCCCACTCAATCAGAAACCCCTGAGAGTGACCTGTAACCAAACACAAAACTGCTTCTTATAACCTTAGCTCTGATACCACGTGTTGGGATATGAATATCAGAAGCACACAATTGATTACTAAATACAAGCAACTTAATATGTGGAAATAACCAGAATCAATAAGTAACTAGAATCTAGAAATAACACAAGATATGAGAGACAATACACAACTTGTATTAATACTCATACAGAAAAGAATACAATAAAGAAGATGCCACTTCTTCTCCACCACCTCTTCAGAGGCTTCCCACACCTCAAGTGAATAGTAATTCTCTCCTCAAAGCTCTCTTTCTTAGGTCCCAACACCCAACTCAAACACTGAGTTGGTGTTCACCTTACACCTGTGCTCCACACACTCCACAAGTGCTCCACGCACTCCACAAGTACACAAACGTACCTTAAGTAAATATCCCCTAAACCTATAACAGCCTACACCTCAATAGACCTTACTTATGGAAGGATCTTCCTTGCCTTCCTCTCTTGCTCTATCTGAGTACACACTGTACTCCAAGTAGATCCTACCTAATTCTACTCCCTGTTGTGTTGCTGTCCTATCTGATCTTGCGCACCTGCAAATCAACCTGGTTCAGCACACCTGTGAACCTTGACCTTGCACACACATACATCTGCAAATCAATGATCTTACTTACCATGTAGATCTCCTATATAAGCCATGCTCACCTGATGACCAAGATCATACATACATGAAGAACCCTGCTGATTCTCCAATCCAACACCCACACTTGGTACTGTGGCACTAGGAGGAACACACCATTACTCACCTCACACATAGAAGGAGCTTATAATATTGCTCTCTTACTCTCTAGCACAAGTTTACAATACAATCCATGAGTCTATTATATAGATCTCATCCAAACAATAATTAGACACCTAATTACAATAATTAGATCCACAACTCTCAATCTAAAATTAGCTCTAGATATGCAAACACTTGGTTCATCAACCAACTACCTGTAATATACTCACAAATCGAACCACAGGTGACCGATGTCGGTCCCTGTCTGCCTGGGGATCGTCGACACCGGCCGACTACTAACCGATGTCAATTCCTTCCTGTCTCTACCCTGCCGACGGCGATTGGCCTGACCGACGCCGGTGACAGTAACACTCCGCAACCCTTCTGCAACCTCCTCCATGTCTGCATCAGTGAAGATTTTAGCTCCACGACCTAACAGTTCCTCTTCTTATTTATTATCATGTTTTAATGGAAAAAAATATTTAAGGGGGATGGAATGTAATATACCTAGATATGGGTATAATAGTTAGTAGAAATAGTAGCATAAATAGTGGATAGAAATATATTAGAAGAATAGTCCCACATGTATTAGAATGAGGAATGGAGTAGATGAGAAAGAGTATAGATAAATGGGCATATGATGTTGAAGTGAATCCAAGAAGTTATATGTAATAGAGATTTCTCTAATAAGAGGCCACCCCCTCGAAGAGGCCCATGATACGAAGTTGTTCCTTTCATAAAAGGAATTAGTGTTTGTAATGTGAGTGTTTTAGATAAATATATGCATATTATATTATTATTATGTGAATGTGAATATGAGTTTATTATCAGAGTTTGAGTGCAATCAACTCCATTTCCCAATGGAAGGAGAAGGCTACTAGTCAATTAGCATTACAGGCATGCTACCCCAGTGAATCACCAATTTATTGACCAATCTTAATGCCAAGATAAAATTTAAACCCCTATATAAAAAACTTGATTTTTAGGTTTTATGAAATACTCATAGCCCATTACATACCTTGATAGTCTCCAATTGGTTTTTATAGGGTCTTATTAGCATTGTTTAAAGTAAATTTGGAAAAATTAAGTTAATGCATTATATTGGTCTTATAATGGTCTAATCATGTCATGGTGTGATGAGACCTGGTGAAGTGGTTTCATAGATCCTTAGGTGTCCTTCAAATTAATTTCATGCCTTCATTATCAAAAATGAACATTTCATGCTTGTTTGAAAAGTTTAAGGTATTTTGTAAACTTTGAGGTATGTGAAATTGAAGAAAAATATGTTTTTGGATAATTCCCACATGTGTCAAAGAATAAAATATGAATAATAAATATAATCATACTTTCAAAGTTTCTTTGAGGAGTTATTTAACTTCCACGCATGTCAAGATGTCAAAAAATGGTCAGTTAATTTAATTTCAATGCTAAAAAAAGGGATTTCAAGAACTTGTACAAAATTATTGAACTCATATTTAGGTGAAAACATTGAATATATATCTCTTAGGATTATTTACTCTATAACCATGCTTTGAATGAAGTTTTAGATCCTAAAAATTAATAAGTTTCTCTAGAACCTCTATCGTCTCTTTACAAACTAGTAATTGTCAACTTCAAGTGCTCATTACAAACAATACGCTGAGAATCAAAGTCTAATAATTTTTCTAGAGGAGGGTGTCCTAATAATATTTATATTAATGGAAATATTCATTATATTGGTGTCCTGATATTTATGAACAATCACTATGACTCCAGGGTGGTCTAAAATTACTAGTTAACCCCATAAGATCACTATTTATCCTCAAAATGATAGTCTTAGGATGTTTTAATGTATGGTATTAATTTAATAAGATGTATAGTGTCTATAAATACATATCACGCATTTTTATAGGCCCCACTTGGAATTTTTTACCTCATATTGATAATAAATTTCCATTTGTGCACAACTATAGGTTGAAAGCCATAGTTTTATGATTGCTTTAAGGTGTTCAAACCTAGGTTTATGATCGATGAAAATATCCCACCATATTTAAAGTCTCTTAAATTAAATTAAAATTATATTAAATTTTTATTTTCTCACTCCAACACTACCTTCTCTAAACATGCAATGGTCTTGCTCTTTTGGACTGTGCGTATCACTCCAAGCACAGAGGTGAATTGAAGGTTTAAAAATTGCATTATAAATTTGGTGTGAGTACCATGACATAAATATATAGGTTATTAAATAATATTTTTTAAATTTCATATGTTCTCAAGTGTAGTAATCTCTAATCTTGAGGCTTTGCCATAAGAAATATTAATTTGCACACACAAGCCTGCTCACTAGGACATGTCTTGAATGGAAAAAATGGAGGAAATTAGTAATTTGAAAGTGTATATATAAGGTATAAAAGTACATATAATACCTATAAAATAACTTATTCAAGTGTAAATATCATCACTAATCCACCAAGGTATGACTAATGCCATTCTAGGCCATAAGTTGTTTTGTAACCATGTTTACACAGAGGTGAAAAGATTGTGACAAATGTTGCTTAGTAGGTGATATTTGAAGGAAAAAATTTCATGAATAGGTAATTTAAAAATTGAGGTTTTGTACTCAATACTAATATGGCCCAAAATTTAGTGTTGAAGAGGCCTAACATGACAAAACAAACCTGTAAGTCTCTTCTCTATATGAAATGCAATAATTTTACTTTAGAAATGATTCTTCAAAAGTTAGATGCAATGTATGAATCATTTGAAACGATTTGAAGATGTTTTAGGTCATATAAATAATGAATTATAGCCATATATACTCACTTTGAGTCCTATCAAGTCTCAGACCCTAGCCTAGTAAGGCATATCCATTGAAGAGACATAGTCCTACGTGTGACAAATCAAAGGGTTATATTGTTTAAGGTTAAGAGAAGAATCAAGATATTGGAATAAGTTTTAAAAATATATGAAAATTTTCATGGGATACTCCACTTTATAAACCAATTCATATACCAATTTCAAATTTTTCAAAGCCTCTACCACCAAAAGCTCACTTGATCTTTTTCAAAATTCCTTACTAATGGATCATACAAAGAATGCTCAAGTCCAAGGTGGTTGATAAATAAAAAGGTATGAAATAAATAATTTTAATTTTATATTATGAATTAAATGGTTAATAATTATTAGGTTATCATTGATAAAAATATCCTAATATGATAGAATAATGTGCAAAAGATGACATTGGCCAAGTGACCATCTACAGGCCTATGAAAGAGGTAAGATTTGATTGAAAGGCACATGTGTGGTGATGTATAAAGTAAAATATAATATTTTATACCTATAAAATACATAATTTATGTTAATTAACATGATAAATACTCACCCATTTGTTAATAAGTCCAATAAACATGTTAATTGGCCTAGATGGTAGTAAATACAGACCTACACATCTATATACCTATAGGTCTACGTTATCAATCAAAAGAAGCATACCTTATATGAGAAATGAGTCCTAATAATGATTTAAGATTTATATTAATAATTAATATTTTAGGATATATGTGAAAAGTATAATAAATACCATAATCTAGTCAAAGAATCCCAACTCTGAGGCCTAATAATTAGGAGACTCAATTCACTACCTAAAAGACTATGTGAGAAATCCATAGATGCCTAAATTTTATTAAATGTTTGAGGGTGATATTTAATCATAAATATCATAATAATGTGATATATACTTCAAATAAACATTCTATGAGGATTTGAATTCCTTCAACAATGAGAAAAGGGCTAATTTAGGTTATTAGGGTTAAAAGTGCATGATGTGTTATAAACCCTGAGTATGAGTTAATGGAAGATAAAAAAAAGTATAAAGAATAAAGGTGGTAGGAATACCATTGGAAGAGGTAAAGGTGGATGTTACATACCTCATTTATATGTTTATATCTCAAACCAAACTCCTAAATTACACTTTTAGGCCTAATTCCTCCCTCTACCTCACCAAACGTAGTTTACCAGCTTGAGAATCACTTTCCCCTAATTGTAATAGTGTGGAAAAGATGCATGGGATCCTAAGATATTTTTGGATATCATGGGTCATTTCCACTTGTAATTTTTGGCATTTTTTTATTGGTCAAGGGCATGTACTTTATTAATCATCATTAATATGATAAGTATGTTGTTTGCTGCCAAGAAGACCAATAATGACCAACTTGGATAAATTGGCCTCCAAAGTACATGAGATTACTTGTATGAATCCTAAAACCAATTGAACACCATTGAAAAATCTAATGAGGTCCCTACCATGACACTCACTTTTGCTTTCAACTATATAGATGCAATAAATGATGTACTTTGTGATAATTTGAGGTCAAAATAGGGTATAGATGAACATATATTGATGTAAATTGTTGGGGAGGATGATTTGGGATGTATTATACTATTTTAAGGCCAATGTCATGTACAAGACACTCTAAAATTTGGTGCATAATTTATTTAAAAATATATCAGATCAAACTTTGTTTTGCATTCTCTGGACAAAAGGTGAATATTTGTAAAAAACCTGTAGAGGAAATAAAACCTTCATCGTTACTCTAGAGAATACAAAGCAAAGCTTAAAATCCCCTTTTTTAAGTTAAATATATTTTTTTTTAATTCTCCATTCATGATGATAATACACTTTGCATGGATTGTAATATGGAGAATGACATTAAAACTTGACTTTCCTCTATTAAATACCTAGAAAATATTCTTCCATTGAGAATTTAATGAGTCAATTATTTTTTCTCCAAGATGCCTTACTAAAATAGTAATCCATAACTTTTCCTTATCCTTAATTTATTTATTGCATATATATACTAGAACTCACAAGTTTTAAATCTACCTTTTTGTAAGTGCCATACCCCATAGATGCTTTATACTATATCTTAAAATACTAATAACCTTATCTATTTGCCCTTTTCCCACATATAAACATAAAAAAAATGCAACATATTATAATTAACTCAGGAAAACATAAGGTGATAATCACCTTAAGTACAATACATAGATTTAATTGATTATGCCAAAACTGAGACATCTTTAAAATAAGATCATTTCTCATTGAAAAATTAATTAATGTGTCTCATATCCTAAACAACAAACTTGTAAAAATTATACAATTAAAAAGAAAAATCAGATATATTTCTCTATTTTATAAATCGGTTCATTCTTATTGCCACACCAAATGTCATAATAAGTCGTTGCACTTACCATGCCTTCACTTGGATAGTCAATGAAAAATTTGACTAAATTATTATTCTCTTTACCATCCAGTTCATTGTTTTAGTGCCCTTCTTATTCTTGTTGACCCCAACTTGTTTTTCTATTTTAATTTATAGAATCCTCAAACTTATCTCTATACATGTTAAAGATCAGTTGATTGCACCACTATGGAAATGTTGCCTTATATTTATTTTATAAAATTCTCAAACCTAAAACATGCAAATTATCCATAAATAAATTGGTGCCATGCATAGTAGAAGATGACAATAATAGAATAAATACCAAATTTCTACAACACTTGAATTCTCTGGGCCATGCACAATAGAAATTGATCATATCCATGCTTCAACCATCACTTTATTTTAATTAGATCTAAGGTTCTCCTCTATACTTCCACAAAGATATTATTAAAAATATCAAATAATATATATTTTTTAAATACACACTCAAACTTGTAAACAAAATACATCTTAAAATTTATACTAATTTTCTACCCCTTTTTTCTCAGGATGGAACTTATCCATTTGTTAAAATGGATACTAAACTTAAACTTCTAGATATGAATTATTTGGGATTATTTATTTTCTTAACAATAGCTACACAACTTTCTAATTTGAACATTCTAAACTACGACAACTATTGCCAACCTGTCATCTAGCTAAATTTTAATTTCTACCATTTTTTTAATTTTTTGCATACACAATTGTTTTCTTATGAAAATTAAAAATATGAAAAAATAAGATAATTTAATAATACCTCCTAAAATGCACCTGTATCAAATCACTGGGGTAGAAGAAGGGTAGAAGAAATGATCAGAACTAATGAACTCCTATTGTTCATGAGTTGTTTCACTATAACACCATACTTGTTGACTTTTGAAGCTAAAATCCAAGTTCAATCCTCAACTAGATGATCTTTCCATTTTAATAAATAATAGAAGTAGTCTTTGCCTTTGGTTTTCTTGACAATTTTTTATCCAGAATAATTTTAGGTTGTTTTAATAGTTTCTTTAGCAATTGCTACTTCCATAAAATTCCCTGTTTTGCTTCATCTTCAAAAATTGTTTCCTATTCATCATCTTTCCTATAAGGATATATGTGAACAACATTAAATATATTACCCTCATTATTCAAATATTTCATTTCAAATTATTATATTCCCCTCTTAGGAATCTTTCTTTTCTCATATGTGCAAGTACAAGATCTCCTACCTCAAATTGTACTTCTCTTCTTTTTAAATCTGCTCTTTGCTTATACTTCCTTAATTTACTTGTAGTCTTTGTTTTACTAGTTCTTGAAGTTCTTGCATTGTTATTGCAAATTCTTCCCCTTCAACACTTCTTTTCTCCTATTTACCTATATTTCTAAATTCATAAATTCCTCTGGAATGATTCCATATAAAATTTGGAAAGGAGTCATACCTATGATTCTATTTGGAGAATTTTTATAGGCAAATTCAGATTGTGCTAAGGCTTGATCCCACTATTTGGGATGATAATTTACCAAGCTTCTCAAAATATTTCCCAAGCTTCTATTAACTACTTCAGTTTGCACATCTATCTAAATATGGTATGTATAATTAAATGTTAATTTTGTGCCTAACTTCTTCCAAAGAGTCATCTGAAAATGCCCAAGTAATTTTGTATCTCTATCTGCAATAATGTTGTTAGGTAAACCATACAACCTTACTACTTCTTTAAAAAACAAGTTAGTTATGTGATTTGCATCATTGATTTTATAGCAGGGTATAAAATGATCTATTTTTAAAAATCTATCTAATGCTATAAAGAGAGAATCATACTCTTTCTATGTTTTTGGTAAACCCAAAACAAAATTTAGACTTACAGAATCCCATGGTCTATTGGGAATGAGTAATGGCTGATATAACCCCGTGTTATAACATCTTCCTTTTGCAAGTTGACATATTCTACAATTTTGAAAAAAATTCTTCACATCAGTTGATATACCTGGCTAATAATAAAAATTACTTACATGAGCTAATGTTTTATCTTGTCCAAAATGTCTTGCAAGGCTGCCACTATACTTTTCTTTGATAAGATTTTCTCTCATAGATCCCTTTGGAATACAAAGATGCTTACCTTTGAATATCATTCCTTCTTGTAACATATAATCCATCCAAGGTATTATATCCCTAATTGTAAAATATTTTCAAGCTTCATATGCTTCTTTAAGAACTACATCACTTTCATACATTTATTTTAATGTGTCAAACCCTGTGACATTCACTTGTATTTCCAATAAAACCAAACTTTTTCTTCTCAAAGCATCAAAAACATTGTTATATTGGCCACTCTTTTGTTTAATAATAAATTAAAAACTTTGTAAAAATTCCACCCACTTAGCATGCCTTTGATTTTTATTTTGGGTGTTGATAAACTGTAAGGCATGATTATCAGTAAATAAAACAAATTCTTTTGGCATTAAATAGTGCCTCCACTTCTTCAAATCCTACATTATAGCATAAAATTATTGATCATAAGCTAAGTATTTATTTTTAGCCTCATTAAGTTGTTTTGAAAAACAAGCCACATGTTTACCTTCCTAACTTAGATCACTCCTATGGAAGTTCCACTTGCATCACACTCCACTTGGAACAAATTACCAAAATCAAGTAGTGCCAATATAGGCTACTCTATGATTTTATTTTTCAAAATTTTAAAAATTTAATTAGTAGCTTCAATCCATCTAAATTTTTTATTTCTTCCTTTAATGGTTTCTACAATAAGGGTGCAAATACTACTAAATTTTTTGATAAATAAACTATAAAAGCTAGCAAGGCCATGAAAACATCTTACCTAAAATGGATTCTTGGGTGTAGGCCATTTTTCTATAGCTTTTACTTATCTTTATCCATCTTTAACCCTTCTTGTGAAATCACAAAACCCAAATAGATTAACTCTATTTAAAATTTAAAAAAAAACACTTCTTAAAGTTAATCAGTAACCTTTCCTCTTGCAACTTCTTCAAAACCAATCTTAAATGTTTAAGATGTTGATCTCTTGATTTACTAAAGACCAAAATATAATCAAGATAAATAATAAAATATTACCTATGAATGGCTTAATTACTTCATTCATAAGCCTCAGAAAATTACTTGGGGCATTTATCAACCCAAATGGTATTACTAGCCATTTATACACACCATCATTTATTTTAAATGTTATCTTCCATTCATCTCCTCTGATTCTAATTTGATGATATCCACTTTATAAATATATCTTTGATAAATATATGGAACCACTCAAACAATACATTTGATAATCTATTCTTGGTAAAGGAAATCTATAGTTGATAGTAATTTTGTTTATAGCCCTTGAATTTGTGCACATCTACCAACTTCCATCTTTTTTTAGCGAAAGTATAGTTGGAACTGCACATGGGATTAAACTTTTCCTCACAAGTCCTTTATCCAATAACTCCTAAACTTACCTTTTGATTTCCTCATTTTATTTTGGAGTCATCCTATAAGCTACCTTATTTGAAAGGTTATCCCTTGGTATTAAGTCTATATGATAGTTAATACTTATTTTATGAGGTAACTCATTTGGTAAATCATCTACTACAATATCGACAAACTCACTGATAAAATCTTGAATTTCAAAAGGTAATTCATTTAAATTAGTAGTAGTGATTACATTCTTTGGATTACCAATAAGAGCATAATTTACCTCTTCTTGTTTCATTTGTTGAAGGAATTATTTTCTACTGATGACTAACACCTTTGAATTTGAATTTTCTTATGTTGCTGCATCATATTTTTTTAGAGGTGTTAGAATATGATTCTTACCATTCTTTTAAAATGTTTTCCATCATGTATAGCTTTCCTATCATACTACCAAGGCCTACCTAAGAGAACATGACAAACATCTATAGGCATTATATCACAAATAACTTCATCCTTATAACTCCCTATTTGAAATTCTACTTTACATTGTTCATTATCGAAAATTTGATGAACTTTCTATAACCAAGACACTTTATAAGGAATTGGATGACTCACCTTCTTCAAATTTAATTTACTCACCATCTTTGTGGATACTAGATTATCAGTACTACCACTATCAATAATTACCTGACAACATTTACCTTTCACTTTACAAGTGGTCCTAAATGACATTTTCCTTTGAGGTGGTTCCTTGATTTATTTTGTGGGTTTCAAAAAAAACCTTTTCATCAACAAGTATTCTCCTATCTTTAAATCATTTTCACGAGGAGGTGAACCTACACTTCTACATCTTTAGCTTGGGTAAGATGAACATTTCCCTAGCTTGTAGATATATTTTCAAGACACTCAAAAGAGCTATGTCCAAATTTTACACACTTAAAACATTTATGAACAAACCCTCTACCTTTATTAAATGGCCTTCTACCTCTGAAGGAATACCTACCTCTTAGGGTAAATTCTTGTCTCTAAAAGTTGTTGCTAGCTTGAGAGCTACTAGATTCTCATTGATGTGTCTATAATTGAATACTTCCTCCTTGCTATCCTTTTCCTTTGTAAGTTCTACTTCTACCCCTTACATGTTGAGGTTGTTTTCTTGCTAATTTTTTTCTAATTTTAAGGCATATTGGTATGCCTCTTCCACTAACTTAGGAATGAGAAGACTTATTTCATCCTGAATGGCAAATTTCAAGCCATTCATATACCTTGCCACATTTTCTACATCATCTTGAACATGCCCTAATCTTATTGTTAGTCTATAAAATTCCCCAGCATATTCTTTGATAGACATTTCTTTTTGTTTTAAATTTTGCAATTTTATAAAAAGATTAACTTCATAATCTTTGGGCATGAATTTATCTTTTAATTTGGCAAACATCCTATCTCATATCTTGATTTTTGGCTTTCCTTTTCTTCTTCTTTCTTCCTTAACTCCATTTCACCATAGGGGTGCATGACTCTTCAATCTGGTCATGGAAAATTTGACCTTTTATCATCATCAACTCTTTCATATTCAAAATATTTGTCCATTGCACTGATCCAATTAATAAGCTCTTCTACATTCAAGTTTCCCTCATACATGGGAACCTCTATCTTGAGCTTTGCTCTCACACCCATAATGGTTCAAATATTTCTTTCTTCTACTATTTTTTCATCTAGTGGATCCTCTTCTCTGTCACTGACTTTACTCATGTCATTGCCTCTTCTCTAAGTCATTTCTAGATCCTACAATCTAACCATGAAATTTCTTATTTCTTTCATTGTTGCTACTTGTCCGATAGCTTGTCCTGGTTGCCTCCTTCCTTTACCTCTTGCTCTCATCACCAAATTTATAATTCAAAATATTTTAGATCTTTCTCCTTTATAGAGCCTATTGCTCTGGTACCACAAATTGATACACAATTTATTTTTTATTTTTTTTTAAAAATGATCAAAATTTGTTTTGCATTTTCTAGACAAAAGGTGAATATTTGTAAAAAAACCTTCAAAGGAAATAAAACCTTCATCATTACTCTAGAAAATACAAAACAAAGCTTAAAATCCCCTTTTTGAATTTAAATATATATTTTTTTAATTCTTCATCTATGATGATAATACAATTTGCATGGATTCTAATATGGAGTATATATTAGATCAAAATTTGTTTTGCATTTTCTAGACAAAAGGTGAATATTTGTAAAAAAACCTTCAAAGGAAATAAAACCTTCATCATTACTCTAGAAAATACAAAACAAAGCTTAAAATCCCCTTTTTGAATTTAAATATAATTTTTTTTAATTCTTCATATATGATGATAATACAATTTGCATGGATTCTAATATGGAGAATGGCATTAAAACTTGACTTCCCTCTATTAAATACTTGGAAAATATTCTTCCATTGAGAATTTATTGAGCTAATTCTTTTTTCTTCAAGACACCTTACTAAAATAATAATCCATAACTTTTCCTTTTTTAATTTCTTTGTTGAATATATATATTGGAACTCACAACTTTTAAATCTCCCTTTTTTTAAGCACCATACCCCATAGACGCTTTATATTATATCTTAAAATATTGATAGCCTTATCTATTTGCCTACATATAAACATAAAAAAATGCAGCATATTATAATCAACTCAGGTAGAAATAAGGTGCTACTCACCTTAAGTACAATACATAGATTTAATTGATTATGTCATAAATTGAGACATCTTTAAAATAAGATAATTTCTCACTGCAAAATTAATCAATGTGTCTCAGATCCCAAACAATAAAATTATAAAAATGATACAATTAAAAAGAAAAATTAGAGATCTTTCTTTATTTTATAAATCAGTTCATTCATATTGCCACACCAAACACCATAATAAGGTGTTCTAATGACCATGCCTTTGCCTAGATAGTCAATGAAATATTTGACTAAATTATTATTCTCTTTACCATTCAATTCGTTGTTTTAGCATCCTTCTTATTCTAGTCGACCCCAATTTGTTTTTCAATTTTAATTTATAGAATCCTCAAACTTATCTCTATACATGTTAAAGATCAATTGATTTCACCACTATGGCAATGCAGAATTATATTTATTTTATAAAATTCTCAAACATACAACATGTAAATTAGGCATAAACAAATTGGTGCCATGCATAGTAGAAGAGGACAATAATAGAATAAATACCAAATTTCTATAGCACTTCAATTCTCTAGATCATACACAATAAAAATTGATCATATCCATGCTTCAACTATTTTTTTATTTTAATTGGATTTGAGGTTCTCATCTCTACTTATCTATAATTAAACTTGAGTTCACACAAAATATACTTTCACAAAGGTATTATTAAATATTTCAAATAATATATATTTTTTAAATACACACTCAACCCTATAAACAAAATACATCTTGAAATTTATACTAATTTTCTACCCCTTTTTGCTCAGGACAAAAATTATCCATTCATTAGAATGGATACTAAACTTAAGCATCCAAATATGAATTATCCAAGATTATTTATTTTCTTAACACTAGCTACATAACTTACTACCAGTTAAATTTTAATTTTTACCCTTTTTTTACTTTTCGCATACATAATTATTTTTTTTATGAAAATTAAAAATATAAAAAAATAAGATAATTTAATAATACCCCCTAAAATGCACCTGCATCAAAAGTACACCTACTGGTCTAGTTTTTTAAGGTAGTTTGAAATAGGCTTAAGAAAGGGCTAGTTTCTTGGACCATTTCATGGTTCTCACACTTTCACAGGGTCTTAGGACCTCAAATTTGGCATTAAGGTTTATTATATGATATGAAAATTTAATAACATTATTTTTTGTGATTTCAAATGTGTGGAGTGATTTTGGGCCAAAAATTAATTTCTAGGCAAGGAGGCCTAATTGAGGAGAGAGTATAGCAAAAAATGGATATTTACATTCATATTTAGATCCCAAAAATTGGCATGGAGATTTAAAGAGACACTAGATCCTAAAATATATTTTCATTTTCTAAATATCCTTTGTACATTATTCTACACAAGGAGTTTTACATGTTTTTAGGGTTATAAGGAATGAGGCCAAATGAGACCTTTTGGTACGAAATGGAGTCTTGGAAAGAGTTTGAAGACTCCAAATGAAATTTTAAAGGTATGATATGATATGATTCCATCCATGTAGAAATATTTCCTTGGTGAATATTAATTCAATATTTGACACTTATAATCAAGGTGAGGTGTGACAAGGCTAAGGGGTTTCAAGGCACCTAAGGAGCCACTTGATAATTTACACTAAAATGTTAGTTTTAGGACATATTAATAAGATGAAAGGTGTAAATAATAGAGAAATAGATGACTTAAACATGACTTGATCATAAATGAATCCACTTATCCATCTATAAGCCAAGACACATGATAGTTTTGAGGAACAAAGTAGGGTGTCAAGCAAAGTTTCAAACTCCCAAACCACTTGGAGGATAAGATCGTATTAAAAATAGAATGTTTGTCCTTTATATCTGATGGAATAGTTTATAACTTCTTTTTTATAACTCACTTGAGAGACACTTGTCACATCTCTCTCCTATGCCCTTATTCTCTTCTTTTCTCTCATTTTCTATAAATTGAGCCTTGGCTGGGTATGTTTATATCCTCTAGCTATGTATGGTGAAGCCCTACCCATTTGAAAGTATTATATCAATGAGAAAATTATGATGTTACCTTCCCTTTTGATTGGTTTTAATGTGTGTGCTTTATTAATTGATCTTATCAAGTGATTAGATTTGCTTCCTTGGTATGTTATCCTTGTTTAGCATTCATGTTCAGTTTGAAATCTTTTTTCATGTCTTGTGAAGTTTATAAGTGAGGTGTAAAGGTTGATTGATTGTATTTTTATTATTGTCATTTCATGATGTCTTGATTAGTCCTCTTATCCCAAACATTCATCACAACCTTCATGAGAAATGTTGATATAGAGACGCAGATTTGGAGTAGTGTCTTGTTCAAGTTGATCTCATTTCTGAAGTGTATTTGTATCTAGTTGGTAGTGGTAAAGTATATTTGGTGCATCACCTCCATTAGAGTAGGTTTTTCTCTCTTTTTCTATAAATTTTTTATAGTAGTTTGTGAGCCTAAGTAATTCATCAAGGGGAGCTAGCCTTTTAACCTAGATATTCAATCCAATTTAGGCCACCCATAACTTAAGATTGTTTCCATGTTATTCCAAAATTGGAAGGCTTTAACTACCTCCCAAAGGGTGCAAATTTGGTTGATAATAGTTAGATGATTGTGTCTTTACATTTTGTACTATATTGTGTGATATTATATGCTTGTTACCATAATCTATATTATTGTGAGAATCCAAAAAATTAGACTTAATTTTTTTAATCACCTAACAAGAATTTATCATATAATACACAAAGTGTTCCTGGATCCTTGTAAAATCAGGTTGTTTACCTGATCAAATAAAAAATAGTATACAAAAGTTAACAAATTGCTATAATAGGTTCTAATAGATTATGTTTGTATCATATCTTTAATCCAATGTATATTTTTCCTTGTTTATCATATCAACAAAAAACATTATTCACTAAGTATGTTTATTTCACAATGGAAGTGAGTTAGTCTCAATCCTTTATGTTTCACATTTCTAAGGATCATTTGAAAACTTGTTTCAATTTTGAAAGTTTTTCATATTCATTTAACTAGGAAAATTATATAATCTTTAACGGAATCCAAAGTTTATTTATTCATGATTAAACTCTTAGTCTAATTAAATACATAAAATTAATTCAATCATATATATGTTTTTATACTTGGCATTAAGGTCTAGATTAATCCTTCCAAATTTATGATAATACACCTATTAGATTCAATTAATCCAATTAATTGGTAGATCATATACCATTTAGTTTTTAGGATAAGGTATTAATGCTTCTATCAAAGTTTTATACCAATTTATGTTGGGATCCACTTATTTTTGTGAACATAAAGACTTCTAAATCCACTTGGACTGACTTTATGTTTACCATAATAAATGACCCCCATTTTTTTCTCTTAATTCCATTTGTAGCATAGTTACAAGTTACTAATTATAAGTTAATCAATTATATTCAATATAATTAGAAACATATTTAAGATAAGTAGATCGATTCCACATACTAATTTGAATCCCTTCCATTCAAAATGTAATCTATTAAATCGATAGTAGTTATTGAATATCACCATTCAAGTAAGGACTTAAGTTGTGAGCATGAATCGATTTATACATAACTAACTAAATTTTAAAATATTTTCAAAAAATATTTTCAACGTTATAATTTATGTTATATATTAAAATTGTATAGACCTTTATTTTGAAACAAAAAGGTTCACAAGGTCTGCTTTGATAATGCATCTATTAAAAGGAAATATTTTGCATTCAATTCAAAAACCATAATTAATTTACCAACTTTAATTATGTGGCTTTTATTCATGAAATTCAATGCATAAACATAATTTTTTTCAATCATACCAGTGAATCAAATTTCAATCCATAAAGTAGAATTTTTTGAAGTACTCAAGGCACTCACCTAGGTTCTCACCAAGAGTGCATTACCATAGAACAAAACATGAATGCATTGCTCAAATACAAATGATTTATAATAATAATGATAGTATTATAATGAGTAACCTTCACAAATCCATCTCCTTCCCTCTTATTAGGATGCACTACAAAAGTGAATCATTTATAGGAGTAAGAGGTCAATAGAGGACAATTAGCTGGATCTCACACTAGGTGAGTGTGAGACCATTGTCTCCCACTAAAGACAAAGTGGGTTGCCAATTTTCCCCCACTAAGGACTAAGTGGTGAGGCTAGTGTCCCCTTCTGAGGAATCAGTGTGGCCCACTAGGCACTTAGGAATGTGCACACCCTAATAAAGATTAACTAAAGTAATTAAATTATAATAATTACTCTAACACCCTCTATTAAGTGATGGTTAGGGAGATAAAACACACAAAAAATGGGTCCCAACTACTATTATTGATAAGGTACTTGTTGATGCAGGAAATTACACCCTTGGTAGGAGGTCGAGCTCCTACCTTCTCCTCGCAACTATGGAAACTCCCCTCTTGCCTGTGGGACCGGCGAAGCTGGAGGGGAGAGTCTCTAGATAAGGGCTAGCTCTCTTTGATGCATCGTGTTTGTTCCATCAAGTGCAAATATAGACATATATATATATATATATATATATATATATATATATATATATAGCTATATAATGGGGATGAAAATGGAAAGGAGGTGTAGGAAAACAAACTACTCTAGAGAGGTGATGCACCAAAATAAGTCAACCTTCTCACATCCACACTCAAAATCAGACAAAAACAACATACATACTCTTTATACTTGGCAGAAGAACCATTCTACAAAACTTGACAAGGAGGTTTAAATAAAAATACAAAAAAATGGAGGTTCACCAAAGGTGCTATGAGAGGCACTCTATAAATAATCCCTTATGTTTCTGCACCCTAAATAGATTTCTTCTCTTGTCAGCTATAGATTGCGCCTTGTAAATAACTGGTGTGTTGGTGTTGAACCTGTGAGAGCATTAAAAGATAATGACTAAACACTGATTAACACTTAGGACATACACAGAAAATCTATCCAAGAAGAGGTAAAATCTGTGTTTATAGATTCAAGTAGAAATTTTAGTAGGGCTGCACCTAGTAAAATTGTGGAAGATCCTTTTTTTATAGAATGACAAGTTCACAATATATATGAAAAAGTAAGGAGGTTCGTTTGGTGCTCCTTTTTTACAAGTGGACAATTCGCGTCTCCTCATTGGGAAGAGGAAAACACTATTGCTGATGTCATCTTTCTAGAAGAGGCCTACTAGAACCATGCTGTATAATCACCAAATTTGACTTTGGCATTTGAGCATTAATGTGGAAATACATACTGCATCCTCTTTACTACAAACAAATTGGGTTTTTTACCCTTTTAAATGCATGAGCCATGCCATTCACTGTTTGCACCATTTGGGGATTATCAGGCAATAAATCACCTTCCCCTTGCCACTTGGACTGTTTCATCCCTTTCCTATCTTGTCTCCTTGTCTTTTATTAATTTTGTCTCATCTAGCTCATTTGGCCCCTGAGGGCAAACATTATGGCGGGTCACTGCATTTTGGCCCCTTGGCACTCTCTCTCAGTTGAAAACAAATGGCCATTTCACTTTATGAAAGTTAACGTTCATATGGCCGTCATGTTTTCAAAACCAACGGCTAAATTGTTCTATTAATTTTGATGTCCTCGGGACGTCACCGTCCCTGTCAAAACATCATCAGGTCCATGTGGCTTCTCTTTGATCACTTCTTTATTTCTTCACAGGCATCTTTCCTTTGTTATTTTTCTTTTGGCACCTTCCCGAAGGGAAGGTGACCCTTTGTCCTTAGAAATGTTCCTTTTATACTTGGCCAGAAGTTCCCTGCAAGGGCACCCTACCCTTCCGAGTCCTTTGGCAGTTCCCTTTGTTTCTTGGACTGCCTCCTGGGCTCCTGCAGACAATTTTCCTAGGTTGTTGGCTTTGTGTATTTTCTGCAGAGTTTTATCCACAGATAATTTCCCACAGACAAAAAGTCTGTGGAAATTTTGTCCACCTGGGCTTTGCTTTGTATTGGACTGCACCTGAATTCCTTCAGACTTTTTGGCCGAAGGATTCCTTCGGGAAAAAAGTCTGAAGGAATTTGAGGCTTTATAAGTTTAAACAAATTTATAAGTTGAAACAAATTTGAACTTATAAAAATTGGGACCTACCTGATCCTTTGCCTTTGAAGCGCCTGCCCTCCACTAGGGCATTTAAAATTGAAGACTCCCCTTCGACCAAGGGCATACCCTTGAACCAAGCCCATTGAACCAAAATTTGGTTCAATAGTTTGGTTCAACCATTGCACACCAATGCCAAAAGAGATAAAATCTGATGAACTTGTGCCGATTGAACCACCTAGTTGAACCAAGCCCATTGAACCGAAATATTGAACCATTCACATTGAACCAAGAGATTGAAACATCCCCATTGAACCAAAAAGGTTCAATGGTTCAACGGTTCAATTTTTGTTGAATCGAGATGTTGAAATTGAAGATGGACCTTTGAACCAAAGGTCACTGAACCATTTAAACCAGGCCATGAACCAAACTCATTGAACCTAAAGATGAAAGAACCAAGACATGAACTTGTGCAACCTAGAAATGATTGTTTTCAAATAGCAAGGGGAGGAGGTGACCATGATTTTGCCTGTGGGAAAAATTGGTCAACAGATTGGTGAGTCACAGGGGAAGCATGCCCACCATGCTTAGAGACCAGTTGCCTTAAAATCCATTGGGTGCAGAGTTAGATGCAACTATAATGAAAGTTAGCAACAGCCCCAAAAGATTCGAGAATCAAACATGAAGCTTTACCCCACACACAAAGGGAAACACATAAGGATAAAAAACTACCTGCACAAACTGCACTTAGGGATATAGGAAAAACAACTAAAAATAAACTATTATATACAGCTAACCAGGTATTCTCGCCTCCCACCTGGATCAAAAGGAAAACTTCTCAAATCCCCTTTCTAGCAAAAGGACTTATGGTGACGAGAAAGTAGTTGAATGAAAAAGAGAGTTGGTGACCTGCTCCTCTTGGCCATCACTTGAGTCGGCTTGTACTCGAGTGGATCAAAATCAAACATTCTTCTGACATATATGTACTCTGCTTGTCCTTGGAAGCCTGTTGAATGTTGATCCTTCATATTGGTGCTCTTCACCAAGAAATCAATGGTTGTTGGCTCATCACCAAAAGCCCTTTGATCTACACATTCCCTCTGTAATGTATCATGGTCCGACCCATTTCCTTTTGCCTCGTTGAAGACTTTGTCAGACTCATCCTCTGCTTCCTCTTGGCCTTCTTGAAGAAGGGTGATTGTTGTGACGTCTGAAATGAAATCACAAATTGATTGTTCATCCCATATAACATCACCTCTTTGTTCAAAGCTCTCTTCTTCAAGGTATTCCTCTAGGAAAATAGACCTCTCCTTTTCCTCTCTGCTAATCAGGATCTCTAGATTTTTGAAAATACACTCCTAATCCTCCTCTTTCTCAGGCTCCTCAGTGTAGTCATCCTCTTCATCAAAATAGCAAGGAAGTTCATCAAACAGAGGGGAAGAGAGATCACCATGCATTTGTTCCTCCTCGTATTGCTGGAACGTCTGCATATATGCAAGACCTGCATCTTCTCCACTGCTGATAAGGTCTTCACAAGAAGCATCAATGATGACTTCTTCATCTTCACTCATGATAGCCTTTTGAAGAGCTACAGATTGGGTCTTTTGCTCCTCACCTGCCTCTTACAAAATAGGTTCTTCCTTGAGAAGGGGCAAAGTGGAGAAAACATGTGGAAGAGGAGGTAGTCCTTGAACTAGAATCGAATGATTCTCCTCCTTCCACTTGGTCAGCACTTCATCAATATCAGGTGTGGCCTGATATTTCTCTTGGAGGTGTGTGGATGGGTTGGGTTCAGACAGGTCCACGACACGTTGGCTGAGGAATCTCGTTTGGGACTCCAACTCTACAATTCTCCTAGCTATATTTTCTTGAAGGAGCCTTTCTTGGAGATCACCAGCATTATCCTCTTCAAAGCTCTGAGCTGGTTCCTAGCATTCCTTCCTCCAACTTGGAATCTGCACATCACACTGAAAGACTTTTAGAGGTTGGGGAATGCAAGGAAGAGACTGTTGATGCACTAGAAGAGTCTCTAGAAGATGGACATGCTCACTGGTGGTACTTTACCTAATGGAAGATTCACAATCTAAGGAGTTTAGAAGGTTCATCTCCATGGGAGGTTGTTCTGATGTCTTCTAGTGCTAGAAAGCCAGGCGTACGGGATTGAGAGCGAATGCATTTGATGAGCTGGAGTGAGCAAGTGCAATATGATAGAAAGGATTTGGTGTAAAAGAGGAGGCATTCTTCAGGATAGGAGGGGGTGTGTAAGCTGACTACCTTGAGTAAATATATTTCTCCATTCTGTTGCCTCCTCTCCCATGGATTGTAAAGCCTATGCTTGGCTAAACAAGCACTCCTCATTATACATCAGCTCCTACTGATATCTGTACTGCTCTTTCAGTCTGTTAATCTCCAATTCTAGGGCCACTTCCCTTATCATTGTAGGGCAACTAGGAGATCTTCTTGAGGCGATTCTCTAAAAAATTTGAGTTTGATTGAAATAACATGAAGGAAAACCAAATCCATGATTTTGAGCAAAGGAAAATATACATTCAAGAAATGATTTTTGATGGTATCAGGCTGCTTAACTAGCAAATTTAACTTGGAGTCACCAGATACTGAAAACTTTGATTTACTATAACAGGACCAACATCAATCCTGAAACCTTACTGCATTGTAAAACTGTGGTCCTATTGGGCATGCCAAAACTGTTGACGTAGGAAATTTCACCCTTTGGTAGGAAGTCAAACTCCTACCTTCTCCTCACAACATGGAAACTCCCCTCTCACTTATGAGACTGGCGAAGCTGGAGGGGAGAGTCTCTAGATAAGGGCTAACTCTCTTTGATGCATCATGTTTGTTCCAACAAGAAATGATTTTTGATGGCACTAGGCTGTTTAACCAGTGGATTTAACTTAGAGTCACCAGATGCTAAAAACTTTAATTTGTTGTAATAAGACTAGCATTAATCCTAAAACCTTACTGCATTGTAAAATTGTGGTCCCACTGGGCGTGCCAAGACTATTGACGTAGGAAATTGCACCCTTGGTAGGAGACCAAGCTCCTGCCTTCTCCTTGCAACTATGGAAACTCCCCTCTCACATGTGGGACTAGCAAAGCTAGAGGGGAGAGTCACTAGATAAGGGCTAGCTCCCTTTGATGCATCGTGTTTGTTCCAGCAAGTGTAAATATAGACATATATATATAGAGAGAGAGAGCTATATAATGGGGATGAAAAGGGAAAGGAGGTGCAGGAAACCAAACTAATCTAGAGAGGTGATGCACCAAAATAAGTCAACCTTCTCACATCCACACTGAGAATCAGACAAAAACAACATACATACCCTTTATACTTGGCAGAAGAACCAGTCTGCAAAACTTGACAAGGAGGTTTAAATGAAAATACAAAAAAATGGAGGTTCACCAAAGGTGCTGTGAGAGGCACTCTGTAAATAATCCCTTCTATTTTTGCAACCCAAATAGAACTCTTCTCCTGCCAGCTACAGATTGTGCCTTATAAATAACTGGTGTGTTAGTGTTGAACCTGTGAGAGCATTAAAAGGCAATGACTAAACACTAATTAACACTCAAGACATACACATAATATCTATCCAAGAAGAGGTAAAATTTGTATTTATAGATTCAGGTAGAAATTTTAGCAAGGCTGTGCCTAGTAAAATTATAGAAGATCCTATTTTTACAAAATGAAAAGTTTGCAATATATATGAAAAAGCAAGGAGGCTCATTTGGCACTCCTTTTTTACAAGTGGACAATTCATGTCCCCTCATTGGTTGTCAATGTCATCTTTCTAAAAGAGGCCAGCTAGAACCATGTTGTATAATCACCAAATTTGACTTTGGCGTTCGAGCATTAATGTGGAAATATAGGCTACATCCTCTTTCCTACATGGGATTTGTCGACGTTTAAATACACAAGCCATGTCATTCACTATTTGCACCATTTGGGGATTATCAGGCAATAAATCACCTTCTCCTTGCCACTTGGACTGCTTCATCCCTTTCCTATCTTGTCTCCTTGTCTTTTATTGATTTTGTCTCATCTGGCTCATTTGGCCCCTGAGGGCGAACATTCTGGTGGGTCGCTACGTTCTGGCCCCTTGGCACTCTCTCTCAGTTGAAAACAAATGGCCATTTCACTTTATGAAAGTTGACGTTCATATGGCCATCATGTTTTTAAAACCAATGGCTAAACTATTCTATTAATTTTGACATCCTTCGAGACATCACCATCCCTGTCAAAACGTCATCGGGTCCATGTGGATTCTCTTCGGGCACTTCTTTATTTCTTCACAGGCATCTTTCCTTTGTTATTTTCCTTTCGGCACCTTCCTGAAGGGAAGGTGACCCTTTGTCCTTCAAAATTTTCCTTTTGTACTTGGCCAAAAGTCCCCCGCAAGGGCACCCTGCCCTTCCGGGTCCTTCAGCGGGTCCCTTTGTTTTTTGGACTACCTCCCGGGCTCCCACAAACAATTTTCTTGGGTTGTTGGCTTTGTGTATTTTCTGCAGACAATTTCCTACGGACTAAAAGTCTGCACAAATTCTGTCTGCCTGGCCTTTGCTTTGTATTGGACTGCACCCGAATTCCTTTAGACTTTTTGTTCAAAGGAATTCCTTCGGGAAAAAAGTTAGAAGGAGTTTGGGGCTTTATAAGTTTGAACAAATTTATAAGTTGAAACAAATTTGAACTTATACAAATTAGGACCTACTCGATCCTTTGCCTTTGAAGCGCCTGCCCTCCGCTAGGGCATTTAAATTTGAAGACTCCCCTTTGGCCAAGGGCATACCCTTAAACCAAGCCTGTTGAACCAAAATTTTCTTTAACAATTTGGTTCAACCATTACGCGCCGATGCCAAAAGAGATAAAAGCTGATGAACTTGTGCCAATTGAACCACCTAGTTGAACCAAGCCCGTTGACCCAAAATATTGAACCATCTGTGTTGAACCAAGAGATTGAAACATCCCCATTGAACCAAAAAGGTTCAATGGTTTAACAGTTCAACGCTTGTTGAATCGAGATGTTGAACTTGAAGATGGACCTTTGAACCAAAGGTCGCTGAACCATTTGAACCAGGCCATGAACCAAACTCATTGAACCTAAAGATGAAAGAACCAAGACATGAACTTGTGCAACTTGGAAATGATTGTTTTCAAATAGCAAGGGGAGGAGGTGACCATGATTTTGCTTGTGGGCAAAATTGGTCAATAGTACCCATGAAAAAAAAGGAATGAAGTGAATTTAAGTGTCCTTATGGATGCCAATCCATCTTACTAGAGTATATGGATGTTGAGTTGTTATAACCACAAAGTCAAAGTAGGAATCAGTGATGAATATAAATATCACTGAATATGAACACTATTCTATAAAAATAATAGGTAGAAGAATGAACTTAACCTAAACAGCTTCCCTCAATGTTCAAATAGCAAAAGATTACAAAGAAAGTCTCTGAAGAAGCTAGATGAAAATGGTGAAAAGTTATCATAAATATTGGTGGGGATTCCACATTGTTGTCACTAAGAAAAAAGTCACCAATAATGCCACTAAGACAAATAAAAACCCTCAGATGGGTTATATAATAAAAAGAATTTCTTGATAAGATAACAATGTATAATTGATAAATCCATAAAACATTCAAGAAAGGTACAAAAAAAGAATGTACAAGTGTACCAAAACACATGACTATTGAACAAGGAGCTAAAAAACAATAAAAGGTTCATAAAAATAGTAATTGTAGTCAATAAAGCTAAAGATTGGAGGAACTATGTTTTTAGAGTCCTTGCTAAGAATGATTCCAATGCCTCTAAGAATTGATTAGAGATCCACTCCAAATGAATAGGAATTATGGATGAAGATGCCTACATATGAGTGGGTACAAAGTCCATAATAGTAAAATGTGAGGTTAAATTTGAATGTCAGTTAGGTTGATCATGTTTAAAATATAGAATATCAAGTTTTTTAGGCCTGAGTGAAGTTACAAGTGTCTCCATGGAATAAGGCAAGGTGCTAAGAAAGGGGCCTTGAATGAGACATGACACAAACTACAAGTGTGTCAAAATAGATAATGTTTAAATGATAAGTACACAAAAAATAATTTTAGGGCATAGTCTATAAGATTATCAAGAGTAAGTATGGAGCTCAAAATAAATCATGTCATGGGCTAACTGAAGATTGTGTTAAATGGTGAAAAAATCTGTGATGAATGAAAAACACACCCAAGATAATTAGCTACTAAAAAATGATAATCTATAGGATGTCAAGTTCTATAGAAAAGACTTACACATGTACAATGTAGGCCCACAAGAGGTACAACAGACTGCTAAAAGAAGTGGCAAAAAACATGTACTCAAAAAATGTGAGATGTTGGGTTCTACCAAAATGTATCTGTAAGTATATAAATACAATGATCACAAGTTCAATAAGGTGTTTTTATGAAGGGATCTGACCACATGTCATATCAGACATCAGTCTCTAGTCTTTGACACTTAGAAGGAAGTGCTCTAATACCATGTTAGAGTTCTAAAGCCACTCGCCAAGGTCTTGCAAATAATGCATTACCATAGAAGAAAACATGAATTTATTTCTCAAATACAAACTATTTTGATGTAAAAAAAAAAAATAGGCCAACCTTTAGAAGGTCATAAATTTTGACCCATAGCTTTGTTTGAGCTTTTTCACATGCCAAAACAACTGTCTCAAAAATTTAGTTACTTCCCTAAGCTATGCTTTTTGCTTAGAGGTGTTTTCTATATTTTTTGGAGGCCATACATGATCATCTAAGGGTCTGAAATTTCTATTTAATGATTTTTTAAAGATTTTTCTATTTTTAGAAATTATATATTTTTAGGATCGGATGTTAACTTCACTTGAAATTCATCTCATAGGCTAATTTTAGTGTTTAGAGTATTTTGAGAGATTTTTAGAGCTACATATGCTTGCATGTGAAACTTACTAAAAATAACAAGTGTTAAAAATAACATTTTTTTATATTTTCATTTTTTTTTACCATGTCAACTCTAGTTTTGAGTTAAGGCTTATTTAAGCATTTTTGGAGGCCATACGTGGTCATCTAAGGGTCTGGAATTGCCATTTAATAATTTTTTCAAGGTTTTTCTATTTTTAGAGATTGTATATTTTTGGGACCAGACATTAACTTTAGTTGAAATTCATTGCCTAGGATAATTTTAGTGTTTAGAATTTTTTGGGATATTTTTAGAGATGTGTGTGCTTGCATGCTAAACTTATTAAAAATAACAGCTACTAGAAATAGCATTTTTTAGATTTTATTTTTTTTCAAATTTGTGCATGTCAACTCTACTTTCGAGTTGAGGCTTATTTAAGCTAGGTTTTGGTTTGTAATTATTTTAATTCATTCAATATAAATCAATACAAGTTATTATTTCATATTTTAGCCTATGTTGGCCCACTATCAATGGAGGAAATTATAAAATTACATCTTAGAACAAAGCTTTTTGACAAAATTTGTATTGTATTATTTTTGGATGAATTTAAAAAGAGAGGTGAAAAGTTTTAAAAAAAATTTGCAAGTGGTTACAGTATATAACTAACATTCTCATCAACCAACAAATTATTACAAACAAAACATAATAGTAAATTAAATACTAACTATGGGGGTGTCACATAAAGTGATGCATGCCTTAAAAATTATTATTTTAATTTAAGAAACATAATAAATAAACACACTTGGATCAAATATATAACAAACCCCCTATTGATCCAAAGGGATATAGATAATGAAGATCTAGAGATATGACTATGAAGTCATCAGTGATTCACTATTACATCTATAAGTTAACACATTATACATTATGGTACTGATCAAAACCAATGTCACTCCATACAGAATCCTACCCAACGAGTTGTGGCATAAAAGGTTGATGAATATTATCAAGGCCTTCTTATCCCCTATGGTCATCATTGTGTATTATAGTAAAACTCAATCAAAGCCTAACAAACTACATTGAGCCACATAAGGTCCCACATAGGAACCCATCTAAGTGATCCCCTAGTACTCTATATAGCACATCTCTTAGATGCCCAAAAATCGCTAACATCATGTACATGCCTTTGCTCAACACTCAAAATGCCAACAAAACTAATGTTGACTCATACAACCACTGATGACTGATAAAAAACCATTATGCAATGTCTTCTCCTATTAGGTGAGAAGTAAAACATTATGCAACATAAATATAAATTCAAACTACTATATGTACTCCATGTCACGAATATCAGATATAGAAAGATAAAAATAGAATTGAAAGCAAAAATGAAAGTCAAAAATTATTATCCCAGTAGTGAACCCATACTCTGAGCAAATAATGAACTAAAGAAGGGAAAATATCTTCTAACCTCCATGGTTCCTCCAGCCTCAAGTTGGCTCTATTTAGCTTGTTAGATCCTTAAGGACCTATAAATGCCAAAATGTAACACCTTCATCACCAAAAACACAAGTGATGGAACACACTATTACAATATTTGTTTGATGTATACAACACATTTTTATCATTTGATAAAAACTTGGGGTGTCATATTCCATCGAAAATGCACTCAATTTCATTACAATGTGTAATTTATCCAAAATATGTAAAAAAACATATTTACGCATGTTATAATCAAAAATTTCTCACACTGATGCTCTTATAAATCCATTTTCATGAAAAAAGATTGGTCATATGAAGAATTTGTCCACCATATGCAAAAGATATGATAGTTTTAAATTATGTTCCTTTATCAAGCTAGGGCGACCCCCCCTCAATGCTAATTCAAAAAATTTGACTAGTTTAAGGGGATTAAATTATCATATAAAAACATGATATACCCCTCCTTGTTTATACTCATTGAAATTCTATCCAAGTCTATTTTCTAAAAAGGTAACTTTTACAAAATAATATGACAATGTGTTCAAGATATGGTGAAAATGGTTATGGTAGGTGCAGTTTTTTTTTGTTTTAACAATTAATTCAAACAATGCTTTTGCAAAAAGTGATTCTCAGCACTTTTAAGGGTTGAACCCTTAACCTCTTGTTGCGAGTGAATTAAAAAAATATTCTCTAACCAGCTTGTATTTAACAAATTTGAATGCAAATCAATAAGCTTTATGACATGACCTTGATTTTTTTATTTTTGACAAATAAATTATATAGTTGTAAAAAATGATTTACCCGTGCATGTAAAATAGAACTATGCATTGATTTAACACTATCAAATCCACCTTCCTTCTCTGAAAGGGCCCATGCAACAAGGTAAAGACAAATTTAATCAAAACAAAAAAAAATCACTACACTTTGCCGTACCACTGTAGACTCATGCCAGGTCTACACTCTGAATTTAAATCAGGTCTATTAAAAACTACGTTGAATATGAAATTAATTTCTATTGTCATACCAAATGGAATAAATGTAGGATTAACAATATAATTCTTCATTGTACTTCAAGATTTGTTTGTAGGCATGTAATAAGAGATAATGTAAAATGTAGGTATAGATTTTATGGTCTCTCCTTTAACCTCAGATTTTGGTACTTTGCATTTTAATTCTTCTCTTCAGCCTCAATCATCATACAAGTGTGAGCAAGATATCTTAAAACTTATATAAATTTTTCAAAATATTTTCATGTTGTATAGCTCACCATATTTGATAGTGCCATATCTAATAGCTTCAAATGACATATAGTTGTGTCCCACAGTACAAAACCAACCTGTGACTAGCCTCTGATTGTTATGTGTGTGTGTGTGTGTGTGTGTGTGTGTGTATTTCTTTTCTTCCAATGACAAAAGTATTAATTTTGTGAGAAACAAAATTAAAATGTTTTCTCAGAGAAAAAAACAATGATACTAGTGCAATGGAATTTCCATAAATTGATCAAATCTGAGCAACCAGGCTCTGATAAATCTTCAATAGATTGTCTTCAATTCTCCTTCATATCTTCTTTCATCTAGGCTTTAATACCACGGTTGTCCCACTATCAATGGAGGAAATTAGAATATCCAATATCCTATTGGTAATTTTATTATCTTGATAGTTTTTTGGGTTTCATTATAATTATAACATAAATGATAGTATTACAATGAGTAATTATCTCAACTCCATCTCCTTCTATCTTATTAGAATGCATTACAAAAATGCATCATTTATAGGACTAAGAGGTGAGTGGGGGACAAGTAGGTGGCCATCCCACTAGGTGAGTGGTGAGACCATAATCTCCCACTGAAGATAAAGTGGGTTGGCCATTGTCCGCTATTGAGGAGTTAGTGTGGCCCACTAAGCACTTAGGCATGTGCACATGTCAGAAAACTTAACTAAAGTAATTAAACTAAATTTAATTACTCTAACATAATTTTATCATACACTAATTAGACCCAAACACTATAAATATTGCATCACCAAAGAATAATAATTTCAATTACAATTAGTCTTGTGTTGATGTCAAACCTATCTTAATAAACTAAATAATATTTATAAACCAAATACAATTGTTAATTTACAAAGTAATTTTTAAAAATAAATACAATTGTATACTCAAGTATTTAATTCCATACAAGAACCAATTCAAACAAAGATAAAGTCTATTGAATCAATCAAATGATCAATGATATCATTAGTAGAAGCGCCTGAAGATCAACAAGATAATACTTCAACAAATCTTTGTAGCATTTATTTTCCATTAAACACAACATGTTAAGGCAATATAACATCCAAAAAGAATACATTCATTAGGGACACTTTTGTCATTCAACCTGACAAGTTACATGGTCATAAAGTCATGAAAAACACAACCTAAGGTTACACATAACACATGTTAATGCATAGCTTTTCATATGCCTAACTTTGATAGTAGTAATGGAGCTCAATGAAACTCCCTTGATGGATATTACCATTATAGATGTGATCCTTAGTATGTTTCTTAATAATGATTACCAAGTTATGATGGATGTCCTTGTTTGACCTCTTGAATCCATTAATCATGCTAACTTGCTAGAATAGTGATACTTAATCTGTCCATTGAACCTAACCATCCATAACTGGGGTATTTTTAATGTATTTATCCTTTTTAAAATGATGACATAGATATGGTCAAGTAGTGATTCCATATTTTGAAATGGCTTTCCACAACTCCTTTATTGGTAAAAGAGTCTACCAATATATTTTCTTCATGGTTTGTATGTTGAAATTTAATACTCTAGAAGCTGCTACTTAAGTGAAGGATTTACTCAATGATATGTAAAATGTACTAATTTACATTATTATTCTTGTTGATGCAATTTATAATATTAAGTCAATCCCCCTCAATGATATTGTGAATTTTGCTTAGACTTAAATATTTTTTTTACCTTGATAGTTATCTATTTTTAGGAATACTTAACCATTATCACTGAGCCTTTTGATGTTTGATTTGGAAATGTATTATTTTTATTTTTGTAATGAATAGATCAATTACGAAAGATAAGAATATTTGTAGCTTGACTATTGAATTTTGGATGTATGTTAAATATTTCTAGATTAATCTGTGGTGGATTATATCTAAAAAAAGATACAATTGGCTTAAGGGTTTAAGAAATTATTATTTAATCTACAGACTTACTTGAATATTTAGTAGTCTAATTGGAAATTGATTTACAAAAAAAAATTAGATTCTCTTTGATTAAACCTACATAGATCTTTCTAATGTTTGTCATGAACATTGTTGGGCTTGAATAGATTTTATATTCTAAATTATTTTTTTGATTGTGGAATTCATATTCATAGGAATTAAGTGAGATATTTACCTTTTCACTACAAATTAATCATGTGTCTAGTGCCTTTGGATGATATGAAAGAAAAACACATGTGCAAGTTTATAGGTTTATTATTTAACAAATAATTCTATGGTTAAAACATAGCTACAGTACGAGTACCCATGAATGAATGCACAAATCATAAATTTTTAGACCTATTATTAGGTTGAGCATTATGGAATAATATTAATTTTGGTGTTAAAATTTTCAATAAGTGTAAATTGGATTTATAAGACTAAACAAGATGCTGATTGAAAAGTGCAAAAGCATAAATCAAGGCTAGTTACAAGGGGCTTCACACAACAGCTTGGAATAAATTTCCATGAAACATTTGCTCATGTTGCATGGTTGAAGATAGTTAGAACCATATTGGCTATTACTTCCCACAACTATTGGCATGTATATCAAATAGATGTGAAGTCAACATTTATAAATGGCTATCTAGAGGAGGAAGTGTGTGTTGAACAACCACAAGGCTATGAGATACCGGGTCATGAAAATAAAGTATATAGGTTGAAGAAGGCACTTTATGGATTAAAGCAAGCTCCTAGAGCTTGCTACGAATGCATTCACTCCTATCTCATTCAAAATGCTTTCCAAAGAAGTGGTTGTGAGCCAAATTTGTACATCAAAGTCAACAAGCAAGGTAACATTCTAATTATTTATTTGTATGTAGATGATCTAATTTTTACCGGTGATATTACCATAGATGCTTTCAAAACAACAATGAAAAGTGAATTTAAAATGACTAATTTAGAGCTGAGATATTTTTTGGGAATCAAATTCCATCAATCTAAGGTTGGTATATTTATTTCTCAATCCAAATATGAAAATGAAATCTTAAAGAGATTCAATATGGTAAAGTGCAAGGCAACCCCAACACAAGTCATGATGGGATTGAAACTAAGCAAGGAAGATGATGGACCATGTGTGGATCCTACATTGTTCAAGAGGTTGGTTGGAAGCCTTATGTAATTGATGGCCATAAAACTTGATATTATGTACAATGTAAGCCTGATCTCAAGGTTTATGGAGTCTCCAAAAGACTCTCATTGGTAGGCCAGTAAAAGAATACTAAGGTATGTGAGTGGTACAAAGGACTTTAGCATACAATATTCCACATCAAGCGAATTTAGTCTTATTAGATACATAGATAGCAATTTTCTTGGTATTATAGATGGTCAAAAAAGCACTTTTACTTATGCTTTTCACTTTGGTACAGGTGCTCTGTCATATGATTTCAAGAAACAACCCATTATGACTCTTTCTTTAGCTGAAGCTGAGTATGTCGCAGCCATTAGTGCAGCATGTCAAGTTTTTTGGATGCAAACAATGTTGAAAGGCATAATTCAATATAAAAAAGAAGACACTAAAATATTTTGTGATAATAGGTCTACCATTGCATTGTCCAAAAATCATTTTTTTTATAAGAGAACTAAGCACATTGATACTTGGTACAATTTTATTAGAGAGCTTGTCAACAACAAATATATTTTCCTAGATTTTTGTAGGTCTGAAGATCAGTTTGTTGGCATATTTACAAAGCCATTGACAAAGGAGACATTTTAGTATTTATGAAGTTATTTAGGATTTTTTGATCATGCAAATATTTATGCTCCAAAGATGTGCTACAAAGATGTGCTCTAAAGATGGATGCTTCGAAGATGCACTCCAAAGATGGATGCTCCGAAGACGATGCTCTAAAGATGTGCTATAAAGATTATTCTCTAAAAATGTGCTTTGAAGATGGATGTTATGAAGACGTGCTCCAAAGATAATGCTCCAAAAATGTGCTTTGAAGATGGATGCTCTAAAGATGTGCTCCGAAGATATGTTGAAATAGCTCTGGAGTAGTTTGATACAATTTTTGATGGTCTGTAATAGTTCAAATTAAGGGGGGGTATTTGATATATTAATTATGTACAGCTGGGCATTTATTGACAAATTTTTGGTCTGACATGTTTTGTTTTGTATCATGGATATACTTTTATTGTTGTCCATTTTAGTTCATGTGAGCTATAACTCACATTTTTTTAATTATCCGTTGCCTTGAGCCCAATGCATAGAAGAGAGAGAGAGCTATTGTTTTAAATGTATGTACAACATAAAAAAGAGTAGAGCATAATCAAAATGTGCATAAAATTCTAGAAGAGAGCAGAACATCATTTAGTTAAGAAAATATAGTTTGTGTGTATAGCTGTAGCTATTGTCTACGTTTGTGTGTGCAGTTGTAGCTGTTATTTTAGTGGATGAATATATATGCATTCTTTGTGCAAATCTGCTTTTTTGACAGATGTAGTTGTTCCTTTCCTGTGCCCTGCATTTCTCTTGGTTGTTTTATTTTATTGCTCTAGTGTACTCTAATTTTTCATTTAAATCCTCTATTTTACTTTTCCAACATTGAGTAACAATAGAATCAGAGTTGTAGCTCTTACTGTCAATTTAATTCCTTCACTCTTCAGAATAACCTATAACCAGTGAACAAGAGCCTTATAGATGAGTGAGAAATGGAGAACAACATGGAAGAAGCTTATGGAATAGATGGCTTATATTGTTTCAAAAATTTAATCTTGTGCAATTTTCTTGAGATTTAGTGAAAATGAACATACCTACGTTGGCTTTATTGGTTTAAACCTATCTGTTAAATGTTATATACAATTATTAAGTCTTCAATAGCATTGTACGCGTTCTTGATACTATTTCCTTGGATTAATATCATAGAGCTACCCTTTGATTAGATGTAGAATTTAAAAGAACTATTGTGAGTAGTAGTGTTGATGATTCCTTTATCTACTAGCAATTGCAACTCAAGCTGAAATAGATACGTTCTCGAAGAAAAAAATCAAAACATTGAACATGTTAGGAAATTAGATATTTTATAGAAACAAATAATCAATGATCAGTAATTTTAATAATAAAATATAAATAATTAATAATACAAATAATTAGTAATTTTAATAATAGAATACAAATGACTAATAATTTTAATAATATAATATTTTTTTTTTTAATATCAGAGATAATTCAAATAGATAGAATATTAAACATACATAAATCAAAATCTTAGATTCTATATAGTAAAACTTAAACAGAACTAAGAAAACATTTACAGTACAAGATATGAAGTTTATATTAACTCAATATGAACAAATTAATTTGAATTTATTATTATTCGCCTTGTATCTTCACAAAGATAAAAATACCTAATTCATATAGTACCATTAAGATTTTTAATTATAAAAATAAAGTGAAAAAAATGCCATTAGGACTCTTCTTCATAAAAATAGAATTTGATGGAATTCATCTTTTTAGAAACATGGAATTAAGTCTTTCATATTTTCGCTGTGGTCTAGACCCCATGACATTAGTAAGGGGCATTGCTTCTTCCCACACCACCTATCAAGAAGTGAGTTACAAATCACATCACAAAGGAATCCAATATTTAACTTTATTATCACATATCTACCAGAAAATTACAAATATTTTAAATAAAAAATAATATTTCTACATCGTTTAATACATATTCTAACAACTGTATAATTGATTGTCTTTTGATATCTTAAAAATATAAATAATAAACTTAAAAATTCCAATGTAAAAATTATAACAGTTAAATAATATAATGTAAATGAATTATTTAACATAAAAAAATATCATATTATAAATGATCTATATAATATATATTATAATATAATAAATTTATATAATGCCAATCATATTAGATAAATTAATACACAAATACATAATGATTCAATAACAAAACTATAAATGAATGAATATATCATAAGCCAATAACAAAACAATAAATGAATCCATGAAACCATCATGAGTCGATACAAGAAAACACTGTCCAAAAAACTTACAAAATGTTTATTACTACATTTTAAAAAATTCTTTGGTTCTTTATTAGTGTATAATAAATTCATAAACATGGTTGAGAATGGACTTTATATTAGTTTGTATGAATGAACAATGTCATATTTTATTTGATATGCAAGGAACAAACCAAGTAGATGTGGAACTTCTTACTATGAATTCAATATAGATTTGAGCAATTCATTGTTATAGAAGAGTTTTTTATGGGATTTGATCTCAAAGTTATGTTTCTAATTGTATTTCATGAACATGCCAATCATGTATCCTCTAACATTTATTAGATACATTTTAATTTTAAAAGATATTATATTTTAAGTATTATACTTCATTTTATTTTATTATGTAAATTTTATCTTATTTTTAAATAAATGTGTTATTTTATTTTTATGATTTATTATATTATTTGTTATTTAAATGTTGTTTCTATCATATAATAAGTGCATTTAAAAATTGAAAAAAAAAGAAAGAGATTATAAATAAATAGAAAATGAAACCATACATTTCAGATGACAAAAAAATTATTAAATTTGCTATTAATAATAATAATTTTTAAATAATAATAATAATAATAATAATAATAATAATAATAATAATAATAATAATAATAATAAAAAATAAATCAAAATCAAAATAAAAAACTATTAATAATAATTATTAAGGATTAAAACTAGATAATCACATTATTTTTTGGGTAGAAAAAAAAAGATACTGTAACTTCACTTGACAATGAATGACTCACTAAAAAATCACATTCATAATAAAAAAAATTCCTATCACCATTATAATAATATCTATTTAATGTGATAATTTGAATGTCAAACTAAGACATATTATAAAATACCTCTAATCAATTATTTGATATTTTATTTGGAATCATAGGATATGATACATGTTATAGCAAATAATTTTATAAAGAAGACTCATTGCATGGTAATGTAAAGCATCCAACATAAACAAAATCTAGGTTTATCTAGAACTTAGATATGGATTTTTTGTATAAAAGTACAAGAAGAAATCAATCATCGAAGTATAATTATTATATCGTAACTCTAAACTCGTTGTTGCCACAAAGTTTAACAAAAAAGGTGTATGGAATAAATGTATTCCCAAAAACTCTTATAGTAATCATTTTTTAGTTTAATTTACTTTTGAAATTGATTGGAAAGATTATTTTTTATTTATGTGTTTGTGTGTTATAATTATTTGAACTGCAGGTTTATATTGTGTATACAAAATAACATTTCAATATGATTTTAATTGTAGTTTTTGTTAAAGTCACGGAGGTCAAGCATGTTGATGTTAGATATTGTTGTGATGCTGATGCAAGAATGCAATTAAAATTTTCTAATTCTTATAGTTTCACATTCATTTCACCTTCATCCTATATGTTAATATCATTACTCTATATTTCATCATAAATTTTAAATTGTGGTTATGTGCTCAATATAGCCTGAAAGACAGGAGGTTTTTATTTGTTTTCAATTTTATAAAAAATAATGATTCCTTATGATAACGCCCACTAAAATGTTTTGGAATGGTTCATAAAGCATAATCTTCCCCTCTTAAAAAACAAAGAGACAAAAACAGCTTTGTATGATGGTGAATCAATTAGACGAGTAAAATAGTAATAAGGGAAGATGGAAATGATCTCATAAGTCTCTCTTTCTTTCAATCGAGTGTTTTTAGTCTGGATGTTGAAAGGGCATGTTGTTGTGTCGTCAATGAGCATTAATGTGCTTAGAAAACAAGGGTGATGCAATCATTGTTTACTGTATTTTGGAGTACGTGTTTGAATTTTTTCAACATGTGGCATATTTCACATCTACCTATGGCACGATTGACTATCAGTTTTGCTAGGACATGATTTACGAACTCAGATCACGAATTTCGAATGCATAATTACCTAAGAATCTGCTCAACATATGGTGGTATACTGTATAATCTTTTTATATATTTTAGCATTTAGCGAACTAGGTGATAGTCAAGATAAGCTTGCATTGTGAACATTTACTCTTTCATCATTTTAGGTTGCCGTGAAAATTTTGTGAACATTGTCATTAATGAACATGTTTAATTTGTCTTGTAAAGGCCATGGGTCTTTATGTCTATATTATAAATGAGTGTGCTCTTTTCTTCTTCTTCTTTTTCTTTTTTTTGGAAACATGTAATTTCTTTATGATGCTGAATTTGGTTTGTAAGTTTTCTTATAATATTTTTTAACATAAAAAGTAAGTATTTTATTTATAATAATTAAATATGGATCATCGATGTTGTAATGGTGGATCGTGTAATTCTTTTTTTGTTGTCATATTTTTTTCAAATTATTATATTGCGATTGAAGAAATCCCTAACATAATTTACTTGAGAAGGGTCATTCCAGTATAATATGTCTGAGTTATGGGGCATTTTCTAGCCATAAAAATCCATGTATATGAGGAAATCATTTGTCATTCCTTCATACATTTATAATAAAAGAAAATCAAAATTATTATTGTAATGGAAATTTTTGTGTACTGAAACTATTAAAATATAGTTTTATTATCATTAACTATACATGTAGTCTTTGTTTTCAAGAATGGTTTTTCCATAATTTTGTTCATGAAAGATTGCAAATCTCTTATCTATGTATGAAGATGCAAGATGCAAGGGTGTAATCAAGTTTTTGTTTCTCCAACAATATATGTTAAATTCTATTGTTTGTGGATCCCTTATTAATGAACTTGAAGACTATTTAGACAAATAAGTCAATAGGCATAATACACAGAGGTTTTGAAATAATAATATGTATCGATTCATATATTGAATGAATAAAATAATTACATATGAGAGAATAAAATAAACCTCACCCTAAAATTGGAGTTGTTATGTGATATTAGAAAATAAAAAGAATAAAAAATTTGACCTTCTATTTTTACTAGTTAGTATTTTTAGTAATTGTTGCATACAAGAACGAGTGGTTCTAAATGTATCTTTATATCTTCTAAACACTAAAATGAACCAAATAGATGAATTCAAAATAAATTTCATAGCCAGTTACAAAAATAGAGTAATTCAAAAAATAGACAAAACTTGAAATTAATATCAAAATTCAGCTTTGGACTCTTAGATGGTCATGTATGGCCTCTAAAAAGTTTCAAATACATTTCTAAGTGGATAGGGTGGCATATGGATGAAACTAAAATTTCAAGATGGTCATTTAGGTGCAAACGAGAGATGAAACATGGATATGAATCAAAAGTTAGAGCCTCCAAAAATTTTATCTCCACATCATTCTCCTTTGGTTCAAAACAATTCAACTCCTGTGAGTTGCTCTGATTATACTATTGCCATTTATTTTTATCAGTCTTCTACAACTTCCATTCTGAAATCCAAGTATTATCTACCTATTGTAATCCTTCCCATTGTACAAGATACTTATTATAATTTCCTTGCCTTGTGTTCATTGTCTTCTTATCCAGAACCTACACTATCTTTTCTTTCTTCTTCTTTGGTACCTAGTACTGCCAATCTACTTATTCATATTCTTCTCTTTCACCATCTTTTTCATGGAAATAATATAAATCTAAAAAATTAAACAATAGATAGATATCAAATGTTGTAATAACTCACTTTATAAGCATTATCATTTATTTTATTCATAATCTACACAGACTAATCTTCTTGTACTTCAACTCATTGTATGTGCTTGTGGGAAATATTTATTCCTCATCTAAAATATCACCAAATATCTTTATTAAAATACTTTTGACCTTCTTTTGATATCTATTGATTTATACTTTTCAATAATTTCTTATAGCTTCTTCCACTCTTCTTCTTGCATTTGTTTATATGGTCTAAAAATGCTTGTGCATCATCACTAACTCATTCTATAATTGGCAACTACAAAAAATATTAAAAAAAAAACCCACAAGATTTATCCTAAAAACAATATGAAATTATGATTTTCATGTTTATCTATTCACTAAACTATTATATACAAACTCATTCTTTGGTAAATCTAAGTCCCATTGCTTGGGAGTCTCTGCAACTATGCATCTCAACAAATTTCCCAAGCTCCTATTTACAACTTATGTCTATCCATATCTTTGTAGATAGATGCACTATTTAATTTTTGATTAGTTACCATATTCTTATATAAATTCCTCAAAAAATAACTTAAAAGTTTTGTGTCCATATATGATGTAATGGTTTTAAGAACACCATGCAATCTCACATCTTTGAAAAATAATTTTGTAACTCTAGTGGCATCATTGGTTTGCATACATGCAGTAGAATAAATAATCTTAGGAAACTTGTCTAAAAAAATTAAAATTTAACGTTGCCAATTTATGTGTTTGGTAACCCCAACACAAATTCCATACTTAAATCATTTGATGATCCTCTTGGAACTAGTAGTGACATGTACAACTAGGCTATATTTTTTGCATATCCTTTCGTCACCTAATATATCCTAAATCTTGAAACATAACTAGTCACATCTCTCTTCATCTTTGGTAAAAAATACTTCTCATCCACCAAAACTATTATCTTTATCTTACTAAAATGCTCAACCAAACCACCACTATGTAACTCTCTTATAATATTATCTCTTAGAGACCTAACTAGATCACATAATTGTTTTGCCTTGAAGAGATAATCATTTTGTATAAGTTAAGGATCATAAACATTACTTGTCTCACATGTTAATAGATTCTTTCATTGCTCAACTGTGTTACCAAATCTTGGATCAGTATTATATAACTCCTTAATCACATCAAATCTAACTACTTCAATAATTATAGTAGTTAACAATTCCACTCACCTGTTCAAAGCATCAATTACCTAATTTTGCTTTCCTAATTTATGATTTAAAATAAAAGTATATCCTTGAAATAAAGACACACACTTTGCATGCATATTATTTAAATTATTTTGATTGTTCACATACTTCAAAGCCTCATGATTTTTAAATAAGGAAAACTTGTTTAGCACCAAGTAGTGCCTTATATGTCTTAATGTTTTTACTATGGCATAAAATTCAACATCATATGTAGAATACTTATTCCTTACCTCATTAAATTTATTAATAAAATATATTATAGTATTTTCTTATTGACTCAACACAACACCAATTCCCACATGTGAAGAATCACAATCAAGCTCAAACACTTTACTAAAATCAGGTAATGCTAAAATGGTTTTTTCCTATAATCTTGTTCAAAAATCAAAGTTTTTTGTTGTTTCTCTTGTCCACATAAACTATTTTCCTCGCATCCAATATGTTATTGATCTAATAATACTACTAAATGTTTTAAACAACTTTCTTTAAAAAATTTCTAAACCATGGAAACTTCTTACCTCTGTAATTCTATTTGGAATATGCCACTCAAAAATAACCTTTACTTTTTCTTCATCCATTCTTACACCATCTGTTGAAACTAAAAATCCCAAAAATACTAAATTTTTCTATATAAACTTGTACTTCTTCAAATTTTCATAGAGATTCTCCTTCCTTAATAATTACAATACTATTCTCAAATGCCTTAAATTATCTTCTTTAGTCTTAATAAATATCCAAATTTCATCAAAGTAAACCACCACAAAATTTCCAATGTAATCTCATAGCACTGAGTCATGACTCTCATAAATGTGTCTGGTGTATTAGATAATTTGAATGGCATTGACATCCACTCATATAAGCCATCCTTAGTCTTGAATGTTATTTTACATTCATTTCCTTCATGAATCTGAATTTGATAGTATCCACTCCTTCGATCAATCTTGGTAAAATATTTTCCTCCTACAAGCACATCTATCATATCATCCAAATGAGGTATAGAAAATCAATATTTGATGGTAATTTTATTGATTTTTCTACTATCCACACACATCATCCTCCCTCCACCTTATTTGTATGGTGTCGCATATGGACTCATGATCTCCCTTACTACACCATTTCTCATCAATTTAGTAACCTATGATTTATTCAATTGGCATTCTTTTTCATCTAAACTATTCTCCACCATGGTAAATAGTCCACTTGGACTTGAAAACTAGTCATCATTCACCTTAGCTACCTTTATTTCCATTCACTTTCTTGTCTTCCTTCTTGCACTTTAGCGGCCTCAACTTTTTTTGTTTTTACTTGAGAATCCATGCTTATAGAATTTTACAATATGACCAAACTTTTGACAATTAAAACACACTGTTCTTTTATTATGAAAACACACCATTATCTATACCTCTTGACTAATGAATCTACTCATAGTTCCAAGTATATTCATTCTTGGAGGGCCTTCTATAATGCCTTGCTCTATGACCAAGTTGGTTACATGAATAATAATAACCTTTAAAAGGATTATCATACCTTATAGTATTAGGTATCATGATGTAATTAGTCTTCATTCTACAAGCACCCTCATTCCTTGATTAACCATTGACCTTGTTGATCTCATTAGTGTTCTTCTTTTGGTCTCCATTAAAACTAAGACCTCTTTCGTCATTAGCAGTATTTTGACTACTTAGGATGTTATCTAGATCATTGCTACTCTTTTCAAACTTCACAAAGGACTTTAACTTATTTGATGCTTGATCCAACTTAGATCTCAAGGAATCCACTTCAATTACATACCTTGCACATTTTTCTTATTTATCCTTTAGGATTGCATTCACAATCTCAATTTGAGTCTCCACCTATTTAACTATTTCCTCTTATTCCTTGGATTTGTTGCTCAATCTAACTTCAAACAAGTTGATTTGCTCCTCATAGTGTTTGAAAAGAGATCTCATCACTCTATCTTCTTCTTCACCATCTTCAGTTATTATAGAGCATTCATCAACTTATCCTCAAGATCCACCTCATTTTATTCTTCATCTAAATCACCACCAATACCTCCAAACCACATGGACTCTTCTTGATTTGAACAACTTGCTTCCTCAGTCATGAAGAGAAATTTATTGACATCAGGACCATCACCTTCATGGTCACTCTCATAATCACTTCTCTCACTCTCATCAGATGAGACACAATCTTCCTTGGTGTAAAATCTTCTTTTGCTCTTGAAAAACTTCTTCTTGTCATCATACTTTCTGAAGCTTTTCTTATTCTTATCAAACCTATAAGACTTCTTATCATCATCATGACTTTCATCGTTCTCTTCATAATCCTTTGCCTTGTGCTTATGAGGGACTTATCTTCATCATGCTTGTTAGAAAAGTGTCCAATTTATCCATAATTAAAGCTTTTAAAGGTTAGCTTACCCTTATATTTGCTTGAACCTATTTTCAAATTTCTTACAAATGTAGCTATCAACTCATCATCATCAATATTAGAAAAATCATTGTATTTGACCTTATTACCTTGTGTCTTCTTCTCTTTTGAAATATTTTATACCTTGAATGTAGCTTCTTTATTTTCAATTCTTAGTTCACTTATCCTCATCTCATATGTTGTTAGTGTGTCATGAAGTCCATCCATCTTTAGTTAGTCTAGATCTTGCATCTCTTTAATAGAAGATACTTTAGAATCAAACTTAGCAATTAGAGATCTCAAAACCTTTTGAACAATAGTATAATATTTCAATTATTCACTTAGGATTCTTATAATGTTGATCACCTCATCAAACCTCAATCAGTAGGTTGTAATGGTCTCATCTTCATTCATCCTTATGCTGTCAAAATATCTTCTATGGATTTGCAACTTATCCAGCTTGACCTTGGATTCTCCCTCATGGATATTATTCAACTTTTACCACATTTGTTTATCATATATATATATATATATATATATATATATATATATTTCATCACCTTCAAAATTTATGCCTCTGATAGGCCACACATAGTACCATTCATTGCTTTTGAATTGTTATCACTAGCCTTATTACCTGTTACATCTATAAGAGGAATAGGGGTGAAGTATATTCATCCAAAACTAATTGAAAAACATCATGACATTGAAAAATCAAATATTTTCTCATATTGACACTCCAAAAATCATAATTATATCCATTAAATAATGGATCCTTGCTTGTAGATAAACCACCTTGTGCTTGACTAGCCATATTTACTTGTTTAAGATATTATTTAGGCTATTGTGCATGATCCAAAGGACATAATATAATATAAAATGTTTTAATTAAATATAATAATAAGGGGGTGAATTATTTCCCTTAAAACAATCCTTAAATTTCACTTATCATTCATAAAGCATTCTTTCAAACACACACATCAACCAAGGCATAAACAGGCATCCATAAAAGCATATAACATATGAACATAAGAGATATGTGGAAAACCCTCAAGGGGGATAAAAATAAAATAAAACACAAATTTTATTATATTAATATAATTAATTATTCAATATTTAGTGAGGCACAACCCCACAAGGAGCACCAACCCCTCACCAGTCAAACACCAACACAACTAGTCCTTTAGCAAGCATCAACTTACAAGGAGGCACTAACCACCTAGGTAAATCAAAACCAAATCAATAACTTAGAAAATTTAATCACATTTTAACACATTTTTTTCACTCAATTCATTATTACCACCTTCTTTTTCTCTTCTCACTCTTTTATCTCTCTTAAACAACCTATTAGGCCTTTTCGCTCAACTAGCCCACTTCTTCACAATTTTAGGTCATATGTCCTTTATCATCACCTATAGAATCACTATTATAAATTAACTACATATTTAATTTTATTCAATCCCTATACCTATTTTCTAAATTTATATTTTATTTTCTCATTACATCAATATTATAACTAGTCAAATTAGGCCTATTAGACCTTCTCTTTATACTTGAATCTTGCTCTCACCCACCTTGGTCAACCACATACCTATCCATAATTGCATAAATATTATAATAAATATAATTTTGTTTTCATAAGTGAAATAACCATTATATAGGTTGGTTACCACCCATAAGGACCAAAATCACCATTAGGCTTGATAGAGACCTAGTGCAATTAGGCCTTTTCAAAGCACACATTTCACCTAGAACATCTTTAAAAAATATTGAGCCTCCAAAAATGCATGAAAATTTTAATAAATAATTAAATTATACACATTATAATCTCAAATTTGGTTCCCAACACATTTTATCTCATTTCACTTATTGAACCACACCATTAGATCTACTCGTAATTAGGCCTTCTCACTACTTGAAAGTCTATCTTGAATATCTCAAACATACACTCAAATTTTCCATGTAACTATATAAAAATATCACATTTATATAACCTTAATTACATTATTTTCATCACAAATTCCATTATATTTTTCCAAAAAAAAAAAACCTCAAACAAACTACTTTCATATGCTCACTCAAAACTGCAAATAGGCCCCAAGAACCCAGTCAAGAACCTTTTGAGTTTTCACACCTTCATAGGCATTTATAATGAATATACATTTATGAAAATTAATATATTATACCTATATAAAAAATTCATGTGAATTTTATTCTTAAAATCTATGAAAAAATACTAAGGAACATCATTCTCATTCACACATAGAAAAATGCTTGTAGTTTCAAAAACATGGTTATGAAAACTGAGACTTAGAACACCCATGTGAAAATTTTTATGAACTCCAAATGGGTTTATATGATCCTTAATCATAATTATAATATATTTAAATGGATATATTAAAATATTAAATATTAATATTGGTCTTAAATACCAATCTCATGCCTTCACACTACATAGACCTCACTATGTTAGACATGTCACTTTGAAAGTAAATTTTTGCTTGTATATAAGAATCACAAAATATTATATTTAAGGGAAAAATGTGATATGGGTATTAAAAAATAACTCCATGTATTTTTATCCATCTCTAATCCACTATAACCCATCCCTAATATCATTCTCACTCCTTCCTAGTTTTCTCACTATCTTCCTCATTAGGTCTATTTAGCAATAGGTCAACTTCCATGACCAATTTAGCATATTTAAGGTATTAAACCTGATTATAAAATTAAATTATCACAAAAATAAAAGTCTCACACATCATCCTCCAATAATTTTCATTCTTTGACATATTCAACCCTACCTTTTCCATCAAAAAATTGAGAAATGAGGAGTTTTCTATAGCTTTCACTCACTCTTCTAATAGACCAATTCCATTTGGAGGTACCTAGGAAATTTGAATACAACTTAAAATCATCATATTAGTTCAAATAAACCATTTTTTTCACTTTCCAATAATATATTCCATATCAGGTCATAATGAGGGTTTTAGGAGGGTTTAGACTACCTTCCATTCTTAGCAATCATTCATAAAGGATTTCCACTCAAATCCAAAAATAATGCTAAGATATTTAAGCTAGGAACTGTTATCACTTGAAATATCACCCCTTGAGGAGATGACAAGTATATCCTTATTCAAGTGGCACAATGGAAACACCTCAGGGCTGTGGGTGACCCAAATTTGAGGTGAGTCTCTAGATTAGGGCTAGTTCCCTTGATGTACCACTTCCACACACTACAACCACACATTCATTTATGAGTAAAAGGGTTAAGAATCCTAAAATAAACCTAGATAAGGAGGTGATGCACCAAATATATGGTATACTCACACCATTTTCAATGCACTTGGAATCAAAAGGAAAATTACACATATACTTCATCCATCAAACTAAAATCTCTTCTTTCACATCAATGTTTCAAGCATGGGGTCTTGAGGAGAGTATAGATTAGGATGACTTATACAATAGTTATTCTTATAAACACTAATGAATTAGATACTCACTATAACTACAATCTACATTAGACACTTTTTGATGACCTGAAAAAGATAGATTTCAAACCACATAAAGCACTAAGAAGGATAACATGTCAAGGTAAGGAAAATGCACTTGTACAATACCAAAAACCATAGTATGCACTTCATGAAATCATGAATGAGGTAAAAATATAATATTTATTAGTTCAAGGAAAAAATTTAGTAGGGCTTTGCCATACTCAAGTGGAGTGTTGTTTACAATAGCCAAAAAGGCTAGAATATATAGGAATTATGAGATAAAAGAGAGAAGGTGAAGCTCAAGAGTCACTAAGACACTTTTAAAGCAAGGAGAATTAGTTAAAATAGCATGGAATAAAAAATGAAATAGGTCCTATAAGTAAAATAAGGACAAATGTCCCTCAAACTTGTCTAACTCCTCCAAATGTGGCATAGATGCTCTTTTGCTTGCATTTGAAATTGCCCTCATGATTTTCCTTCACTAAACTACATAAACACTAAATATGGTCAGGTATGATGATTTATCTAAAGGGAAGGGGTTACTTAAAAACATTCACATGCATTGGAGTGATCTCTAATCATTAATATTTAGTTGGCCATGAGCAATCATCCCAAACAGTTGTAAATGACTCTTTCTCATGCACCTCTCACACTTGGCACATAAAATGCTTAAAAATATTCAATATGATCCATGAAAAATGATTAATGATACATGGTAATATTTTATATGTCATCAGGTTAATGAATAAAGCCTTAAAAAGCTTCCCAATTGAAGTTTCATCATTTTCACTAAGTGTTCACTGCTTGTTCATTATGACTGGCTAAGATGAAGGAGATGATATGAACAATTAGGAGATTATATATATTAATATATGGACATGATGACTTACAAAAATTCCCAATATCTCTCCTAAAACTAATTTCATCCATTGAAGCTTCTCTATACCTACAAAACACACAACTCTATCAATAAAAGCCCTATTGTATACCATATGTGTAGGTAGTGTACACCTCAACCACATGTAACAGGACCCTAGAGAGTCCTCTACAACTCTAAATCATCTCCATATCCTTTACTCCCCATCTAGATACACTATTTGTAGTATCTTCTCCATCAAGTCTAAGAGAGGGTTTGTGAGGGTTTTAGAGTCACTTGGACTCTTAGACTTTGTTCATAAAGGCTACATGTTGGAGATTTTAAATAATTCCATTTAAGTATTCTTAGGGACCTTATCAAACATAATTTATCACCTTTATTCTCCATACAAATACTTAGAGAAGTTCTAAGCATTCTAATATGGCCATTCATGTCATTTTTATACATTATATAGGGTTTGAGTATCCTTAAGCCCAAAAATGGATTTTTGGTGAACTTATCTGCAAAGTTTGGGCTTAGATACACATTATTCTTCCCAAAAAACATGTTTCAACTGATCTAAATGTCTGTTTAGCCTTAAAATGATGATGGAATACTTCTAGGTACTAGGCCTAGATTAGGTTTACTAGGTCTGCCTGTAACTTAGGCTCAACCTGAACCCCTAATGGATTCACCTACCTTATATTGGTTAAAAAACATCAATTATACCCATATTGACATGATCTAAATCATTACAATTCTTTTCAAATTTTAAAATTGAAAGTGGTTTCTCATTTGGGGTTAGGCTTACACTTTGCCTAACTACCCTACCTGTAAACCCTATTGTATGGAGTACCTTGTTTGACCTCAAACCTTATATATTGATTTATCATGATAGTATGGATGTAAAACAACTCTTAAAACATTGTTATAAAGTTCTAATGGCTTCTATTTCAGGTTTTGATCTCTTATCAAGAATGCAAACTTCATGTAAGGGAAAAGTGCCCCCTATCTGAGACAAAATAGGGGGCACTTTCCCTATTTCCCTCACAATAAAACCATTATGTATGATTATAAAAGTGGAAAGGGTTTTTTTTTACCAATTTTTATCTCCTAACTTAGTCACTTGACCCTCCATCTCTCTCAAATCCCAAAACTAGCTTTATGAAGGTAAAATGTGTGAAGCTTTTAGCAAGTTGATTGAGTTTTACTCATTTAGGACACTTCCTTTGATTTATTATCCATTTATCTCATGATTAAAATGTCAAAAAAACCTCCATGTTATTTATATATGTGGCTCCGTATTTTATTCCTTAAACAAGTTCACCTTTAACTTTGACATTCAACCATGCTCAACATTTCGCAAGGATTGTTGTAGGTGTATTTCAAGATTTAAGGGGTACGCATAAGTTATTTAACATTTATTATAACTTATGGAGGTAATATTTACCATATTTAATGTACTCATAAGATTAATCCATCATTATAACCCCTGAAGTATCCCAAACACCCTTTATGCCCTTAAAAACACAAGACTGGGTTCAACATGATTGTGTTTCCTATTTGAAAGGACCCTGCCTATAAGTGTCTCTGCCTGGTTTGATTTGATGAAATGTTTTAAATCCCTTATCTAAGAAATATTATTAATTTAATAGTGACTTTAATCTCTTATTTGGTGCTTAGACCATACCAACTCCTAGAAATATCATCTTCACTGATCACTTCCTGCCTATTGACTGAGATAGTCAACTTACTCCTACCTATAGGTGTCAATGCTCTTAATTAGTTTGTTCATAATTAGTGTGGATTTTAATTCAATTAAATTTTACCAAAAAATTAGAACTTGAACTTGCACTCACTTTTTAGGATTTCAAAACATCAAAAGGCATCAAGCTTGGGTTGACTAGATCATAACCTATTGTAGGTATGCATATTGACATTATCCAAACTATAGATGATGCTTGGGAAGATATCAACATAAAGTACTATCCTTTTTTGACAAAATTTTGAACAAAAAATAGGTCCCATTATACCATTTATGACCTTGTGTCATGAACACACTCCTAGACACCATTACTCGCATATCATATTTAGTCTATTGTCTGCCCACAATTGGTTGCAGATGGCCTTTTCTAAGTCATACACACCTATAGGGGATGCTTGAATATGATGTTTTACCCTAGACCTCATTTAAATAACTAATTCAATTTCATACTTGATAAGGTTACTCAAGCAATAAAATATGTTTAGAATTGTCAATTCCAAGGAATAGGGTCACTTTTAGGTCAAAACTTATAGATGACACTGATTAAGTTTAGTGTTTCACAATGTATTTTTGGAGGTCCCATTAATTGTCTTCCATAGGTCATTATCCACAATATTTTGAGATCTATTTTTCCTTTTAAGAGCTACAAGGTAATTATATTAGGATCCTTCAAATCCCTCATAGCCTTGTTACATAAAATCAACAAAATACTCAAGAGCTCTATTTCATGCTTTTAGGGAAAGAATCCCTAAATCTCAATCATCACTCTTTTGATGGAAATCCTATAATTTGAATATCAATTTGACCCTTATGACATGTATTTTTTAATCCCCTTAGCATATAAATATCCCAAATAATGCTTCATCATGATTCCATATTTTAAAAGATACCTCATACTCTGTTGGCACCACCTGTAGGTAGATATTTGCATATATAGAAAGGAAGAATTAAAGCAATATGTGTATTAATAAAAGGTCTAAAAGTAATTAAAACCTATTATGAACATTCCAAATACATGGTAAACACTAAAATCACCCTAAAATAGGCTTCAATAACCTCCTTTCAGTAATATGATTCACCATGAAGAAAGAACAAATCTGCAAGTACTAACAAGCCTAGAGGAGGCTTCTTGAATTCTTGAGACCTCTAAAAGCCCAGAGAACAAGGTAAAAATCTATGGAGAGGTCTTATACCACCTTCAAAAAACTTCAAAATAACTAACCTATCTAATCAAAGCAAAATATTCTGAAACAAGCTCAAAATAGGGAACCCTCATGGATGTGAGAGCATAAAAATCTACCTAGATTCTTAGTGATGGTTCATAAAGGAGGAGATATGAAATTGAAAACTCTTAGCATGGATTTGAAGCTGATTTAGACCCATATCAACTCCCAAGAGTACTCCCTCCAACTCCAACTATACCAAGCATTCAAAGTTGACCCTTCTTGGCTTGTAAAGACAAGAAAGAAGGAGTAGAAGTAAAATTTTATTTTCTTGACCAAAACTCTGCACACCAAGCATGGTAAAGATCTTAGGGAGTTGAAGAGATAATAGGCCCATGTTTTTAGCTAAATGTGAGCTCACCAAGTCCATACAAGTGCCATTAATGGCCTATTTTCAAGGAGATATCCCTATTTTCATGCATAAAACTACCTCTTTACTACCTCTGACTGATTTTTGACATTTTTTGACCCCATTCACATTGAAATATTCCTTGTTGACACTTTGCTTCCTTAACTCATCTGTACAAGTCATTTAATGAGCCAAAAATATGACTAAAGGCATTTTTTGCATATGAAACATGGTAAAGGACAAATTTATGAATTAGGAACACCTTAAACACATAAATGACCATAGTAGGACATTTATAGAATAATTTTAGCCTTTGACCATGTTTGAATAGAGTTGACCAAACTTGACTTAGGTTGACTAGGCAAGTACAAGGAAGATAGGGTTACACCAAGATTAGAGAAAGGATAAGTGAGATTTTTAAACACACATGAGACCCTATTAGACATATGGTAATATTTTAAAAGTTTCAATATGTAGGGTTTGACCCAGTTTGACTAAATGTCAAATTTGGTCAACACTTTTGCCAATTCTTAGGGGTAGCATGCTTGCCTATGTTAAGGATAAGTAGCCTTATCCTATACATTGGGAAAAGGGATTCAAATACACTCTAAAAATAGCTTGAGAAGACCTTGAATTAACTAAAAAGATATTTTATTGGCCTCAAAACACTAAAAATAAGTACAACACACACCAAGACCAAGCAAACACATAAAGCAAAGGCACACTTGTGCTACTAAGCACTTAAAGAACACAAAAGACAAAATAAATCAAAATAATTATGTACATCAAACCAAACATACCTCCCTTCCTAAATCAGAGAGAAATTATCTTGAATTTCCTTCTTCAATAGATGAATAAGGGTGCCAAGCATGCTTCTTTTTGGATGTAGTACTAGATGACTCATGCTCCTTTCCTATCCCTTGGCTTGGCATGTCTTATGATGGAGTCATCTCAAACAAGTCTCCAAGGTAAATGAACTCTTCTTGACCTTGGAAAGATACCTCATAATTCTACTCCTTTGTCTCATCATGGCAAATTTGCATTCCCATGCATGGAACAACTTCTTAAATGTCTTTGTCTTCTTGAAAGGTCTCATTGCTCTTCTATTTTGTTATAAACTCTTCAAAACCTTCAACATATCTTATATCATGGAATTCTAAGAGTTTCCTCATTCAAACTCCTTATTGATGTTTATAGGAGTAGCTTCACACGTGGTTCTAGAATGAATCTTTAAAGCATTTTCAAAAGACTCATAGTCATCATAGATTACTCCATCATAATTTAGACTCTCTTGATGGTCATATCACTTAACACCTACTTGCTCCTTAACATCTTGAGCCTATTTTCTTCGAAGCCTTGCCTTCTCACTATCTTCATATTCTTTTAACATTTTCATATAAATATGCCACATGTCTTCTTCTTGAAACATATTTTTTTGCTTACCATTTCTTGTAGTCAACTCCAAAGGAATTTTAGGCCCTTTGAGGCTTTCAAATTTATTGAAAATGTCTTTAAATTTATGCCACAAGTCCTCATCCTCTTTTTAATTAGCATCATGAATGGGAACAATAAGAGAAACCTCTTCCTCTTATTATTTGGAAACCAAAAGAACCTTTTCTAGGAATTCTTCACTATAAGTAAGGTCCTCTTCATTATCATCATAATCTGAATTCTCCTCACAATAAGTTAGCTCCTCTTCATCCTCAACCCAATCTAAAATTTCCATCTCCTTCTCTCTCTTAGTGATATCAATATTAGGCATCTTAAAACTAGGAACTTAATCCCAAGAAGGCTTCTAAGGAGCAATGTATTCCTCATAATTAGAATCTAATTTCTCCTCAGTCAACTAATCCACATTAGGTCCAATGTATTAATTTTCTTCAAGCTTTCCCTACACAGATGAGAGATTTTGAATTTTAAGTTCCAACACTTCAATTCTTTTGCATGGTTTTGTTTGAATAGCCTCTCTTGGAATGAAATAGAATCTTCATTAGGAAAGGAAGTATAAGGAAGTTGAGATGAAGGGAAAAAGGATTATTGAGGAAGGGTGGGAGGGATTTTATTAGGTTCAAGTTTTTTTTCACTTCCAACTTCTCCACTTATACATTCTTTGTTCTTCTTTCCACAATCTGCCACTACTTCTTTCCATCTTAGGAAGCTAGGACTAGAGAGTTATTCATCAGGATGAGATGCAAATGGAGAGGTAAATGATAGACTTAGTAAATTTGGGGTTTCCTTAGGATTATCATCTTGTCTAAAACTTGAGAAGGTAGGCTTAGGAACATAATTTTCTACTGCCATGGTAGATTGCCTTAAATGTTGGTTTTCCAACTCAATCTCCTTTTCAAGATGGGCCTCAAACCTCAATCTTCCTTTTTCAAAATCTTCTCTAATCTGGTTGTGAGATGGATCAATTTATTTAATTGTGGTGTCCTCATTCCTTTAGTTAATTTCTTTTATGGACTTCTAGGAAGGGAAACTTTTAGAAATACATGAAGGACTTGGGGCATTTTGAAGCATGATTGGATTAGTATTTTGAATATGCATAGTTGACACACTTGAAGGTTAATGTGGGGTGTATTGGTGCTACCAAAATTGATTTGGCTCATGAGCTTTCAACATCTCTTTTATGTGGAAAATTAGACCATAAACATCAAGCATTTCACTTATAAGGCCTTGCTAATTATCTCTCTCAATGGGCATCCATTCTCTCTTGACTTGATCTAGAACATCCCTCACAATTTTGATATAATCACTACGGATGACTTGACCATAACTATTTTTAGTATCAAGATATAGCATATAGTCCTTATATCTAATGAAAGTATTTTTGAAACTTACAGTGGGCTCACTTGGAGAGGAACTAGGTGAACTAGGTGAAACATGAGCTTGAGAAAGTTGATTATAAGACTAATGCAAATCATAGCAGGGTTGAATATGGTCATATTGAAACTAATAAAATTGACCAAGGACTTTTTCATATTGATAGAGGAGAGGCAAAGATGGATATGTCTCACTAACTTGTGTTAAGACAAAGTTAACATCAAAATTATACATGAATAATTTATGAGAAGTGTGTAAAACAACAAAACAAACTCAATTAGAGTACTTGGACTACTTAACCAGTATATTTATGCTTGGAATCATAATTGGTGCTTAGTGAAATTGCCTCTAAAGGCTGGTATCTTGAGGATAACATAAAAAATCCTCAAGGAATGGACTTTTTAGTCCCATCAAGCATGAAAAAACTATTGTCACTTGGAATTGTACCTCTTGAGGAGATGAAAAGTCTCTCCTCATTTAAGTGGCAGAACGAAAATAACTCAGGGTTGTGGGTGACCTGAATTTGAGGTGAGTCTCTCGATTAGGGCTAGTTCCCATGATGTACCACTTCTACACACTACAAACACACTTTCATTTATGAGAAAAAGTGTTAAGAAGCCTAAAATAAACCTAGATAAGGAGGTGATGAACCAAATAGATGGTCTACTCACACTGTTTTCAATGCACTTGGAACCAAAAGGAAAACTACACATACACTTTATCCATCAAACTAAAATCTCTTCTTTCACATCAATGTTTCAAGCATGGGGTCTTAAAGAGAGTCTATATTAAGAAGACTTAGACAATATGTATTATTAGAAACAATAATGAATGAACTATTCACTATACCTACAATCCACATTAGACACTTCTTGATGACCTACAAAAGAGAGATTTCAAACCATGCAAGGCACTAAGAAGGATAACATGTCAAGGTAAGCAAAATACACTTGTACAAGACCAAAAAACATAGTATGCACTTTATGAAATTATGAATGAGGTAAAAATATAATATTTATTAGTTCAAGGCAAAAATTGAGTAGTTAGTTACCATAATTAGGTGAAGTGATGTCTACAATAGCCAAAAAGGCTAGAATATATAAGAATTTTGAGATAAAAGAGAGAAGGTGAAGCTCAAGAGTCACTATGACACTTTTAAAGTAAGGAGAATGAGTTAAAATAGCATGGAATAAATAATGAGATATGTCTTATAAGGAAAATAAGGACAAATGTCCCTCAAACTTGTCTAACTTCTCCAAATGTGGCATAGATGCTCTTTTGCTGGCATCTAAAACTGCCCTCATGATTTGCCTTCATTAAACTACCTAAACACTAAATAGGGTCAGGTATAATGATTTATCTAAGGGTAAAGGGTTATTTACAAACCTTCATATGCATTTTAGTGGTATCTAATCATTAATATTTAGTTTTCCATGAGCAATCATCCCAAACAGTTGTAAATGACTCTTTCTCATGCACCTCTCACACTTGGCACATAAAATGCTTACAAATATTCAATATGATCCATGATCAAGGAGTAATGATACATTTTAAGAGTTTATATGTCATCATGTTCATGAATAAAGCCTTAAAAGGCTTACTAATTGAAGTTTCATCATTTTCACTAAGTTTTCCCTACTTGTTCACTGTGACTTACTGAGATGAAAGAGATGATAGGCACACTTAGGATATTATATATCTTAATATATTTACATGAGGACTTATAAAAATTCCCAATCTCTCTCCTAAAAGTGGTTACATCCTTTGAAGCTTCTCCATACCTAAAAAAAGACAAATATGTAAAAAAAAGCACTATTATACACCATTTGTATTGGTAGGGTACACCTTAGTCACATGTAATACAACCCTAGTGAGTCCTCTACAACTCAAAATCATCTCCCTAGACTTTATTCCCCATCTAGATACTCTTTTTGTAATATCTTTTCCATCAGGTCTGAGTGAGGGTTTGTGATAGTTTTTGAGTCACTTGGACTCTTAGCCTTTGTTCATAAAGGCTACACATTGGAGTTTTGAACTAATTACATTTAAGGTTTCTTAGGGACCTTATAAAACATACCTGAGCACCTTGAAACTCCATGAAAATCCTTATAGAAGTTCTAAAAATTCTAAGATGGCCATTCATGTCATTTTTGTACATTTTATAGGGTCTAAGTATCCTCAAGCCCAAAAATGGATTTTTGGTAAACTTATCTAAAAAATGAGGGCTTAGATACACCTTATTCCTCCCCAAGAACATGTTACAACTGATAAATTTATATTTATGCCCAAAATGATGATGGACTACTTCTAAGTACTAAGCCTAGATTAGGTCTGCTAGGTCTGCCTGTAACTCAAGCTCAACCTAACCCCCTAATGGACTCCCCAACATTTTTATGGTTAAAACACCTTATTTATACCCCCATGGACATGATATTAATAATTATAATTATTTTAAAATTCTTTAACTAAAAGTGGTTTCTCATTTGAGGTTAGGCTTACACCTTGCCTAACTACCCTGCTTGTAAACCTTCTTGCATTGAGTACCTTGTTTGAACTCAGACCTTATAACTTGATTTATATTGTTGGTATGGATAGCACACAAGTCATCAAACCTTTTTGGAAAGTTTCCATGTCTTTTGGTTCTTGTTTTGATCTCCTTTTATCAAGAATGCAAGCTTCATGCAAGGGAAAAGTGCCCCCTAACCAAGATAAAATAGGGGGTACTTTCCCTATTTTCCTCATAAAAAAACCATTATTTAGGCTTATACAAGTATAAATAATTTTTTTTAATCAATTTTTAGCTCCTAACTTAGTCACTTGACCCTTCATCTCTCTGAAATCCCAAAATTGGCTTTTTGAAAGTAGACTGTGTGGAGTTTTTAGTAGGTTAACTAAGTTTCATCATTTAGGCCCCTTCCTTTGATTGATTCTCCATTTATTTAATGATTAAAAGGTCATAAAAACCTCCATGGTCTTTATATAGGTGGCTCCATATTTTATCCCTTAAACAAGTTCACCTCTCACTTTGACCTTCAACCATGCTCAACATTTAGTAAGGACTATTGTAGGTTTATTTAAATATTTAAGGGGTATGTATAAGTTTTTTTAGACTAATTATAACTTATGGAGGTCATACATACCTATAGACGATGCTTGACTATGATGTTGCACCCTAGGACTCCTTCAAATCAGTAATGTGATTTCATATTTGGTAAGGCTCCTCAAGCAATCAAATATGATTGGAATTGTCACTTCCAAGGAATATGATCACTTTTAGGTCAAAACATACAGATGACACTGACTGAGTTTAGTGTATTTAAGTGCATTATTGGAGCTCCCATTAACTATCTTCCATAAGTCATTATCTCACAATCTTTTGGGAGCTCTTTATCCTTATTAAGATATACAAGGTAAGCATATTTGGATCCTTCAAATTCCCTCATAGCCTCATTGCATAAAATCAACAAAATACTTAGGAGCTATGTTTCATGCTTTTAGGGAAAGAATCCCTAAATCTCAGTCATCACTCTTTTGAAGGAAACCCTCTATTTTAGATAGAAATTTGACCCTTATGACACTATGTTTTGATCCTCTTAGCATATAAATATCCCAAAGAAGGCTTCATCATGCTTCCACATTTTATAATATACCTCATACTCTATTGGCACCACTTGTAGGTGGATATTTGCATATATATACAATAAGGAAGAATTAAAGTAATATGTATATTGAGAAAAGGTTTTAAATAAATTAAAACTTTTTATGAACCTTCAAAATCATGGTAAACACTAAAAGCACCCTAAAATAGGCTTTAATAACCTCCTTTCAACAACGAGATTCACCATGTAGAAGGAACCAATATGCAAGTACTAAAAATCCTTAAAGAGGCTTCTTGAATTCTTGAGACCTCCAAAATCCAAGAGAATAAGGGAAAAAATTATGGAGAGGTCTTAGACCACCTTGAGAACACCTAAAAATAACCAATCTTTCCAATCAAGGTAAAATATTCTAAAATAAGCTCAAAATAGGGACCCCTCATAGATGTGAGATCATAAAAATTTGCCTAGATTATTTGTGATGGTTCATAAGGGAGTAGATATGAATTTGAAAAATCTTACCATTGATTTGAATTTGATTCATACCCCTTTCAACTCCCAAGATCACTCCCTTCAAAAACAATTGTACAGACTGTACCAAGCATTCAAAGTTGACCCTTCTTGGCTTGCAAAGGCAAGAAAGAAGGAGTAGAAGTAAAATTTTGATTTTTATAAATAAAAATATGCACACCAAGCATGGTAAATATCTTATGGAGTTAAATAGACACTATCCCCATGTTTTTAGCTGAAGGTGAGCTCACCAAGTTCGTATAAGTGCAATTAATGGCATATTTTCAAGGAGATCTCCCTATTTTCATGCATGAAACTACCTATTTACTAAATATAACTGATTATTTATATTTTATAACCCAATTAACATTTAAATATTCATTGGTGACACTTTTCTTATTTAACTCATCTCTACAAGTCATTTAATGAGCCAAAAATATGACTAAAAGGCATTTTTTGCATATGAAACATGTTAAAGGACAAATTTATGACTTATGAACACCTTAGAACACATAAATGACCATATTAATACATTTATATATTAATTTTATCCTTTTACCTTATTTTAATAAAGTTTACCAATGTTGACTTTGGTTGACTAGGCAAGTGATAAGTGAGATTTTTAAACATGCATGAGAACCTATTAGACATATGGGAACCTTTGAGAAGTTTTAATATCTAATGGTTTAACCAATTTTAATAATTGTCAAATTTTTTCAAAAATATCCTTCCCCAAATTCTATGAACTTCTTAAGATCTCATGCAAATGTTGAGCGTGCCAATGAGTATAAGAAAATGCTTCTCGGGTCTGTTATACCTCATTTTGTGCACACAAAAAACTTTAACACCAATTTTGATGCTTTATCCTTTATATTTTGACCTTATAATTGGTTTTAAAAAAATTTAAAACCTATCATACCTCTATAAATTCTCTTATGAGCTCTGGTACCTTGGGAACTAAACTTGATCTATCTTAGGCCACACTAGGTCTCTTTGCAGATTAGGTCTTGACCTGCCAGTCATACTTTCACATTGAACACACCTTGAAAAAATTTTCACTACTCTTAATACCTCATCTTCATGTCAAAAACCTCATGCCATGATCACACACTAAAAATCTTCTTCTCACAAGCCTTATCCTGTTCACCTTAACATATGCCTTTTTATCATGTAAGGACTAAGCCTTAAAACTGACCTTATAACTATTCTAAAGGTTTATTTTCATCTTTACCATTATTAAACAACTTAATGCATTCTCTCATGCTTGTACTATTAAAATTCACCAAGATTCATTATGCTTCATGCATACACCTTCTCACAGGGCTAGACCAGGCTTCTCATGACACCTAGTATTCAATGATTTGAACTCAAACCAGCTAAATTTCAATGATATCAATCAAGACCATTATTCAATCTATATTTTCTATAATACAAGACTACTCTTAATAGGATCATGAGATTTTCACATCATAACATTGTGTCAAGACCTCATACAAAACTCAAATACTACTAAACCATGCTCATGATATGATAATGGTCCTCAAAACTATTGCTCAACAATATTCTTACATTGTTTCTTAATATTTAAACATGTCATCAAACTCAAAAGAGTTACTAGGTTTTCCTCAAATTCTCTCTCAATAGAGATACAATAGGTTGCCTTCAAATTCTCTCTTGTCATAAGACTCCTTGTCACATACCACGTAACCATCCATGGCATCAACTTTGACTTTAACATTAATGACCTACATATTAATCTTTACATTAATGACAACATCAATGCCACAACACCAACAATAGGAACATACCTCAACATATTTTTGAAATTAGTTTTGGTTACAAAAATTATAGTAAGGTATGAGCATCGATTGAATGCATTAGAAATATGATTTTACTTGCCTTTGACATAGGAAATGTCTGTGTCAAAATTACTTACAAATTATAGCCATATGTGATAGTGTGTAATCAAGTCATCCTCAGTAAACAAATTTTCTAGGCTATGATTCTTAGATTTTACCTTGAAATATTTTCCTAACAGAAAATGTTTCCACTATTTCAAAGCATGAACTAAGGCATCAAGATCCATATCATGTGTAATAAAACTATTTTCATGACCCTTGAACTTTTGTAAATCCTAAGACACCACTTTTTTTTTAATCTTGGTTCAGAATTCTAATGAAACCATCCTTACAAGCATCTACCCAGACCTCAAAATTAGCATTTGGATCAAGAATGACAAGTATAGGTGTTGTAGTCAATAAATCCTTAGGATTTTTTAATGCCTATTCAAAGAGGGATGTCCAAAAAAATGTATTACCTTTATTCTACAAGAAATTTATTGTGTTGGTTATGCTATAATTTTTTTTCACAAACTTGTAGTAATAGCTAGCTAAACATATAAAACTATGCACTTCATGTACATTAGTAGGAGTAGGACACTCTTATATTTCCTTGATGTTCATTGGATATATAATAATACTATATTTATAAATGATATGTCCTATATAAATTATGTTACCTTAGTCTTTACAAGACTAATCTCAATCATTGTCCATGTTTAATTACATTTTTAAAGTAAATTGAAATGTCTTTTAAGAAAACCAACACAAAATTATATAATAAATACTTGAAAATTCTATTCATTAAGTTCATAAATGTAGGTTGTACATTTGATTATACAAATGGCATAACCATGAACTCATAATGACTGTATCTAGTTCAACAATCAAACTTATGCACATCCTTCTCCTTGATTCTCAATTGAAGATAACTTGATCTCAAATAAATTTGGGAGAATATAGTTATTCCATTGATTTAATCAAAAAAATATTATATCATTGGCAATGGATAATGATTTTTTATAGTCACTTTATTAAGCATCTGATAGTCAACACATAACCTCAAGGTTTTATCCTCTTTCTTTATGAAGATAACCAGGGCACCCCAAGGAGATACACTTGGTATAATTCTACCATTTTCTAAAATTTCTTGCAATTGAACTTTTAGTTCCTACAAATATCTATAGAGAAATCAAATTCACTTTTAGGAGAAAGTTCAGGTAGGATTTCTAGAAATACATCCATATATTCCTTAAAGAAAAGGAAATTTATGTAGATTGGTTATTTATCCTAAGGAAATCTTTACATTTGGATAACATATAGTTGGCAAACCTTATGTACTACCTTTTTTAGCTACAAGGTTGAAAGTGTTTTGCATGTCTTAGGCTTTTAAATGCCTTGCACTTCCATGATTAAGCCAAAATCATCTATACATTGTACCCTTTTACCAAAGTAATAAAGTGTTTTTCTATGTGATTGTAACCAATCCATACCTAGGATTGAATCCTAAAATACTAAAAATAGGTTTAGTTTAGTCTTGAAAGCTCTGAAATCTAGATCATATTGCTCTATACATTCACAGATTAGAACCCTTTTTCCTATATTGAAATTTACCACCCAACCTCGTCTGACTTTAATAGGTTTAAAAATACACTTTTTTGCTATAGCATGTCAAATAAATCTATCTTTAGTACCAAATTTAGTCATAATGGACACATTACGACTAAAGAAATACATTTGGTTTATATTGAAGTAGCTTAGAAAATTAGCATTTCAATTATCAATAATTGCATACACCCAATGGTTGGTTGATTATCCAAGTTTCAACATTGGATAGTCCTTATAGTATTGGTTATCATCATGTTCCCAATATTATACAACTCTTAAGGGTGAAATAAAAATATATTTATCTCTTGTGGTTGGTCCACATTGATTGTTTCAGGTCTAGTTTTTGCTTTTGTCCCATGATTGTGGTGAGTTCTAGGCCTTAAGGTTTTTATTCCACCCTTAAAACTTACCAAATCCACTATTACTCATTTTAAACCTTTGATTCTAATCTGATTTATTGAATTTTTTAAGAGTAGGAGAATGATTTTAAATTTTATTTTTTTGTCTATTCTTATTAAAATATTCTCTTGATTTATGCTAATATTTATCATTCTCTTCTACACTATGGGTAGACTAATTTACAACCACTAAGGTTTTCAAATTAGTCATATTGACATCATGCATCAATAGTTCATTCAATCCTAGTTTTAACTTGGTCACTTTAGTCTCTTCATTATGCATATAATTTATATGATGAAATGGATTCAAATATTTATTTTTATATTCATTGACACACATGTTTTCTTGTTTTAATAGATGAAAATTAGCAATTTTTTATTCTTTAAATTTGACACTTATGTGCCTTTTACAAAAGTATCATTTAAAACTTATCCATGTAAGATTCATAGGTTAGTACCCTTTTAGAGCATAGAGATTATTCCACCATAAGGCAACAACACCAACCAGTTGATAGGTTGCCACCCTAGCTTTCACATTAGAGGGCATCTTATGCAAATTAAAATACTTCTATATATGTATTAGCCAAACATTAGCTACATCACCAGATTCTTCCCCTAAATAAGTTGGTGGAGGAAGCGTATTAAGTTCCTTAATGATTTGGCCTACCACTACCAAGGGAAGTTTTTAGAGTACTTACTCCTCCCTTTGTTCATTTTCCAAATAATATAATATTTCTTGAGGAACACCCTGAATGTTATTAATCTTGTGTTCTTAAGTTTCCATTATACCTTGACTGGTGTTTAAGGTTTCCAAAATCCTATTCAATACATATTCATGCTTCTTAATTATATTTCATATAACTACATTAGCATTAGGTTCTTCATTTTTATTACCTACATTACTAATGAGATGAGGGTCAACTCTATTGTTGTTTAGGTTGGGATCACCACAAACTCTACTTTAGTTTCTTCCTTTGCCTCATATAGGATTGTTATTACCCTAGTTGGTATTGGTGTTGGCCATTCCTCATAATATTGTTCTAACCATCTTGAGGATCCAAAAATGTATATAATAATGTAGGGTATAGATTCAAAAAGTGTTTCCCCAAAGTTCCCTAGAGTAACAACTGTGCTCTGATACCAATGTAATGAAAACCATTTTTCTATAAAATAAGTCCAATAGAGTGTTTTTCCACACTAAAAGTGCTAAAAGACTCAACATGTTTGCATAACTTAGGCATGATCTTGGCTAAATATCACATAAAAGATTAAGAAATTTAACTTCCTTAAAATTAGGTATTCATGAATGGACTTTATAAGAAAGTAGTTCATCTCTTAAAGTATATTAAGATCGAGATGTAAAAATGTACTTTTGTATCTTTATAAATTTTGACCTGAACATTCCAACATGTCATATTTTTCTCATAAAACCAACTCGTCAAGGTACAACCTTAAATAAGTTCTCATTTCACAAAAAATTGGATTTCACATTAATTAAGGTAAAGGAATTACAACTCCAAAGTATTTCCTTCTTAACTTTCCTTGTTATAATAAATCAATCTATACCCAAATGAATATAATTCTATTCATAAACATATACATAGGTATTCTAAGTACAATTACACCATCTAATTTCAAGGAGCATCACACAATAAGTACAACATTAATATTCATGAAACAACAATCACAAGTAATAATTCACATTCTTTATGATAATTTAATTCTTCACTTTATTTCAAGGCACAACATTAATCGCCTTAAATCAACAACCTTCCATAACAAGGAAACATACAATTCAATCAACATTTACTCTGATATTTACTTAATACAAAGTAGTTTAACACTTATATTCCAATCAAACTTTTAGCCTACAACCCACTATTTTTATAATAATTAAATTAGATACATACAATGTTACCTTATCAAAAAATTTACACTTTTAAACTTAGGATCATAGTTTCACATATTATGTATAAAATATTCCATTATAATAATCATAGCCTATTAAAAACAATCTTAAGAATAAAATAAGTTAATTCATTCATCCTTAATACACATCTTGATTAGATAGTTTCTATTTAGGGTAACATTATTGCTTGCTTTTAAGAATTATCCTTTTTCGAATGCCAGAAGAGGGAGCTTTGAAATTAAATAAAACTAGTTAATGAACTTAAGCAATGTAAATATGACTAAGAAATGAGTTAATGACTCTCTTTGTATGTGAGATGTTCTATTTTATACATCGATTATACAATAGTCCTTGATCACATAATATTAATTTTAACCTAAAATAAAAAATATTGATTTAATTATTTCAAATTTTCTTCTTTGATTATCAATTGTTCAACAATATACATTAAAGAGTAAACTATTCATTGGTAGCTAGATGTATTTTAAATTAACAAGTGGAGAATATCATCTACCCCCAAATGGTGGAATTCTCAAATGAAATGAAATCAAGAAATAAGACTTCAAACAATAACCATGATTATTAATCCAATCATTTGGAAAATGTTATTAAATTTCACCATCACACAACTAGTGTTTCTCGAGACAACATCACTCTCATTGTACATGAAATAGAATCAAAAGTGAAATATGAGTGGAATCCAAATAAATTTAACAATTCAAATGCATTAAAATTCAAGTATTTAAAAGTTCATAATCAATTTTTTAAGAATAAATATTAGTTATCTATTATACATTACCTTCCACAACCCTTATTAAAAATGGACCAAAATAACTTAATCAGTATTTAAAAACTGACCTATTCTAGAATGCATCAACTAGATGATTTGAAAATGAAATTCAATGATTCATGATCATCCATGAAAACCCTTAAGACTTGGCTAGATATCCATAGAGAAAACAAATTCACCTTCCATTGTTAATCCTATTAAAACATTAATGACATGCAATGATATAACAAACTTCAATTCTATAACTTAAGGCTAAACATTCATAATGAATCACATGCCTTAGATCTTGATTTAGTGCCTTATTAACTAGGACCAAGTTAATGAAATACAACCAACACTTCAGGATTTCAATATAATCACCATTCATCAACATAGGTAATAGATAATGCTAGTTAGTAATATAAATACCATACTTAGAGACAAATTAAGCTATTCCCAATCAATACACTAATGAACAAAAAATGGTATTCGATCAGTAATAAAGATATTCAATCTAATAAAAAACAATCATTATTAGTAAGTAACAATTTCCTTTAAGAAAAGCTTATTTCAATCCTCATTTAAACTTAAACACTTCAAATTACTTATTCAAATAGCAATCTATTAATTAAAATGCATATTGAAAGATATAATAAAATTAGTCATCATAATTTGAACCCACACAAAAATAATCTAATTTTTAAAAAAATGATTATGAATGACAATAAGTTTTAGACCAATAGAGGGACTATATTCATCAATAATCGACTGATAACATACCCCCTATTTCTAAAGTGAATCACAAAAACATCATATAGATTGTAAGTAACTCAAAATACTATTTTAAACAATCAAAAAATGAATACCAATTGAACAAGTTAAATTTCTCAATGCAAAATGAGATTTAACCAATAAACATTACAATTACCTATCAAATTAACTTTTGACCAACATTAAAAATTGGTAGGAACAAAAATATAATGTGCTCATTCAATCTCACATTATTCCAAAATAGTAATCATATTTTAAAATAATATGATGATCCTTTTGCTAAGATTACACTTGTTTTAGATAGACTATTCGAAATATAATCCAAGCCAATCAACTATAACTAACTATTGAATTTATTTACACAATTTTTAAGCCTACATATATGGGTTTAGATTCAAAATGAATAACTATAACCCACTAGTACCAAAGTTATGAATATAATTATTAAAAGTAAACAAGTTACATAAAACAAAAGCTATGCCTCAACTTATCCAATGCCATAACCTTTCACAAATATTTATGCACACACAATCAAATATAATATCAAATAATAACCATAAGATGCATTAATTCCATTTTATACATCCTATCCTACTGAATAACTCTATAATAAGAATGAAACACATAAAAAGTTATGAAGCAATAATATAACCATTTTAGAAAGGTTTTACAAAGATGAACACATATAAGAGTAATATAAATTCAAAACCATCTAAACATGAATCACAAGTTTGACTCAAATATTCATTCCATCATTGGTTTTAATCCATTTAAGCTTCCCAAATCATACTAAGGTGTACATCTAACTCACATAGAACTCTAAAACACATTTAACCAATCTAATGAGCCCTCCATATGTGGCCATAACCACCCCAAACCATCAACTTGATGGAGTAGTCTAGGCTATAGGGTAGTGGATTTTAATTTCTTAGTTTCCAAACTTATTAATAATCCAACAAGAAAACTAACACAGAACACCAAACTGAAAACATACTCTATGTGATAGTTCTAGAATTCCAAGCAACATTCTATCCATGAACACCTAATGTTCTCTTAATAAGGTAGGGTTATATTAAAAATGATAAGGTAGAAAATTTAAAAATGTAACAACATTCTTGACACAACACAATGTCATAACTCAAATATTAGATTCAAGATGTGTATAAAAAACACAAAGTAACAAAACACTTCTCATTCATATTTCCTACTTTATCCATAACACAAATAAAAAACATTGAAAATACCACTTACTTATTTGGATGAAAAAGTCTACTTTACCTAATTTTTCCACAATAGAGTGTCCTTTCATTTTAAAATGCACACTAAACTCTATGCAACCTTGAACCAAAATAACTCTCTTATGAAAAAATGAGTTCTTAAGATTGCATTAAAGTCTACAACTTCCCATTAGAATAGTTTCAATCGTGGTGCAACACAATAGAGGTATTAACTCCTTATTCCACCACACCCCCATTTTTTCTAATGAAAAATGATATAATTTCAAAAAAAATATCCACCATAACCTTCCCAGTTGAGCCATCAAAGCTCCAAGGACCAAACAATGGTAGACATGCTTCCACAAGCTTTGTGGCAATAGTTAGGGTTTTTGCTTAGCTCACCAAGCTCACATAAAAAATACAAATAGTTAAAAAAAAACTAGAAGCTTCACTAATAACAAAACCATCAAGCCAAAAAAAAATTAAGCCACATTATCCCATGCATCATGATGACTAAATTCCACAACCATCAAGTGACAATCAAATATCAAATAATAGCCAAATGATTTTATTAGATGATCTAAGGTCCAAGTGACCATGTCAAACACAAAGAATAATATAATAAAATAATGGTCCCATGGTATCTTCATATTCAATAATAAAAACCATCAACCTTAAAATCAAAGTTCCATATCAAGGTAATCAAGATAACAAAGACCTCCAAGATAACAAGCACAAAAAAAAAATGACTTTGAAAGTCAACAAAAAAAGACTTAACAATGTTGAATTTAAGACTAAATAAAAATGACCAACATAATATGATATCCAAGACATAAAATCACCAGGATAATATCATAATAATAATTTATTTATGAAAATAAGATCTATCTTAAATAGGACTGTGTACTGTGTATGAGACATTAATTCAAAATATGCCTGAATGATATTGTCTCCAACTATGAATCTAAATAAATCAAATCTAAACAAAAGAGGAAACAATATCATTGTTGATGAAGGAAATTTCACCTAGGGCAAGGAGGCCTAGCTCCTGCCTTATCCTCGCAACATGGAAACTCTCCTCTCGCCTGTGGGACCGGTGAAGCTGGAGGAGAGAGTCTTTAGATAAGGACTAGCTCCCCTCGATGCATCGTGTTGTTTCTAGCAAGTGCAAAACACATATATATAGATATATAAAAGGGGGGATGAAAAGGGATAAAGATGAAGGAAAACAAAGTACTCTAAATAGGTGATGCACCAAAATAAGGTGACCTTCATACACTCACACTAAAACCAGACAAACACATACATACACTACACATTTGGCAGAAGGACCAGGCTGCTAGAAACTGGCAGGGAGGCCTTAATGGAAGATACAAAAAAAAGAAAGAGATCACCAAAGGTGATATGAGACGTGCACTTATGTAGCAACTTCCTCTATTTAGTACATCTCAAATATTGCTCTTCTCCTTTCAGCTGCAGAGATGGCACCTTGTAGATAACAGGTCTACTGGTATTGACCCTATGAGAGCATCAAGAAACAATGACTAGAAACAGACAAACACTCAAGGCATACTCTGAAACATCTATCCAAATGGAGGTAAAAAACTACACTTTATTTGATTCAGGTGAAATTTTAGTAGGGCTGCGCTTGGCTAAAACCATGAAAAGATGATTACAAGAGTGATAAGTATCAAATATATATGGAAAGTCCAAGAGGCTCATTTGGCACTCTTTCTTACAAGTGGCCTATTGCATGTATCTTTATGAAAAGAAACAAGTCGCTCAAAATATTATTGAGCCATGCACTTTGCCTGCTCGAAGTCCACATTTTTAATGTTGAAATGTGGTTTGTCTACCCATTAAATGTAAAATGAAGAAACTGATTACATTACTTGGCTATTGCATCTTCTCATGGTCAGTTCAAAGAAACTATTTCACCTACTGGAGTCACTTCTTCAAATTGGTGCCACTTAGACTTAACTATTTTCTCATTCCATGTATGTCCTCTTGTCTTTTATCAAATTTTGTCCCTATCTGGCTTACTCGGCCCCCAGGGGCAAACTTTTAGTAGGTTGCTGCATTTTTGGCTCTTTCTAGTTAGCACCTATTTGTTTTGAACACAAACAGTTATTTCATTCATTAAACTTTGATGGCTTCATCGACGTCCTCGTGCTTGTTGGTAGTCGGATCCATGTTAACTTCTGTGGCTTTGCCTTCTCTTTAACACCTCAGTGGGTCACTTTTTACCTTGGATGGTCTGCGTAGACGTCGGACTGTTGCCGGGCCTTTACATTGTATTTGAAGTGCACCTGAATTCCTTATGAAGGCCAGCCAACGAACCTTTCCATTAAACCTTCACATTGAACCGAGAAATCCGACGAACCTTTGAACTAATTGAACCAAGCCACTTTGAACCAAGGGATCGAACCAGGCTGTTGAACCAAAGGTCATTGAACCAATTGAACCTGGCTATGAACTAAATTCATTGATCTTGCTGAAACCGAAAAAGACTATCATTAAAATAGCAAGGGGAAGAAGGTGACCAAAATTTTGCCTGTGGGCAAAATTGGTCAACAGATTGGTGACTCACAAGGGAAGCATGCCTGCTATGCTTAGAACCCAGTTGCCTTTGAATATCCATTGGGTGTGGAGTCAAATGGTAACTTTGAAGAGAGTTCACAACAGCCCTCGAGATCCCAGAATCACACCTAAAGCTTTCACCCCCACACGCAAAGGGAAAACACACAAGGCTAAAAACAACTAACTATGCAAACTGCACTTAGCGAAAGCAGGAGAAGAAACTGAAACAAGCTATTATGTATAGCTAACCAGGCATTTTTTGATTCCCTCCTAGATCAAATGGAAAACTTCTTAAGTCCCCTCCCTAGTAAGAAGACTTATAGTGCCAGGTAAGTAGCTGAATGGAAAAGATAATTGGTGACTTGCTCTTTTTACCTGTCACCTGAGTTGGCTGGTACCCGAGTGGAGATTCAAACATGCTTCCAACGTATACATACTTTGTTTGCTCTTGGAAGCTAGCCTCTTGCTGGTCCTTCAAGCTGGTGTTTCCCATTAATAAAATGATTGGTGCTGGCTCATCACTAGAAGCCTCCTGGTATGCATCATTGATTGGCTCATTCTCCTTTGCTTCATGCTTGGGTTCCACTGTATGACCATCCTCCTTGATGATTTCAGAGGATGTATATTTAGATTCACCAACCTTCTGAAGGAGTAAATTTGGAAAATTACCACCTCCTTCACTGCTTGTTTGAAACCCAATGCTGCCTTCTTCATTTTTAACCAGCTCACAACCTACCTAGAGAGTAGCACAGCCTACCTTAACACCTTCAAATGAATTATTCGAAACATGAACAAGAGATTTCCCATGCTCCTCCATGTCACTTTGTTTGATTTCCTCCTTAGTTACAATCATGAAGTCTCCTTGGTTAGTCATAAACTGAGTATAATCCATATCAGGCAAGGCATGATAGCTTTCTTGGAGGTGTATGGATGGAATGCATTCAGACACAAAATCTATCATTTGATCTTAAACATCCATCACACGTTCACTAAGGAGACCTACTCTAGACTCCAATTCTGTAATTCACCTATCCAAATCTTCTTAGAAAAGACTTTCCCAGAAGTCACAATCATTATTAGGGGTGGGAGCATCCTCTTCTTATTCAAGAATTAGACTAAAACCTTCCTCCTCCTCCTTGCTGGTCTAAGATTCAATTATTTGCTTCCAGCTCATGGTCCTAGGATTGGACTCTTTCTTTTGTGAGTAGACAGCAACTTTATCATTTTGAAGGTCCTGGGCTGGTTTATGATGCTCCTCCTTCCAACTTGGAATTTGGAGATCATTTTTAAAGACCTGAGGAGGTTGGGGAATAGTTGGGAGGGTCTACTCATGCATAGGGAAAGCTTTTTGGAGAGAGGCATGCTGAAAATCTAGGTGCACGGGATTGAGGGTAGGACTGATCAATGCATTGGATGAGCCAGAATGAGCAAGCACCATCTGGTAGAAAGGATTCAACATACAAGAGGGATTTTTCTCTAGAATAGGAGAGGGTAGACTTTGGGCCAAAATTTCTTGATTTTCATCCCTACACTTTACCAACACTTCATCAATATTGAAATTAGCTTGTGAATTGGTGGAAGGGGTGTCTTTTGGCATCGGCTCCTCTATAGGGTCTGAGAGCTCCATCTCTCTTTCTCTAAGTAGTCTTATTTTCCTTTCTAAATCCTTAGCCCGCTTAGCCAAATAATCCTCATTTTGTACCTCTTGGGGCTTGTGGGAAACACCATAGATATGGGGAGTGCATGAAAATAGCCATGAAATGCAAGGAGCCTCCTAAAAAAGGGTGGAGGGAACTTGAAAAGGACTAACCTGATCTTGTACCTCACACTCTTGGATAATGTCTTTCGCCCCCTTGCTATTCTGTGACTCAACCACTTGATTCCAGCTCAAAAAAATTGAATTGGGCATCTCCATTGGGGTTGATGAGGCCATAATGTGAGAGGGTAGCGAACATTTAGATTCCACTTCCCTTGCTACCAAAATAGACTGTTGCATATGAAGGTTTTCCAACTTGATATTTCTATCAATATTAGCATTAAACACAATATTTGCCATTTTGAAACTCTCTTCAATGCGATTGGGGAAAGGACTTTGATAGGGTTGATTTGGCTCATAAGCAGGGGCTATATATGACTGATATGATGCTTTGGGTAGTGAGTATGCAGGTTGATAGACTTGGTAAGGCTGCCTCTCATAAATACTAAACTTCTCCTCCAAAGATGCAATCAAACTGCTCACATCCAGCATCTCATTTGAAACCCTGTGCCAATTCTCTCTTTCAATGGGAGTCCATTCCTTCTTAACCTGATTTAGTGCATTTCTCACTTGAAGGATGACATGATCAGGAACTTCTTGGCCACATCCCCTTCTAGTGTCAAGATCTACTACATATTTTTCATATCCCAACAGTGCTCGCTTGAAGGCAGAAATGGGTTGATTGGTCAAGAGACTGGGTTGAGTGGGATAAGCGACATACTGAGAAGACTGAGCACAAGGGTGATATAGCTCATAGTAGGGTTGAGACTGGTCATATTGGGCATGATAAGGATCACCATAAGGCTGGTAAGGATCATAGCCATGCTGGCCAAAAAAAATAGAGTCCATGGCTTAGAACGATGGGATTATACATACTAGAATGTTGTTTCTTGATGGTATGGTACCAAAACTACTTAACCAGTTGATTTAACTCAGAGTCACCATTGGTGTTTGATGTAGAAGCCTCCAAAGGCTGGTCGATTGAAGAACACACCCAAAATTCTTCAACTCTTTGGACAAAACCTATCCCAATTGGTCCCACCGGGTGTGCCAAAACTGTTGACAAAGGAAATTGCACCTGGGGCAAGGAGGCCTAGCTCCTTCCTTCTCCTTGTAACATGGAAACTCTCCTCTCACCTGTGGGACAGGTGAAGCTAGAGGAGAAATTCTCTAGATAAGGGCTAGCTCCCTTCGATGCATCGTGTTGTTTCCAGCAAGTGTAAAACACACACACACACACACACACACACACACACACACACACAGATATATATATATATATATATATATATATATATATATATATATATATATATATATAATGGGGGGATGAAAAGGGAGAAAGATGAAGGAAAACAAACTACTCTAAAGAGGTGATGCACCAAAATAAGGTGACCTTCACACACTCACACTGAAACCAGAAAAACACATACATACACTACACATTTGGCAGAAGGACCAGGCTGCTGGAAACTGGTAGGGAGGCCTTAATGGAAGATACAAAAAAAAGAAAGAGATCACCAAAGGTGCTATGAGACGCACACTTATGTAGCAGCTTCCTCTATTTCACACTTTTAAAATACTGCTCTTCTCCTTTCAGCTACAGAGATGGCACCTTGTAGATAACAGGTTTGCTGGTGTTGAACCTGTGAGAGCATCAAGAAACAATGACTGGACATAGACAAACACTCAAGGCATACTCTAAAACATCTATCCAAATGGAGGTTAAAAATTGCATTTAATTTGATTCAGGTGAAATTTTAGTAGGGCTGCACCTGGCTAAAACCGTGAAAAGATGATTACAAAAGTGACAAGTATCAAATATATATGGAAAGTCCAAGAGGCTCATTTGGTGCTCTTTCTTACAAGTGGCCTATTGCGTGTCTCTTTATGAAAAGAAACAAGTCACTCAAAATATTAATGAGCCATGCACTTTGCCTACTCAAAGTCCTCATTTTTAATGTTAAAACGCGGTTTGTCCACCCATTAAATGTAAAATGAAGAAACCAGTTACATTACTTGGCTGCTGCATCTTCTCATGGTCAATTCAAAGGAACTGTTTCACCTACTAGAGTCACTTCTTCAAATTGGTGCCACTTGGACTTAACTATTTGCTCATTCCGTGTATGTCCTCTTGTCTTTTATCAAATTTTGTCCCTATTTGGCTTGTTCGGCCCCCAGGGGGGAACTTTCAACAAGTTGTTGCATTTTTGGCTCTTTCTAGTTAGCACCTATTTGTTTTGAACACAAACGATTATTTAATTCGTTAAACTTTGATGGCTTCATCGACGTCCTCACACTTGTTGGCAGTCAGATCCATGTTAACTTCTATGGCTTTGCCTTCTCTTTAACACCTCGATGGGTCACTTTTTACCTTGGATGGTCTGTGTAGACTTCAGACTGCTACCTGGGCTTTGCATTGTATTTGAAGTGTGCCTGAATTCCTTATGAAGGCCAGCCAACGAACCTTTCCATTGAACCGAGAAAGCCGATGAACCTTCGAACCAATTAAACCAAGCCACTTTGAACCAAGGGACCGAACCAGGCTATTGAACCAAAGGCCGTTGAACCAATTAAACTTGGCTATGAATTGAATTCATTGATCTTGCTGAAACTGAAAAAGATTGTCATTAAAATAGCAAGGGGAAGAAGCTGACCAAAATTTTGCCTATGGGTAAAATTGGTCAATAGTCATACAAGATAAATATGATAAAAAAAATGATATTCAAATTGATTCAAAATATTGAGACATATGAACACATCATTTATATTATAATACAAATTAAAAATAGTTAAGAAATGATAGTCTACAGACCAACTATGTTTATTTTGGAAATTGATGCAAGAACATCCTCCAAAGGATGAATTGTCATGTTTGTTTGTTCGAATTTTGGATGGATTAATTTTTTAGGAGTTGTATGGCATGTTTTAAATGTTTTAATTATTTTATTAGATTTAGGACACACTTGGGAACCTTTTCTAAGTGACTAGGTGTGATTAGGAAGTTTAGAAATTTAAATTCGCATTTTGCACCCAAAACTAGTTAGTTTGAATTTTTGAATGGTTTCATCCAATTTAAGTGTTGTAGAGTAATTTGAAGAAAATATAAAGTTTATAAGGGTTTATATGACTTATTTAATACACCATGTGTTTGTACATGGGTCCAATACATACTTGTACAAAATATCAACTTTGGCATATGTTCCAAGGTTCAAAATTACTTGCTAGTGATCATTGGGACTTTACAAATTAGTTAGATCAGTTATAGGATATAAAATAACTTGTAAATGTATTTTTTATTTAATTATGGGGGTTGTATTATATATGGAAATGTTTATTAACCCCAATGAAATGAATATATTTTTTCTTGTTTTCAAAAAACTAATTGTTGCAGACCCCATGTTCTTTATATTCTATGTTTAGTAAACTTAGAATGCATGTGGATAAATATTTTCATTTTGAATTACAATGTCATGAAGAATAATAATAATTTATTTATATATTGAATTCAATATGTAATGTATTTCAACATCAAGAATATAAAGGTAAGTTATTCAGTTTGAAGACATACTCTCTATAATTAGTGTTCTTGCATTTCGAGGTCAAGATATAACCATGTGTGTGTTTCCACATTAAGAAAGATTGAGAATAAAGGTCACTTAAAACTTGTGTGTAATTGTTAAATTTTATCTAATATGTATTTAATAATATTTAAACATGGTCCTTTGCTATTTTCATAAAGATTGGATGAGGAGTTTAAACCCAAACCCTATGTTTTTTGTATTCTTGATCAAAATAAGAGCCTGAGTATGTGTTAATAGTGATAGAGATTGTTTGGGAAATTTTTTAGAATACACTTAAAATTTTATAATCACCCAATCTTAATTATTATAATGTTTTTATGTATTGTGTTAGTTTTTTCAATACTAAAGAATGAGGAAACTAGTGTAAATCCTGTAGGACCCTATGTCTGCACATATAGTCAAACCCTCATTTGAGTCAAGTATGGAATATATGTATCAAGGAAAGGATAAAAATATTGGAAAATGTGTATAAGGTTTGAAAAGACCCTAAAATGTTTTTATAGTCTCTTAAAAATAGTTAAAAAGATTAAAACTTCAATTTAACCTTCTCAGGTTACACAGTCGACCAAAAACCTTGTGTTAGGGTTTACATATACAAATTGGATTTATAGGAGTTCTAATCATCAAAAATATATGAAACTTGGTGAATAGTTAGGTAAAAATTTTATTTAATGTATTTTTAGGTTTTTTCCTTATAAAAAATGTATATGTATGATTTAGAGATGATTATGCTAAAAATAAGGTTGTGGGAGACCTAATTAGGTCTTCATAGGGTTTGAAAATAGCATCTATAAGTTTAATTAGGTAATTAGTTTTCATGGATAGATAGTGTGCAATAGAGGATGTCATAAAATGTCATTAATTTCTAAATATAAATTTGTATGTGTCTACACCAGTGAAAAAGGAAGAAAAAAAGGTTACTAGAGAGCCTAACACAAAGAAGGAAAAAATGAATAGTGCTACGTTGAGTCTTGAGGTTATGAAATTGAGTTGGAATGTTAAATATAAGATGAATAGATAGGTAAATGGTATTTAAAACATTGAAATATAGTATAATCACTATGAATAAGAAGTAATATCTTTAACCCTTTGAACCAAATAGGGCAAAGTAAGAGCACATGATAGTGATATCAAGGTGATGAAGAATATGGCCTAAATGCATGAGAGGTGTCTTCAACATCAAAGGAGGTTTGGAGTTTCAAGTAGAGGAAGATAAGTTTATAAAGAGATAAAAAAGAGATAGACTTTGAAGATAGGCAAACACAATAAGTCAGAACTAAGTGATTGAAGGCAAAGGTGAGTGTATCAGTTCTTCTTTCCATCAATGAAAGACAAAAAAAGAAGATGATCTTTGCATCATTTGGTATCATACTTGGAAATCCTATGGAACAAGTATTTTTTATGCTTTTAAAATGTGAGTTACATATGTATGAAGATATTGTACAATACATATTTAAGGTTGTTTGAGATATTGTTTAGAAAGGTTGATAATGAAATTGTAGGAAAGAGTGGAGAGGTTGCAGGGATATCAAAGAGAGGCAGAAATATTGGTGAAAAAGAAGATAGTGTGGTTGAATCCCTTAATCCATTGATTCTTAGAGAGAGTAGAGCTAGTGAAATATCAAAGAAAGAAGCTCAATAAGAGATGCAGATAGAAAGAGGGGTCCCAAATGAGGATAAGAAAAAGAGAGACTCTAAGTGAGTGAGAGTCAAGTGAGAGAGACCTAGATGAGGTCAAAGGAGACAAGTAGGTAGGATTGTCAAGAAGAATAATAAAGGACAAGGTGATACCCAGAAAGAGTGTGCAAAGAGAAAAGAGTGACAGAGAGATTAAGGGATTGAAGAGTGAGGAATGCCACAAGAAGATGGACAAAGGAAAATAAGTGAAGCAAAGAGAATTAGAGAAAAAAAATATATTTTTGAGATGAATATGATTTTGGCAAATTTAGATAAAGTCTTGGAAGAAATGAGACCAAGATTCATAGTACACATCAAGAGGAAAGTGAGATGGCCTCTCAAATAAATGATAGACAAGATAAAAAGATATATGGAGAAGATGTTAGCAAGGCATCCTAGCATAGGAATCAAAGGGGAAAGCAAGCCTCAAAATATTATTACTAATTATTTCTTAGAATTTGTGTATATAGGTGAAGATTTGGTGAGTATGCAGGAAAATATGTCAACCAAGACAAGGAATGGATGAAAATATGGAATCATGGATAGCATGATAAGGTGGAGTAATAAGATGATTGAATAACTAAGTATGGTGATACAATCCTTTACTACGCTAAATAAGGTTAACCACTTGATGAAGAATAAGGAGAGATTGAGTTTTCTCCCTCATGGTAAGCATGAAAGAAGGTGGTTTGAGTCAAGAAATTTTGGAAGAGAGAAAAGAATCAAAAGGATCCTATTGTAGCATTGAGTACAAGAGTATGTCAGTTGAGAATAAGTGCTAAAGTGAAGATAGTGTAGTACAAGTTACCCAAGAAATATGATAATAAGGTACAATAACTAACAAGAATATTGAGGTGTTGAATGCAAACAATAAATAACTATTATAGTCAAACTAGTAGGAAGAGTTGTTTTTAAATGAACATTTACAAGGGTTATTTATAGGCGTGTCTTGTCACTTGTCTTTCATACAAATCATGGAGTATCTATAAAATTTTTTTGATAAGGTTGGAATTTTGAGAGTGTTGGTTATGGGAAGTGAAGAAACTAATCAGAAAGAGAATCAACAACATCAATAGAGGAAGAATAAAGTTGAAAAAGTTTATAATACTTTAGGAGAGAAGATGGGACCATCAATAATAGTCCAATAGGTAACAAATCTAATAATAGAAAGGACAAGCATGAAAGTGAAAGAGTGGTTTAAAATAAGATAATAAGGAGGTTTTTATGATTAAATTGTGTGTTTCATGTGTAGGTTTATTGGAGGAGAATAAAAAGATGCTAAATATGATCAGGTGGGAGATCAATATGTAGGAAGTTAACCTTAAAGGAAGAAGCAAGGTGGCCTTGGTAAAAGAATAAGGAGGTCTATGTGCCACTCATAGACCTTGGGATCTGGGAGGACATGAACTTGGAAGAGGGATGTTGTATAAAACATGAAATTTAGATCAATTATAACTTTCTTGGAAATTTTTATTTTGATCCTCACTAGTATGATGCAGGAACATCTTCCAAAGAATGATTTGTCATGTTTTATTTATTTGTTTATATTTTGGATTGATCAAGTCTTTAGGAGTAATATATAATTTTTTTGGTTTTTTAAGTATTTTATTTGTATTAGGACACACTTGAGAACCTTTTCCAAGTGACTATGTGTGATTAGGAAGCTTAGAAATTCAAGTTGGCATTTTCCTACTAAAACTAGTTAGTTTGAATTTTTGAAAGGTTTTGTCAAATTCAGTTGTTGTAGAGTTATTTTAAGAAAAACTAAATTATCTAAGGGTTGATATGACATATTAAAGACACGATGTGTCTGTACATGGATTCAATACATACTTATACAAAATATTAATCTTGGTATATGTTCCAAGGTTCAAAGTTACTTGTTAATGACTGTTGGGAGGTTACAAATTAGTTAGATCAGTTATGGGATATAAAATAACTTGTAAATGTATGTTTTATTCAATTATGGGGGTTAGATTATAAAGGGTAATCTTGATGAATCCCAATGAAATGAATATAAGTTTTCTTGTTTTGGAGAAACTAATGGTTTCAGACCCTGTGTTATTTATATTCTATGTTTAGTAGACTAAGAATACATGTGGATAAAGAGATTTATTTTGATTTAAAATTTCATTAAGAACAATAATAATTTATTTATATATTAAATTCAATATGTAATGGAGGTCAACATCAAGAAGATAAAGGTTAGTTATTCAGTTTGAAGATTTACTGCCTATGATCAGTGTTCTTGCATTCTGAGATCAAGATATAACCCTATGTGTGTTTGCAAAGTAAGAAAGATTGAGAATAGAGGTCACTTGAAATGTGTGTGTGATTGGTAAATCTGATATAATAGGTCTTCAATAATATTTAAACATGGTCCTTTGTTCTTATGATAAAGATTGGCTAAGGAAATTAAACACAAACCCTGTGTTTTTATATTCTTGATCAAAACAAGAGTCTGGGTATGAGTCAACAGTGATACATATTGTTTAGTAAATTTTTTAGAATGAATAATTTTTTTTATAATAATCCAATCTTAATGATTTTAAGGCTTATATGTATTGTTTTAGTTGTTTCAATACTAAAGAATGAGGAAACCAATGTAAATCATGTAGGACCCTGTGTCTACACATACAATTAGACCCTCATTTCAGTCAAGTATAGAATAAAGGTATCAAGTAAAGTGGTAATATCTTATAAAAGGTCTATAAGTGTTTAAGAGTCCCTAAACAATCTTTAAAGTCTCTTGAAAGTAGTTATAAAGCTTAAAACTTCAATTTAACCCTTCTCAGGTTACACAGTCTACCGAAAACCTTGTGTTAGGGTTTCCATATAAAAATTAGATTTACAAGAGTTTAAACCATAAAAAACATATGAAACTTGGTGAACAATTAGGGAACAATGTTATTTAATGGATTTTGAGGTTTTTTCATTGTATGGATTGGATATGTAAATTTTAGAGAAGACTATGCTAAAATAAGGTTGTGGGAGATCTAATTAGGTCTTAATAAGGTCTGAAATGTTAGGACTTGTTCCAAAGTCTTAACATTAGGTTAGATTTTTGGTAGGTAATAAATAATTATTGTAAATGGGGCATGCATCTTTTAGTAAAGACGCCCCCATAAAATAAACTTAGTTTTAGTTTTTTGTAGTTTTATATTTTTTGTTAGTTAATTAGAACTTCCTTACAGGTTGTTTTCCCATATTTAGTTGGTTATAGGACGAGTTGTTTTACCGATCATTGGTAAAAACTATATAAATCCATATTTGCATTGTAAAAGGGTTAACGGAGTAAAGGCACCCTTATGTACTTGATTTTTTTTTAATTTAATAAAATACTTGTGCACTCGCACTAAGCGGGGACAAGGTTCAACCTATTTGGTTCAAGGAGTTATCAGTGGTATTAGAGCATGTTAATTTTGGGAGCTTGGTGAATTCAAAGGAGAAAGGTGAAAATTCAAATTCACGTGATTTCATTGGCATGAAATAAGGTATGCCATATAAAAGGAAAACTTTTATCAGTTTAAATGTTTGAAAAATTATTAAATTATTTTAATTTTTCAAATATTATTTACATTTAAACTTGTGTTTTTCATATACCACCATCTAGTCTTTTTGATCATTCATACTCCATTAAAATTGTGTTCAAACCTCCTCATCTAGCATAAAAATGAATTTTCTAGCATTTAAATGTTATTAAATTCATTATTTTTTGGAAAAATCAAACTTGTACGGCCTATTTCCTATTGAAAACCTTTATAATTTCCATTCATGTCTACCTTTGTTATTTCCATTCATTCTTAGGCCTCTTAAAAGTTAAAACACCTGCAAAAATTATTAAACCCATGTTTTTTGCATTCAAAATGAAAATTTGACAATTTTTTGGACTTGTATGGCCTATTGTACGACCTTCCAACACCCTGGCTTCATTTTGAACTCATTCTCTGCAAATATACCTAAAAACATTTTGCCAAAACTCAGTTAAAATCTATTTTATCATGCTTGTACGGATTTATACAGCCTGTGAGAGAGAGAACAAGTGAAGGAAAAAACCTCCAGGAGTAGCCATGGCATCCTAGGGAAGAATGGCATAGGTATAATACTTAGGAAATTATTTTTTATTGTTTCTAAAGTTTTCATTCATTAAATTTGTTGTGAGTGGGTCCCACGGGAGATAGCTTAGAAGAGAAGGCTGAAAAAGGGAAAAAAATTGAATTTATTTACACACATGTAAAAAAAATTTATTTTCCCTCATACACAAAATCTGGAATAAGTAGAAATTTCTGAGTGTAATGTTCTGAAAATGCTCTTAGAGCAATTGGTTAAGCTTATTTTGTAAGAAGTTTGCAAAGGAGGAGGTCAAGGGTTCAAATCCCTTCTTTTTGGAGAAAGTTCTTTTTGCTTTGGAATATGCTTTTTTTTTAAAGGAATATTCCCTTTTAAATCTAAATATTGTAAAACACATACTTATTGTATTGTGTTATTTTAAAAATAAAAAAGGGGGAATTTAATCATATTTCTTTTACATTGTTGTGGTGATATAAGGGTGTAATTGGTGGAATAATGTTGTAATTTGGAAAAATAAGGGTGTAATCATTGATTTTTGGTGAGGTTAAGTGAAAAACCCATCAAAAATACTTTTTTTTCTTTTGTGCTCTATGCGGAGGTTAAGTGCAAAACCCCGTAGAAGCAGTGTCTTGTGCAATGAGTGTGATATTTGTTTCATTTATTTTGCATTTTTTCATACTTTTCTCTACGACACTTGCTTTCATTTCAAGATGTCAAAAATTCAAAATTTGCTTTCAGATGGTGATAGATTAACAATTTCCAATTATTCTGATTGGAAATGATTGATGGAGGCTTCACTAGTTTTTAATGAGTTATGGGATATTGTTAAGAATGAAAATCCCACATTACCAACAGAGCAGGCTAAATTAGATATATTCAATTTGCATGATTCTAATGCCTTATCTCTCATTAAATACTATTATACTCATGATACTTATGTTCATATTGACAATTCTCCTCATAGTTACACTGCATGGAAAACATTGTTAGATTTGTATGATAAAAAACCTAAGCATAAGAAGATAGATATTCATATGCAGTTGTTTACTTTGTCATTAGATGAAGATGGGGATATGGGATAATATATGTCTAAGTTGAAAAATATCACTACTGAGTACACTAAGGCTGGTTTTGGAAAATTAGATGATGACCTCATAGTACTGCTACTTTGAAAGGACTACCAGGGTCCTATAGGAATTTTGTTGAAATGTTGCATGTCTCTGACAAGATCACAGGCATCACCTTTGATAAGTTGGCTAAGTTACTCATCCAACATGACCTCTCTCTACCCAAGAAATCCAAGAAAACTGAAAAAGCCCATGTTTTAGAGTCAAAGCCTAGTTCATCTTCATCTGGGCATCAAAAAAATAGAGGAAACAATTATAGAGGGGGGTTACAGAGGAGGAAAATATCAAAACAGAGGTAGGGGTCATTCAAATTATCAACAATCTAATCAATCACATTCACATGAAACAAGTGATTAAGGTCATGGTCACAACTCATATAGGGGCAGAGGTTGAGGTAGATCAAACATTCAGTGTCATAGATGTGGAAAATTTGGTCACATTGCCTCACAATGTAGGATTCCTTTTGATAAAATTTAGAGGCCACAAAAAGTGACTAAGACTTACTCTGCTCAGTATGCCGATCATGACTATGATGAATCTAGTAATGTTGCCCATGAATCTGCATTCACTACTTTGGGGCACATTGATTATATTGAATATGAGGCTAGAGATGAGCTCACAAATCTATGAGTTTTAGACACAGGAGAAATCAAACACATGACATTTAGGAGAGATTTCTTTTGGTCTTATAAGGAAGCTTCTCTCTCTCTCCAATTTCCTTAGCAGATAAGTCTATGCATACACCACTATGACTTAGATGTATTCTGATTATTCTTCCTAATGGGCCTATAAAATACTTAGAGGATGTTTGGTATGTTCCCACATTCAAGAAACACTTACTTTCTTTGGTAACTATTCGAAAGAAAGGTTATCAAATTATGCTTGAAAATGGGCTCATTTACATCAATTCAGTGAAGGATGATTATAAAACAATGTATACTGGATATGAAGATGGAAACTTGGTTATATTGCATTATAAGGTGCTTCCTCCCAATATAGAACTTACTGCAGTTGTTGACACAGGTACAGGTACTATGTCTACACAGTGGTTATGGAATCTCTGCTATGGACATTTGAATATCCACTCTTTGGTGGATTTTCAGAGATATGGTATGGTGAATGGGTTGCCCACTTTTTTCAAATATAGTATTCTTTATGAGTCATGTGTTTTGGGCAAACAAAATCAAGAAAAATTTCCTAAACAGTCATTTTGGAGAGCTAATAGATGTTTATAGTTAGTTCATAGTGATGTATGTGACATGAAAAAGTCATCCATTAGTGGTTGTAGATACTTTGTCTTGCTTATTGATGACTTTTCTAGGATGACTTGGGTATTCTTTATGAAAAATAAATCTAAAGTTTTCACTAAGTTTGTTGATTGGTTACACTTAGTCTAAAAAGAACCAAGTTCACATTTGGCCACTCTTTGTTCAGATAATGGAGGTGAGTATACCTCAAATGAATTTTCAGATTATTGTCGAGAACATGGTATTCATCGACAATATAGTAATGCTTATACTCCATAGCAAAATGGAGTATTTGAATGAATGAATAGAACTTTAGAGGGCACAGGACATGCCATGTTGCACTATAAACAACTTGATGATAAGTTTTGGGCTGAAGCCATTGGTACTGCAGTGCATTTGAGATATAGGTCCCCCACAGTAGCACTTTTGGGACAAACTCCATATGAGGCATGGTATGGATTTAAACCCAAAGTCAAACACTTGAAAGTGTTTGGATGTCTTTGTTTTTCTTTGGTTCCTACTAAACATAGAACTAAGTTAGAACCATGAAGTTGAAAATACATCTTTCTTGGTTATTCTAAAGATAAAAAGGGGTTTTGTTTGCTTGCACAGGATTCAGGCAAATTCATAGTGAGTCGAGATGTAATATTTGATGAGTTTGGGACTATGAACACTACAGAGATTGATTCTCAACTTGATAGATTATAGAGGAAAAATACAAAAAGAGATAAGGGTTTGAATAATGGGGATAACTCTTCAAATTTATGGTATGAGACTCAAATTCCTTCACTTTCCTCTCCTTCATCTACAAGTTCACAGGTTGATGACTTAGAAATTTTTTAAAATTATCTAAGTCCCCCTTCGAATAATGCACATAATGAGAATTTTGGAGTCCCTGATTTAAATAATTTGACTAAGTATCCAAAATGGGCTCAAAGTACTTTTTCTGACTTGACAGCAGATGAAGTTGGTTTAACAGGGCCCCAAAATTCTCAAAAATAGGTAAACTATGCTATGGTTGTTACTACTTCTTCCACTAAGCCATCCACTTTTGAGGAGGCATCTACTGAACATGTTTGGCAACAAGCAATGAAATGTGAGTATGATTCCATACTTAGCAATAATACATGGGTTTTAGTTGATCCTCCTCCACATGTTGAACCCATTGGATGTAAATGGGTTTATAGGACTAAGCATAAATCAGATGGCTCCATTGATAAACATAAGGCATGACTTGTTGCAAAAGGATATGCACAACAAAAAGGTATTGACTATCAAGAAACATTTTCACCAACAGCCAAATGGCACACTATTTGTATGGTACTTGCCTTAGCAGCACAAAATGGTTGGAAAGTACATCAATTGGATGTTAAAAGTGCCTTTTTAATGGTGATTTACAGGAAGAAGTCTATATGAAACAATCTCAGGGTTTTGAATAGGTGGGTGCTGAACACAAAGTGTGTAAATTGATAAAAGCTTTGTATGGGATCAAACAGGCACCTAGGGCTTGGTATGAGAAAATGGATTCATACTTAAAATCCATTGGTTTTCATTGCAGTGAATTTGATGATACTCTCTTTTTTTGAGTGCAAGGTAAGAAAATGGTGATACTTGTTCTCTATGTTGATGACTTGTTTATTACAGGAAATGATGAAAACCATAACAAGTCTATGAAGAAGGAATTAAAAGATGGGTTTAAGATGACAGATCTTGGACTTATTCACTACTATCTAGGCATAGAGGTAACTCAGAAAGAACATAGTATTTTCATTTCACAAACTAAGTATATTTCTGAGTTATTAGAGAGGTTTGGCATGAGTGATTACAAACCTGCCCTCACTCCCATGGAAAGTAACTTAAAATTGTTTAAGGATGATAGCAGTGCCTTTTTTGATGGCACCACATATAGATAATTGGTGGGAGGTCTGATATACTTGATGATTACCAGGCCCGATATTTCATTTTCAGTTGGAATTTTATCTAGGTTTATGCATGAGCCTAGAAAAATTCATTGGCATGCAACAAAATGAGTACTTGGTTACCTTCAGGGAATGAAAACATATGGCCTTGAATACCGCCGTAATAAGAACTTTAAACCTGTTGGATATTATGATGCAAATTTTAGCAGATGTGTGGATGATAGAGTGTTAACCATAGGATACACTATGCATATGGGTTCAGCTACCATTGCTTGGTGTTGTAAGAAGTAGGATACAGTGGCAAATTCATCAACAGAATTAGAGTATATTGCAACATGGGATGCTTCCAGAGAAATTTTTTACCTTCGTTGTATTCCTTAAGATCTTTAGGTTTCTCAGTTTGCTCCTACACAGTTATACATTGATAATCAAAGTACAATAAAGATGTCTAAGAATCTAGTGTTTCATGCCAAAACAAAACATATGGATGTCAAATACCATTATCTGTGAATGCTAGTGGCAAAGAAAATTCTTGATCTAATATATTTCCCAACTATCGATCAGACAACTGATATCTTCATAAAACCCCTTGAAAGAATCAAATTTGAAAAATTCAGAAAAATGCTTGGTATGTGTCCAAAGACCTGACTTTGGATCATAGGGGGGTTTGTTAGGACTTGTTCCAAAGTCTTAACATTAGGTTAGATTTTTGGTAGGTAATAAATAATTATTGTAAATGGGGCATGCATATTTTAGTAAAGACACCCCCATAAAATAAACTTACTTAGTTTTAGTTTTAGGTAGTTTTATATTTTTTGTTAATTAATTAGAACTTCTTTACGAGTTGTTTTCCCGTATTTAGTTAGTTATAGGATTAGTTGTTTTTACCGACCATTGGTAAAAACTATATAAATCCATATTTTCATTGTAAAAGGGTTAACAGAGTAAAGGCACCCTTATGTACTTGATTTTTTTGAATTTAATAAAATACTTGTGCACTCACACTAAGCAGGGACAAGGTTCAACCTATTTGGTTCAAGGAGTTATCATGAAAATAAAGTCTAGAAGTTGAATTATGTCATTAATTTTCATGGAGATATAGTTTGAAATAGAGGGTGTCATAAAATGTCATTATCTTCCAAATACAAATCTATACATGTTCATACTAGTGAAAAAGGAAGAAAAAAGGCTACTAGGGACCCTAACATAAAGAAGGAAATAATGAATAATGGTAAGTTGAGTCTTAGGGTTATGAAATTGAGTTGGAATATTAAAGATAACATTAATAACCAAATAAATGGTCTTGAAAACATTAAAATGTATTTTAAGCAATATGAACAAGAAGTAAGGTCTTTAACCATTTGAAACAAATAGGGTAAAGTAAGAGCACATGATAGTGATATCAAGGTGATGAAGAGTAGAGCCTAAATTCATGAGAGGTTTCTTCAACATCAAATGAGTTTTGGATTCTCAATTAGAGGAATATAATTTAATCAAGAGATCAAAAATAGATAGACTTTGAAGATAGACAAACATAGCAAGTCAGAGCTAGGTGATTGAAGTTATAGGTGATTGTATGAGTTCTTGTTTCCATCCATGAAAGAAAAAAATTGATAATATTTGCATCATAAATTCATGTCAAAGTACTCATTATCAAAGTATAATCAACTTTCCACTAGCATAATCCTATCAGATGGACTCCATCAACCAATCCTTACTCATTATAAATTCTATATTCATAAAATAAGACATCAACAATATCTATTAAATGATTATAAATGAATAATCAATTGAAATATATAACCTTATAAGATAATTATTTTTAGAATAATGAAAGAATAACACTGAAATCAAAGTATTTAATCAAATCCATGATATAATATGAAATAAAAAAGAGTCATTCTAAGTATAGAATGATAAATATTTTTATATTAAAATTCAAATAAATGGAGAAAAATATTCCCACTTAATTTGTTGATCCATGACATACATTTGCAACATGTCTTCCACCACTTGATTCAACCTTTTAGTTGGCCTTCCATTTCCATGGTGCATAAAATTGAAATTCAAGTGTATTTCAAATGTTGTAGTCAAAGTTTGATATAAACTTGATGTGAAAAGTTTATCTCTATCTAAAATGATTACTTCAGGAATACCATGCATCCAAACAACCTCTTTCACAAATCCTTATGCAAACATGAAATCATGATTAGTTAAATTTCTAGCAATAAAATGACCAACCTTGGTCAATTTATCAATTAACACCAAAATAATATCATGTTTTCTATGAGATTTAGGAAACCTAGAAATAAAATCAAGTGATATTAAATCCCACTTGTCTTTTTATACTTCATACATAACAATTACTCATAGACATTCCAAGCATTTTACCACATAATAAGCCACATCAAGTTTCATACTAGTCCAAAAATAACACCTTTTTAACTCACATGTCATATTTTTTACACCTAGATGAGCATAATAAGGTGTTGTATACACATCTTTTAGAATTTGAATTCACATGTTTCTATATTTAATTACAAAAAATCTATTTTATACCTAACCATGCTATCCTTTCTAATAGAAAAATCAATAAATGACTTTGTAACATGACCATCAGCCAAAAATGCTCTTACCTCTTAGTATTATTCATCATAAATGTTATGTTTTAGCACAACATTTATAAAATTAGATCTGATTACATAAATTATAGTAAGGTACGTGAATTGGCTAAGTGTATTAGCGACAATTTTCCTTACCTTTGACATAGGAAATATCCATGTTAAACTTACTTAGAAATTTAAGCCATCTACAATGACATACATTCAAGTCATCATGAGTAAACAAATGTACCAAGATACAGAGATCAAATTTCAACTTGAAATGTTTTCCTAACACAAAATGTTTCCACTACTTCAAAACATGAACTATGATAGTGATATATGCATAGGATAGTTATTTTCATGTTCCTTGAGCTTTCATGACTCATAAGCCACCACTTTTCCATTTTTTATTAGAATTTAATTGAAACCATAATTGGAAGCATCAGATTAGATCTCAAAATTACCATTTGGTTTAGGAGTGAAAAATATAGGTGTTGTACACAACAACTCCTTAAGCTTTGGAAATGCCTCTTCATAGAGGGGTGTTCAAACAAACTTCTTTCCTTTATGCTGTAAAGAAGTGATTGGGTTTCTTATGCTAGAAAGCTCTCCAAATATTGATGGTAGTAACCAACTAAGCTCATAAAAATACACACTTCGTGTTTGTTAATAGGATTAGGCCACTTTTGTATTGCCTTGATCTTTGTCAAATCTACAACAATACCATCTTTAGAAATGATATGCCCTAAATAGTGAATTTCAAATTTAAATAAATCACATTTGGATAAATTTACATACAACTTATGTTTCTTTAGTCTTTAAAATAATAATCTTAATTTTTTTCATGTTCAGCTACATTTTAAGATTAAATCAGAATGTCATTTAAGAAAACCAACACAAACTTATACAATAAATCCTTGAAAAGTTGTTCATTAAGTTCATAAATGTAGTTGGTGAATTTTTTAATAAAAATGGCATAACCATGAACTCATAATGACTTTATCTAGTTTGGAAATAATTTTTATGCATATATTCCTCCTTGATTCTTAGCTAATGATAGCATGATCTCAATTCAATTTTAAATAAGACAATTGCTCCCTTAATTTGATCACATGGATCATCTATCCTTGGCAATAGATAACAATTTTTTATTATCTCTTTATTTAGCAATCAATAGTCAACACACAACCTCAAGGTTCCATCCTTATTTATGAATACATCATCACCCCAAGGAGATACACTTGGTCTAATGCTACCATTTTCTAAAAGTTCTTATAGCTAAACTTTTAGTTCTTATAAATTTGCCACATTCATTTTATAAGGAGCCTTATAAGTAGATGCAACTCCCAACATAATATCTATAGAGAAATTGAATTCATGTTTATGAGGAAGTCTAGGAAGTTCTAGAAATACATCCACAAATTACCTAAGGGAAATTTATATAGATTGGTTCTTTATCCTTAGGCAATTCCTATATTTGCATAACATATAATTGGCAGCACTTATATACTACCTTTTTAACTTCAAGGCTGAAATTAATTTGTGTTCCTTAGCCTTTTGAATGCCTTGCACTTCCCTCATTTTTTTAAAATTATTTATGCATCACACCTTTTTACGCAATCAAACAAGTGTTTTGTGATGCGTTTGTAACTAATCCAACTTAGGATTAAATCATAAGATCCTAAAGGAGTGAAAAATAGGTTTAATTTAGTCTTAAAAACTACTAAGTATAGCTCACCTTGATCTAACCATTCATATATCAACACCTTTTTACCCATACTAAACTCTACCTCCCAACCTTATCTGACTTTAATAGGTTTTAAACTACACTTATTTACTACAACAAGTGAAATAAATCTATGTGTATCACCATAATCAATCAAAATGGACACATTAAGACCAAATAAAGTACCTCTAGTTTTTATGAGAGTAGCTTGGAAATTAGAATTCCAATTTTTAATAGCTACATAAACTCGATGGTTGGATGATTGGCCAAGTTTGAGCTTTGGACAATCCTTCCAGTAGTGGATATCACCACAATCCCAACATTATACAGATCTTAGGGGTGAAATAGGAATATATTTGGCTCATGTGGTTGGTCCATATTGATTGTTTTAGGTCTGGTTTCTACTATTTGACCCTCATTTTGGTGAGTTCTAGGCCCTAATGTTTTTAATTCTACCCTTGGAATTTACTAGAATCAGTATAAGTCCTTGTAAACCTTTAATTCTAGTTTGACTTCTTTAAATTTTTAGCAGTGGGAGAGAGATTTTTATTTTTATTCTATTTTATATTCTTATTAAAATATTCCCTCACTTTTTATCCTTGATTTTTGCCTTGATTTTTCCTTCTTTTCTACACTATGGGCAAACTCAATGGTAGCCACCAAAGTTTTTAGATTGGTCATATTCATGTGATGCATCAACATTTCTGTCAATCCCAATTTAAACTTGGTCACATTAATCTCTTCATCATGCATATAATTTACACAACATAGAAGATTCAAAAATATATTTTTATATTTAGTGACTGACATGTTTTCTTGTTTTAGTAGATGAAAATAAGTGATTTTTATTTTCTTTAAAGTTGGCACTTAAGTACCTTTTTCAGAACTATCTTTCAAAAAATGCCCAAGTAAGAGTTATAGGTCAGTACCCTTATAGAACACAGAGATGATTCCACAATAAGGAAATAATACAAACCAAATGATAGGCTACCTGTTGGGGATCAACCAATAATGGATTACACTTGTGAAAGCAATAAACACGGAAATGAATCAGATAGATAAGTAACTGAAATGATAAATAGCACAGAACAAGATATACAAGAAAACACCCTGAAAAATTGTATTAAAACTCTTTACAATAGGAATACAATTGAAGAAACTTCATTCTTCCACACCTCTCTCAGATGCACACAAGATCTCTCACTAGATCTCTATTCCTCAAGAGCTCTCTCTCAAGTACACTCAAATCCAACAACCTGGATTGATGCAACTCAGTACTGTCCTTTAAACATTCACAATGTTCTACTCATACTGCACTCAATAGCTAAGAAGATCTTTCCTACATATAGAAATAGGAAACTTGAGCATGCTCTTACACCAAACAGTCAAGCCACTTCAACAAGGGCTCTAAAAATAATATTGCTAACAATAGAGACGCGAGCTTGAGTCTACAACTCAAACTCATCATGCAAACACTCGCTTCTGTCCTCAGAAATCGCTTTCTGGACACACAGGTAATCGACGTCAGTTCTTACCTGTTCGCCTGTGACCATCACCGGTCGACCATACTACCGACGTCGGCACCTCTGTAACTGCAACTGACCGACGTCGGTCGCTCCTGACTGACGCTGGCATCTATGTAGACCCGAACCTATTTTGTATGTTCCTTGGTGAAGCTTTTAGCTCCACACCCTAATAATCTCCCACTTGGAGATAAACCAGCTGCACCAGTACCTGTACAGCAACATCTTCAACCTGCACACTAACTTCTCCTTACCCTTGACCTCAAATCCTTCTGGCTGTTCCATGTAAATTTCCTCATCCAAATCTCCATGAAGAAACGATGTCTTAACATCTAGCTGCTCAAGATGCAAATCCTCAAAAGCAACCAAAGACAATACAACCCTTATAGAAGTCATCTTAACAACAGGAGAAAAAATCTCACCAAAGTCAATACCTGGCTTTTGTGCAAATCCTTTCACAACCAATCTGGCCTTATATCTCATCTGTCCATCCTCACCTTCCTTCAACCTGTAGGTCCATCTGTTCTTCATTGTTCTCTTACCAGCTGGCAATTCAACCAAATCCCATGTTTGGTTCTCTCTTAAGGACTCCATCTCCTCAACCATGCCACGCTCCCACTTACTCCTGGACTCCACCTGTAATGCTTCTTCAAAACTCTCTGGTTCTCCACCATCGGTTAGCAATAAATAATATAAGGAAGGAGAATATCTAATTGGAGGCTTACTTACCCTTTCAGACCTCCTGATGGGTGTCTTGGACTCGTTCTCAACAATCTGTCCACCCAAATTTTCTGACAGTGACCAACCTCGGCCACCTGTAGACCTGTTACTGGCTGACGCCAGTTCTTCCTGGCTGACACCGGTGCCTTGTCTACTGACGTCAGTCTCTGTATGACCGACATCAATTTTTGTACTGCCGACGCCGGTCCCTAACCTGCGAACGTCGGTCTCTGTGTTTTCCTGTAAGTGATTATTTCTTTTTCCCACGAGCTCATTTTGGACCATAACTTCGTCCAATTCACTATTGCTCTGCCCAGATTGATCCAGCTTCCTTATCTGATCACTGTACATCACTCTTTCATTGAAAACAACATCACGGCTCCTAATTACCTTGTTAATTCCTAGATTCCAAAATATGAAACCAAAATCATCTGAGCCATAGCCAATAAATGTGCACCTCATAGACTTAGCATCAAGCTTCTTTCTATTTTCCTTATCTATGTGCACAAAGGCTTCACAACCAAAAACTTTGAGATATGAGAGATCTACCTTTTTACCTGTCCATGCCTCTTCTGGAATTCCACCATCCAGAGCTGTAGAGGGTCCTCTATTAATCAGGTACACTGCGGTGTCAACTGCTTCTGCCCAAAACTCTAAGGGCAACCCTGCATGTAATCTCATACATCTTACACGCTCCATGATAGTTATGTTCATCCTTTCAGCAATACCATTCTGCTGAGGTGTCCTTGGAACCATCCTTTGCCTTCAAATTCCATGAGTGTAACAATACCAGTTAAACTTAAGACTGCAAAACTCACCACCATTATTAGATCTCAAGCACTTTAATCTTCTACCTGTTTCATTCTCAACCATAGCCTTCCAAATCTTAAAAGTCTCAAAAACATCAGATTTCTTTTTAATACAGTAGATCCATACCTTTCTTGTGGCGTCATCTATGAATGTAACATAGTACCGTGATCCGCCAATAGAGGCTACTTGAGCCGGTCCCCACACGTCTGTGTGAACAAGCTGCAACTTCTGCCTTTTCTTAGTAGACCCAGTCTTGAGAAAACTAACCCTTTTCTGTTTTCCAAATACACAATGCTCACAAAATTCTAGATCCATACTTTTCAAATCTGAAAGCATACCTTTAGACTTAAGAATTGACATCCCCTTCTCACTCATGTGGCCAAGCCTTGAGTGCCACAATTTAGCATCCACATCTGAAGTAGATAAAACAGAAGGAGATTTGTTAGTAACACAATTACATAGATAGAGAGTACCTTCTCTCTTACCTCTAGCCATAACAAGTGCACCCTTGGTCACTTTCCAAAAATCTGTTGTGAGAGTTACTATACAACCCTCATCACCTAGCTTACCTGCAGAAATCAAATTTCTCTTCAAACTAGGAACATGCATCACATCTCTCAACACCCATGTGTTGCCATTCTACATCTTTAGCTGCACTTTACCTTTGCCAATAATCTTACAAGGCTCATCATCCCCTAAGTATACTATTCCAAAATCTCCATGGATATAGTCACTGAAATACTCTCTGTTAGGGGTAGCATGGAAAGATGCACCAGAATCTAATACCCAAGATTCTATATTATTATGCAAAGAGAAAATAAGAGGATCTTGTGCAATACCTGCAACCTTTGTCTCTTCCTTTCCTTCGTGTTGATTGTCCTCTTTAGGCTTTGACCAGCAATCTCTGCTTATGTGCCCCAACTTTCCACAGTTCCAGCATTGTGGCCTTCTGCCATTTATGGATTTGGATCTGCCTCTTCCCTTAGACTTAGATCTTGATCTCCTCTTGCTCCTTTCTTTTTGCCTTCCTCTGCTCTCGAGATTTAAAGAGTTCCCAGATGTCCCAGATGTCTCTTCTGTGCTTTTCCTGTGAATTTCCTCATTCAAGATAACACTAACCACATCCTCTACTTTTAAAATATTCGAAGCAGAAGCAGTATTAGAAACTGCCATTACCAAGCCATGCCAGCTTTCAGGCAAAGAACATAATATTAAAAGATCTTTTATTTCATCTTCAAATACAATATTGACTGAACTTAACTGATTAAAAATACCATGGAAATCATTCAGGTGATTAGAAACAGATCCACCTTCTTGCATATGCAAATTAAATAACTGCTTCATTAAATATACCTTATTTGAAGCTGAGGGTTTTTCATACAAATTTGCTAACGTAGTCATTAACTCTACCATAGTTTTTGCCTGTGACAAATTAGATATCACAGTGGAGGCAAGACTCGGTCTTATAGACCCAAGAGCCTTTCTGTCAAGAACTTCCCATTCTTCATCCTCCATGTCCTTGGGCTTCTTTGCTATCCCACCTAACGGTAAGTAAAGATCCTTCTGATACAGATAGTCCTCTATCTGCATTCTCCAGTGTTGATAGTTCTTGCCATTAAACTTTTCCATTCTCAACTTACTTTCTTCTACCATTACTTCTCCCACTCAAACAGAAATCCCTGCAGAAACCCCTGTGAGCAACCTGTAATCCAAACACACTACACAGATCTGAACCACCTGTTAGTGAACCTGAGCTCTGATACCACTTGTTGGGGATCAACCAATAATGGATTACACTTGTGAAAGCAATAAACATAGAAATGAATCAGATAGATAAGTAACTAAAATGATAAATAGCACAGAATAAGATATACAAGAAAACACCCTGAAAACTTGTATTAAAACTCTTTACAATAGGAATACAATTGAAGAAACTTTGTTCTTCCACACCTCTCTCAGATGCACACAAGATCTCTCACTAGATCTCTATTCCTCAAGAGCTCTCTCTCAAGTACACTCAAATCCAACAACCTGGATTGATGCAACTCAGTACTGTCCTTCAAACATTCACAATGTTCTACTCATACTACACTCAATAGCTAAGAAGATCTTTCCTACATATATAAATAGGAAACTTGAGCATGCTCTTACAACAAACAGTCAAGCCACTTCAACAAGGGCTCTAAAAATAATATTGCTAACAATAGAGATGCGAGCTTGAGTCTACAACTCAAACTCATCATGCAAACACTCGCTTCTGTCCTCGGAAATCGCTTTCTGGACACACAGGTAACCGACGTCGGTTCCTGCCTGTTCGCCTGTGACCGTCGCCGGCCCACCATACTGCCGACGTCGGCGCCTCTGTAACTGCAACTGACCGACGTCGGTCGCTCCTGACTGACGCCGGCGTCTGTGTACACCCGAACCTATTTTGTATGCTCCTTGGTGAAGCTTTTAGCTCCACACCCTAACACTACCACCCAATATTTCAAATTATAAGACATGTTATGGAGATTAAAATACTTTTGTAGATGTACCAACCAAGCATCAAATCCATCACTAGATTCTTCCTTCAAAAAGGTAGGTGGAGGAAGCTTCTTAATATTCTTAATGATTGGGTATACCACTACCAATGATAGATATTTAAGTACATGTTCCTCCCTTTGTTCATTTTCTAACTCATGCAAACCTTCTTAAAGAACACCCTCAAGATTATTAAGTATGCATTCCTAAATTTTCATTATACCTTAAATGGTATTTAAGACTATGGAAATCCCATTAAGGACATCTTCATGTTTGTCAATTGGATTTCATCCAATTGCATTAGAATCAAGGAGTTTGATGCAATCACTAGAGTATGAAAATAACTAAATTTGGTCACTAATTCTCATGTTGTAGGCTTTACCGACATTAATGAAAAAATGTAGGCATTTCATTAAGAGATTGACATTCGTTCAAAATAAAAATCAATTTTCATAAATATGCAGTGAATTTCAATTCATATTCGACCCCAATCAAAATTATTCAAATACAATTGCATGGAGAAAATAATACACTAAATGGTTGGTCTATACACATACCTTTTTCCCATAAATGGCAATCTAAACACTCCTGAGATTGAGAAAATCAAAACTCTATAATTCTAGTCCTATTCTAAGTTTTTTTTCTATCCTTACAATTTCCAACCAACCCCCCCAAAAGGAAGGTAACTTATACAAATAGGTGAAATATCCTAACCTTCCCACTTCCCCCAATTTCCATTTTCCTTCCTATATCATTTTCTTCTACACACCACTTCAATAAATTCAAGGATTCATCCAAATAGGAAATCCCACCTATAGGTGGGTTAAATTGGTCTTCAAGAAAAGAATAAAACTAAATTTTTATGTACAAGTGGAAGTAACCAAATTTTTTACTTTGTAAAAATAAAAACAAATCACATTATCCTTCATACGAGTAAAAAATTAGGCTTCAAAGCATTTGAACATCGTTGGTATTGTCCTCAAGCCAATTTGAACTTTATTAAGATTTATAAAGACCAAAACGAGTTTCCTTTACTCATTCAAATTTGTTCTCTTACCTTGTCAAGATTAAAGATCATTAAATACATGTTCAAGCCTTGTCACCTTCTCCTAAAATGCCAAAATAATAATAAGCTTAATTCCTAGTCATCTTACACAATCACTCCCATCAAGGCTTAATATGGAAACAACTGCAAAGTGCCTTAAGTTTATTCAAGACCTAATTGGTAAATAAAACTTTGGTTGAAACAACATATGCATAAATATGCTTATCAAGACCATTTTAGAGAGAGAAACACCCAATTACCATATTTTGGAATGCTCACCCTAATCAAGACCATTGTGAGCTTTTAATTCTAAAAAAAACTGAGATGAACCCTTACCAAACATCAAGACGTAAGTGGCTTAGAACCTTGATCAACAAAAATAGAGGTGAATGAATTGATATTGTAATGCAAGTCAGGGAGAGGAACTTAATTACCAAAGGTGAGTGAGACACAAATCATTGACGGCCTTATTATTAATGGAATGACTGATTAGCAAATCTAAATACAACAAAGTCTATGGTACACCAAATGGACACTATGAAGCCTGAATAGTAAGCCAAGCTTCTATGAAGTCATCAATGATCAATTTAAAGATATTAATCCTGATTACAAATTCAAGCACCAAGTTAAATAATCACTTAGAGAATGAATGTTGAAGTGTAAGTTGAAGTCACCACAACATACCAAGAATAAACTGGCATGAAAACAAAGATATTTCCTCTAATAAAGTACACCATCACCAAAATAAAAAGCAAAGCAATGGCCACTCTATTTTTCATTCATTTAAGATTTCACAAGGAACCTAGATGCTCTTGTATCAGAAACTTGATGTTCAAAAATGTGGGAAAGATAAGTGGCAAAGCTATTCTTTTGGTTATGAGGTATGATGACCATGGCATCCCCCTTCCAATATAACAAGTAAATCAGTTGTTTTTTATCTTCTTCCTATGCCATTTCTAGCTCCTAAATTTTGGTTTCTATTCTCTTTTATTCTCATATCTATTCTTTCCCTCACTCCTTATTGTATCACAACCATGATCAAATTTTATTTATGGGCTTAGACCCACCATCGTCTATCCTTCTCTGCCAAAGGCATATTAATATTTCATACAACTCATATGTGGGCTAAAAACCACTCTCACATGTCTACCACTACCAAGATACTCTATCAAGAACCTCACTCTCCCATGTGGGATCAAACTCACTATAAATCAAACACCTCCTCCTAAATCCCACTTAGATTTGTTCACTCCTTGTTTAACTAGTTGTTGGATCATTCACACCATCACCAAATAATGTTTACAGATTCACATACCTAGTTGCCATATTATCTATCATCCCCAATCTTTAAAAAATAGAATAAACATACATTTGGGCATCTACATGATAGCTCATGTCATTCAAAATCACCTCAATTATGGTCCTTAATTTCACATCTTTCATTGTTTGCATTGATATAGTAATAAATCTCTCCATTTCAATTGTAAATTAAACTTCTTCACATGTTAGGTCTGCCATACACATTATCAACTCTTACTTCTACTTATTGAGGTCAAATAACTCACCCCCAATACCTACAACATCAGGTTATTCATCGCATGCCTTATATGATCTCAAATTCAACTACACTCTTTCATATCTCTATATACTACAAGCTTGATCTATAACAAGCTTAGGATTCTCAAAGATTTCGCCATCATTTAATTATTCTAGGGATAACTCTCCTTCTTGCGTTGGTTGCAAAATAGCCTCTAACTGCATATCTCCTTGAGAACATACTTATTCCCATGATTCAATGCACCCTTTTGTCTCTATATTAGCTTGAAGACACTCCACATTGATTGGAACAAAAACACCGACTAGCTATCCATCCACTACTTCCATACCCATGACTTGGTCAACTTTTTCACTCCACTTCTCATATAAATGAACATGTTGGACTGCTCTATGTCTAGTCCTCTTTTTCACCACTCTCTCTATACATGGACCTGCACAATGCATAAACACATTAGATATAACAAGAGATCCCTCAATCACCTAAAAAACCACTTCATCATGATCCAAAGGAATGTTTTCCAACTCCTCTCCTATGTTAGCATGCTTCTCATGATTTTTACTCTCATAATGAGCTCTCAAGAGCTCCATATCATCCACATACAATTCTATCTTCACCTCATAGATACCTCTATTTTTAGTTATATCACATGGCTAAATATCCCATCAAACCTTCCTTGTTTGCACTAGATTGTAAAACAACCTCACCTAATGCTTCTTCCAAATAAACATGAAATTATTCTTGGCTACTCTTTTCCTCTAGCTACAACTCTACATGGCTACAATCATGATTCACATTTGTTGTTTTACTCATGGAAAACCTTGGTTGTCCTCAACCATTCTACCATCCAACTAAACATTGGTAAGCTCATTTCCATTTATAAATAAGGAAAAATAAGACTTTGCCCAATCATGGGACTTCACACTCACTTGACCATCATCACATAATGGGTATCCAACTTATGGTGGATAATGTACCACATATATATCATTTGTCACAAGGATTTCATCGCCTATGGTATGGTAACATCTCTCATACACATTAATGTTATGAAAATAAGTATTAGGCTCTTCATATAGAAGTATCTCCTCCATGTTGTCTCTCAATACAATTTAATATTTATCACAACTATCCACCTCCTTGACACTTCTCAAATTAGTCTTTTGCTGTTGACATGACATCTCCACATCCACATTACCCCTATTGGAAATATGATTATCACATCCACTCTCAATCCTCTTCACCCAAAGTTTTTTCAACCATCCTAGCTATAATTTTGGGTGACAAAAATGTCCCAACATCTTGGAAACCATTTGATCCCACCCATAAACTTTCCTCTTTCCTTTCCTTTATCTCCTCACTTGGGCATCTTTCTAAAACACTATTGTATATCTACACATATGCTTACAATGATCCTTCACCCTCATAAGGTCAATAATATTCTCATGCTCAAAACAAAATTCTAGCTCAACTACCCAATTGATGATCTATTATAGGTTTTATTTACCATAAAATAAGAAAACATTATCAAATGATTTACCTCTTTTCTCCATTTTCACCTCATCTAGTCTCTTTCTCTTACTAGCCTCTTTTCTTCTTCTTATTTGGACTCTATACAAAGCATTAAACTACTCTTGTAGGAAAAAAACTCCACCATCAACTCTTCCTCATCACCATCACACTCAAATACACCTTCATCTTCTTGTGTAGTCCTTCCCATCATGTCTATCCTTTCCTAGAACTCTTTCAAAATATCTATCAACTCACCCATCTCACATCCCCTTCTCTTTTGTGCCATCCCTCACCACGAATTAGCAGGTTCTTATTTCATAACATGTAAATGGAATCCAAATTGAGTCTCTCAAAACTCCCTCACACTCTTACAAGAATTCACACACATGAAAAATTGCCTATGAAATCTTCTCAACAACTTGTAATCCTATGTAGACTTCTCCCTTAGCTAACAACATGATGAGGAATTTATCTCACAAATAACCACAAGAACCCTACTAGCTTTGGTACCACTTGATGCAAGCACAAGATTAGGAAACTAACTAAATTCAGCCACTAATTCTCATGTTGTAGGGTTCACCAACATTAATAGACACACATAGGAATTCCATCAAGTAATTGAGTTTCATTCAAAATAGAGATCAATTTGTATAAATATGTAGCAGATTTCAATTTATATTCTACCACAATCAGAATTATTCAAATACAATTGCATGGAGGAAATAATATACTAAATAGATGGTCTATACACAAACCTTTTACCCATAAATGGTATTCTAAACACTACTAAGACCGAGCAAATAAAAAATCTATAATTATGGTCCTATTCTAGATTTATGTTCTATTCTTACAATTTCCAACCAACCCCCCACAAATGGAAGGAAAAATATATAAATATGTTAAATACCCTGATCTTCCCACTTCCCCCAATGTCCATTCATTATCTTCTATAATTCTATTCTAGCCACCACTTTAAGGAATGTAAGGAGTCATATAAATAGGAATGCCTACCTACAAGTGGGGCAAATTAGTCTTCAATGTCAGGGAACACCTATAACAATAAACATGCTCTGATCCCTACTGAGTCAGAATCTTGCTCTACCAATTAGAACACATGTGATTACTTCTTGTATTAGCAACTAAACACGAAATTATACCAGAATCAATAAGTAACTAGAAATATGAAACAACACAGGAATATGAGAGACAATACACAATTGTATTAATAATCACTCAGAAGAATATACAATAAGGAAGATGCCACTTCTTCCTCCACCTCAAAGGTTTGCCACACCTCAAGACCTTCTTCCCTCTCTCTTTTGGTCCCAACAATCAACTCCAATACAGAATTGATGTTCACCTCTCCAACCAGTCAGTAACGCACTGCCAGTTCACCCAGTACACAATCGTACTCCAAGTAGATCTCCTGCTCTCTGCTGCTACCTGCAAATCACTAGACCTTACTCACCATGTAGACATCTCTACACCCCTGAATAACCCTTGTCCTTGCCTCACCAAGTCCTTATGATTCTTCAACCAGTACCCCGGTGGATCAGCTCCTTGACCTTGCAGACCTTGCAACTCTCCCTGATCATACACACTCAGCACCCCTTTGAAACTAGGAGGAGCTACACTAGCTCTCTCTAAAAGCTCTATGGCTTTCTAGCACACTTTTACAATACAGCCCATGAGTCCATATATAGATCTCATGCTTACAATAATTAGACTAACCTAATTACAATAATTAGACACTCAACTCAAGACTAAGACTAGCCTTCAACATGCAAACTAACAGTCCAAAAATAGACTCTCCCAGAATCAGCATGCGAACTGCCTATTCACGCACAGGCTACCGATGCCGGCACCTCCAAGACCGATGTCGACCGATAGGTAACCGTCGCTAGTTGCTTCCTCACTACCTCTGACTGACGTCGGCTAATCAGACCGAGGCTAGTTGTCCTACAACTGGTTTTGCAACTCCCCGCAACTCTGCATCCTCCATAACTTCTCCTATTTGCATCCTGGTGAAGCTTTTAGCTCCACAACCTAACATTCAAGAAAAGAATAAAACTCAATTTGTATGTACAATTGGAAGTAAATGGATTTTTTACTATGTAAAAATAAAATTAAATTGTGTTATCCTCCACAAGAGGAAAAAATTGGGCTTAAAAGCATTTGAACATCACTGGTATTATCCTTAGCCCAAGTCAAATTTTTTTAGGATTTATTAAGACCAAAATGAGTTTCCTTTACTAATTCAAAGTTATTCTCTTACCTTATCAATCTTTGAAGATAATTAAATACATATTCAAGCCTTATCACCTTCTCCCTAAATTTCAAAAAAATAAAAATCTTAAGACCTAGTCATCTTACACAATCACTCCCATTCAGGCTTAATCTAAAAAAAACTATGAAGTACCTTAAGTCTATTTGAGATTTAATTAGTAATCATACTTAATTGGTAATTAGACATTGTTTGTAACAACATATGAAGAACTATGTTTATCAAGACCATTTCAAGTAACCAATTACCACATTTTGGAATGATCACGCAAACCAAGACCATTGTGATATTTTAATTATGAACACAATTGAGATGAATCCTTACCAAACATCAAGACCTATGTGGCTTAGAACCTTGATCAACAAAAATAGAGGTGAATGGATTGATATTATAATTCAAGTTAGGGAGAGAAACTTGATTACTAAAGGTGAGTGAGGCATGAATCATTGAAGGCCTTATCGATAATGGAATGATCAATTGACAAATCCAATTATAAAAAAGTCCATGTAAGACCAAATGGACACTAAAAATCCCAAATAACAATTCAAGATGCTATGAAGTTGTTGAAGATCAATTCAGAGATATCAAGTTCCATTAAAAATTCAAGTGCCAAGGAAATTGACCACTTTGAGAATGAGTGTTAAAGTGTAAGTTTAGGTCACCACCATAACATATAAAGAATAAATTGACATAAAAACTAAGATACTTCCTCCAACAAAACACACCACCACCAAAATGGAAATTAAAGTAAATGCCACTCTATTTTTGATTAACGTAAGATTGTACAAGGAACCCAGATGCTCCTACATCAAAATTCATTCTTACTAACTGAATCATTAATGGGATGAGGGTCATCTCTATTATTGTTTATATTGGGAGCACCATGACATCTACCCAAGTTTTTACCTCTTCCACTTGTAGAATTATTATTACCCTCATTGGTATTGGCATTAGCCATTCTTCCTGATGTTGATCTAACCATCATAAGGAGTTAAATTTATAGATTAAGACAGGGAATAGATTAAAAAATTATTTCCCCAAAATTCCCTAGAGAATCAACCATGATCTAATACCAATGTAATGAACCACATTTTTTTTCAAAATAAGTCTAATAGAGTATTTTTCTACACTAGAAGTATTGAAGGACTCAACATGTCTAGAAAACTAAGATTTGATCTTCGCCAAAGATCACAAATTTTTTGTGAAATTCAACTTCCTTAATATTAGGTCTCCATGAATGGATTTTATAAGAAATTAGTTAATCCCTTTAAGTATATTAAGATCAGGATGTGTAAGCATATTTTTGTACCTTTATAAACTTTGATTTGAATATTCCAATGTCATATTTTTCTCATAAAACCAACTTATCAAGACTCAACCTTAAATGAATTCTTATTTAAAAGAAAATATCTTTCAAGTTAATTAAGTTTAAATTAAGTAAAACTCCTTCTTAACTTTCATCATTATAACAAATCAATCTATATACCCAGATGATTATGCATCTATTCATAAACTTATCCGTAGTTATGTTTAGTATAATTACAACATCTAATTTCAAGGAGTATTACCCAACTCGATAAAAATAAGTACAACCTTGAGAATAATTCACACTATTTATGATAATTTATCTCTTCACTTTATTTCAAGGCATGGCATTAACTACCACAAATCAACAACCTTCCTTAACAAAGAAACATACAATTCAATCAACATTTACTTCCGTATTAACTTAATATGAATTAGATTAATAATTACCTCTTTATTTCTTAGGAAAATTACATTTATAATCCCATCAAAGTGTTATCCTAATATCCACTTTCAATATAACAATTAAATTAGATACATACAATGCTACCCCATCAAAATATTTATAATTCGAAACTTGGGGTCATAGCTTTGCTTATTACATATAAAATATTCTATTATAGCAATCACATGCTATTAAAAATTATCTTAAGAATTAAATAAGTTAACTCATTCATCCTTCATATGCATCCTAATTAGATAGATTTTATTTAGGGTAAAACTATTATTTTCCTCTAAGAATTATCCTTTTTCGAGTACGAGAAGAGTGAGCTTAGAAAATAAATAAAACTAGTCTATGAACTTAAGTAATGTAAGTACCACTAAGAAATGAGTTACTGACTCTCTTTGTACACTAGATGTTCTATTTTATACATCTATTGTACGATAGTGATTTTTCATGTAATATTAATTTTAATCCAAAATAACAAATATTGATTTGATTATTTCAAAGTTTATTCTTTGATTATCAGTCACTCAACAATATACATTAAAGAGTAAATTATTCATTAGCATTTACGTGTATTTTAAATCAAAAAGTAGAGAGTCTCATCTGATCCTAAATGGAGGCATTCTCAAATGAAGAGAATTAAAGAAATAAGAATTCAAACAACAACCATACTTATTAATTTAATTGTTTGGAAACATTATTAAATTCCTCCTTTGCATAACTAGTGTCATTCAAGACAACGTGGATCTCATTACAAATAAAGATAAAATCAAAAGCGAAATTTGAGTGGAACCCAAATAAATTTAATGATTCAAATTCATTAAAGTTCAAATATTGACAAGTTCTTAATCAATAATTTAAGAACAAAGATTATTTATGTATCATACATTACCTTTCACAATCCTTAATAAAAATGGACCAAGAGAACTTATGAATTTCCACAATAACTTAATGAATATTAAAAAATCTAACATGTTCTAACATGCATCAACTAGATGATACAAAAATAAAATTCAATAATTCATTATCATCCACAAATACCCTTAAGACTCGACCAGATATACATAAAGACACATAATTAACCTTCTACTTTTAATCCTATTAAAATGTTAATGATAGGAAAATATATACCAAAATTGAATTCTATAACTTAAGGCTAAACATTCAAAATGAATCACATGACCTAGATCTCCATTCGGTGCCTTATTAACTAGGACCAAGTTAATGAAATACAACCAAGACTTTAGGATTCCATAATACTCACCCTTCATCACTAGAGGTAATACATCATGTAATTTAATAATATAAACACCATAATTCAATCCAACTTAATCTATAGAGTTTTATTTACAATCAATACACTAATGAATAAAAAGATATTATTTGATCAATAATAAAGATATTCAATTTAATCACAAATAGATAATTATTATTAATAATTTACTTTAATAAAAGTTTCCTTTAATCCTAATTTGAACTTAAACACTTCAATTTACTTGTTTAAATATCAATCTAATAATTATAATGTGTATTCAAAGAGACAATGAAACCGGTCATCATAAATCGAAACCATAAAAAATCCAATTTATAAAAACAATGATTATGAATGCCAATAGGTTGTAGACTAATCAATGAACTATATTCCTCAATGATCGACTGATAACACACACCCTAAGTCAAAATTGAATTAAAAAAACAGCATGTAACTTGTAAGTAATTAAAATACTATTTCAAACAATTTGAATAAGGTAAACATCTAAAATAGACTAAGATTTAACCAATAACCATTATAATTACCTTTCAAATTAATTGTTGAGAAACATTTGAAATCTAAATTAATAATAAAATAATAGGCTCATTCAATCTCACACTATTCCAATATAGTAATCATATTTTGAAATAATAAGATGATAATTCCGATAAGATTACCCCTATTTTAGATAGAATATTTAAAACATACTATAAGCCAATCAACTATAACTTATTGTTGTATTTATTTACACCAATTTTAAGCCCACATAGCTAATTTGATATTTAAATTGAATAACTAGAACCCATTAACACCAATGTTAAAAATACAACTATTAAAAGTAAATAAGTTACATAAAACAAAATCCATGCCTCAACTTATTTAATGCCATAAGCTTTCAAAAAGATTTAAGCTCACATAATCAAATAGAAAATCAATAAAAAACCATAAAATTACATTAATTCCATTTTGTAACTCTATAATAATAATGAAATAAACATAAATTTGTGAAGCAACAATACAACCATTTTAGAGAGGTTTTATAGAAATGAATATAGATAGGAATAATATAATTTCAAAACCATATAAACATGAATCACAAGTTTAACTAAAAGTGTCATTCCATCACTAGTTTGAATCCCATTAAGTTTCCCAAATCATACTCAAGTGTACATCTAGCTTGCATATAAGTTCAAAACACATTTAACTAGTCTAATGATCCCTCCATATGTGTTCCTAACCACCCTCAACCATCAACTTGATGGAGGAGTTTGCCTCATAGGGTAGTGGCTTTTAATTTATGATTTTCCAAACCTCTTAATAACCCAAAAAGTAAACCAACATGAAACAACAAAATGAAAACACAATCTAAGTTATAGTTTTAGAATGCCAAGCAACATTCCATCCACGAACACCTAGTGTTCACTTAATAAGTAAGGGTTCAATTAAAAATGATAACCCAACAAAACTAAAAATGTAACAACATTTTTGACACAACCCAGTGTCATTACTCAAATAGTAAATCCAAAATATGTATCAACAACATAAATAAACAAAACACAACTCATTCACATTTCTAACTTTGTCCATTACATAAATAATCACATTAAAAACATCACTTGCTTAGATGACAAAGTCTACATTACCTCATTTTTCCACAACAGAGTGTCCTTGAATTTGAAAATGTACACTACACTACATGAACCCCTAAACCAAAATAACTCTTTTATACAAAAATTAGTTCTTAAGACCACATTAAAGTCTCCAACTTCCCACTATAATAAATATGGTCATGGTGCAACATAATGGAGGTATTAACTCCTTATTCATAATGTCCCCATTTATTCCAATAAAAAATGATAGAGTTTTAATAAATTTATCCAACATAAATTTCTTAATCAAGACATCAAATATCCATGGACCAAGCAATGGAAGACAAATTTCCACAAGCTTCACAATGGTAGTTGGGGTTTCTACCTAGCTCATCAAACTCACAAAAAAACTTCCAAATACCAAAAATAAACTATAAGCTTCACTAGAAAAAAAACCATTGAGCTAAAAAAACCTAAGTCAACCACATAATTTCATGCATCATGGTGGCTTAAGTCCCATGTCATCGAGTGATAATCAAATATAAAATAATATCCAAATGATATTATTCAGTTAATTAAGGTCCAAGTGACCATGTCAAAAACAAAGAACAATATAAAAAAATAATGATCACATGATATCTTCCTAGTCAACAATCAAAACCATAAAACTTAAAATAAAAGGTCCAAAAAAAGTTAATTAAGATAACAAAGACCTCTAAGATAAAAAGCACAAAAACAAAATGACTTTGCAAGTCAATAACAAAGACTTAACAATGTTTAATCTAAGACTAAAGAAAAATGACCAACGTAATATGACATCCAAGACATCAAGACACAAAGATAATATCACAATAGTCATTATTTATTGAATATGAGATAGATCATAAACATGACTATATACCATGCATATGGTCCACTAATATAAAATAATCATGCATGACATCGACTCTAACTATGAAGCTGAAAAAATCAAATCTTAATAAAAGACACAACCATCTTATGCTAGATAAAGATGATGACAAAAGCATAATAGTCAAATTGATTCAAAAGATAAAGACATATGAACACAACATTTATATCAGACTAAAAATTAATCATAGTCTATAGATCAAATGTTTTTATTTTGGAAACTCATTTCTCAAAATTCATTATCAGAGTATAGCTATCTTGTTACTAGTACAATCTTGTCAACCAGAATCCATTGACTAAGCTTAGATCATGGTAAATCCTATATTCATAAAAGAATACATCAACAATATTTATCCAATAAATATCTAATGATTATAATTAAATAATCAACTGAAATATATAACCTTAAAACATAATCATTTTCAAAATAATGAAGGAATAACACTAAAATCAAAGTATCCAATCAAGATCATGATACAATATGAAATCAGAACAACATGAAAATGTTATGAAAATGTCCATGTTAATAATAATTTATATTTTTTAAGTTGTTTTAGACTGGGACATGACATCCTCTCCCTCTTGAAAATGAGTTGTCCCAGAGACTAATCAAATAGTTACAGGTAATTCTACTTGAAAATACTTTCATCTTCCCATGTAGAACTTTTTTCACTAAGTGGGTCCCACTGGAGTAATACTTGTTTAATTTATATATTTCACATTGATTCCAGTTATATTTTCTCCTCTTTTATAACCTAAATATTTTTCCAATCTAAAATATAAGCAGGATTAGATATGTGTTCTAGACATAAAAGGAGGAAGGACTAGCCAATAATCAACATGATTGATCTTTTCTATGATGTCAAAATTTACACAAATCATGGAGATAATTTATAAGATTTCCCAAACTTAATGGAGCTTTTCTAAGGTCTAACACATAAAAATACTTTATCACCAACACTGAATTCATGTGGAGTTATTCTATGATCTGCATAACTCTTTTCCCTATTAGAGGTAGTTTTTATATTATGTTGAATAAGAAACATGTGTTTATCATATTATTAAAGTAAATCAGATCCAAAAATAAATATGTTTTCCAAGTTGTCCCATCCAAGTGGTGTTTTTCACTTATGTCCATATAAAGATTCAAAAGGAGATATTTTACTTACAAGATGATAAGTATTATTATAATAAAATTCAACTACATGGAGAAAATATTCCAACTTAGTTGTTGATCCATGACATACATTCACATCATGTCTTCAATCACTTGATTCAACCTTTTAGTTGATCATCTATTTCCTGGTGGTATGTAGAATTAAAATTTAAACATGTTATGAATGTTGTAGTCAAAGTTTGCCAAAACTTTGATGTAAAAAGTTTATCTTTATTTTAAATGATTACTTTTGGTATGAAATGCAACCAAACAACCTATTTTAAAAATATTTCCATAGACATAGAAACATCATCAGTTAAATTTCTAGTAATAAAATGATCAATCTTAATCAATTTATTAATTACTATAATAATATTATCATGTTTATTATGAGATTTAGGTATCTTAAAAATAAAATCAAGTGATATTGCAACCCACTTATCTTTTGGTACTTCATAAGTATACAAAAAACCTCCAGGATGTCAATGCTCAACTTTTACATGCTAGCATTCAAAGCATTTGTCAACCAAATTAGCCACATCAAGTTTCATACCAAGCCAAAAGTAATATCTTTTAAATTCACATGTCATCTTTGTGATACTTGGATGAGCATAATGAGGTGTTTTATACACTTATTTTAGAGCTAATATTTGCAAGTTCCCAAATTTAGGTACAAAAAAGCTATTTTTATGCCTATTCAAGCCATCCTTTTCAATAGAAAAATTAACAAATGACTTTGTAATAGGCTTGTCATCTAAAATTGGTCTTACCTATTACTAGTATTCATCATAAAGATGTTTCAACATAGCATTTATGAAATCAAACTTAATTACATAAATTACAAAAAGGTATATGTGTCAGTTAAGTACATCAACAACATCATTTTTCTTGCCTTTGACATCGTAAATGTCTATATCAAAATCACTTACAAATTCAAAACATCTTTGCTAGTCTACATTCAAGTCAACATGAATAAATAATTGTTCCAAGTTGTGGTGATCAGATTTCACCTTGAAATGTTTTCTCAATAGAAAATGTTTCTATTATTTCAAAGCGTGAACTATGTCAACAAGTTCCATATCATGCATAAGATATTTATTTTTATGCTCCTTGAGCTTCTGTGACTCATAAGCTTCCACTTTTCTATCTTGAGTCAGAATTCCACTGAAACCATCCTTGGAAACATCTACCAAGACCTCAAAATTACCATTTGAGTTAGGAATGACAAGTATAAGTGTTGTAATCAACAACTCCTTAAGCTTTTGGAACGCCTTTTCACGAAGGGGTATCCAAAAAAACTTCTTTCCCTTATACTACAAGGAAGTGACCAAGTTTGTTATGCTTGAAAATTTCTCCATAAACCTAGTATAACAACTAAAAAAGTAGAATCTTTAGAAATGACATGTTTGTTATGCCTATTTTTTATACCCCTTCAATTTTTAAAACTAATACTGATGTTTGTCATAGAGATGACCTAGTCATAAATCTTAAAACTATGGTCGAGGACCTAAATTAATTAATAGTTTTATTAATACACATGTTTTAAATTGAATGATTTGGTAATGATTTATTCATGAATTCATATATATATTACAGTAGTTTCAAAAATCATTTATAGAGGAATTTAAAAAATTTGCATATAGTTATATATCGATTATAAATTATTATTTTTAGTTATGACATTTTAATAACCAAGTTGATCAGGTTGCATTCTTTTGAAGTGGTTACTACAATATTTTAGTATAATTTGTCATGATAGTTTTCAGTTATATTTATTTGAAATTCAACTATGAGTTTTATATAGATTTATCATTATGATTGATGGATCGGTCTCATGCAGAGTTCAGTTACAAATAAGGAAGTTTGATATTGTATAACTATAATATAATAAGTTTAATTTAATATTTTATTTGATAAACCTAAAAGGGTTTAAGTTTTAATTATAAGAATTATCTATCCTAAGTATTTAATTTGATATGCTAAATTTATCAAAGGATCTAAAGTGGTCCTAAATTTGTAACCCTATACATCGAATGTGGTGGACCTAATTCAAAGACTCTAAATAACCATAGTGTGATTTCAATGGGTTTGAAATGGTATAAAATATTTTTTTATTTCAAGGTTTAGTTGAATTAATCCTATGTTATAATATTGAGGCACAAAGGTTTTATGAGGTTTAAAGGTCAAATGGTAAGTCGATGGTTTAAAGTGACATATTTAGTGGTTTTAGCTGGAAGTTGGTAGGTTGGTTTAAATGTAGAACACAAGTAGAGGATTTGATATCTTGGTGAAATCATAGACGGTTCAAAGGACTTTAACACAATGTACATGCCTTGGTTTACAGAAATTGCTTATGGTTTTAGCAAGTATTATGGTCATGAATAAATTTGATGGTGTTTGTATGTAAGTTGGCATTCTACTAAATTCTTACCTCAATTTGATAAGCCAATGATATACATGCATGTAGATATTGGTAGTTAATTCATGGGACATGGGTTACAAATAACATTGTTTTCAGTTTGTTGGTCATTTTGTGAAGCTCACCTATGGAAACAACACTCTATCGGATTAGACTTTGGGAGTTATTTGAGGAAATTGTAGACAAAAGGTTATAAAAAATCATATTTAGGTACACCTCTTAGAAAATGAATAAATGTTAAATAAGATAATATATGGTATTTCACTATGACTAATGCATGGAAGAAATGATAGTTTTTTTGTTTAAATTCTTTGCATACACAATTTTAGAATAAGAGAGTTGAAAGATTTTAAAGTATCAGTTTGCATGAAAAATCATTTCTTTTGTTGGGTTCTCACATCACCTTTTGAGGTATGGATAATAATGATAAAAGTGAATTTCATTTTTTGATATGAATATATCATTTTTGATGTTATGCTTGGAAAATATAAAGGATGGTTAATTTTAGATATGAAGTGATAAGTATACTCAAATGGTTTTTGGTGAATGAATAATGGAGATTATTTTTGTAAGCATACATATTTTAGTTTTGGTTTAGTGATAATATTTTACTCATATTTTGGTATTTCAAACTATAGTATCATGCATACATAGGGTTTTAAGGATAAATTATTCATAGTCATTTTTTGGGAAATAGTGTGTTTGAATTTTATCTGAGATAAGTTTGGAAATATATTATGAGCATATAGTATGCTAGTTCTAGTTGTTGATCGATTAAAATTTTGTAACAATGGTGCTTTTAAGCATAACAGTTATATCTCAAAGTTTTTTTGAGACTTTAGGTTTTGCATAAAGACTGAGATATGTGTGTTTATTTTCATGAAAATTTTGATGGGTTCAAAGTGTTTCTGGTTTTCCATCAATAAATTATTTTGATGGCTTAGTTTCTCTCTCAGCTTGAAGAAAGATATGCATATCTCAGTTTTGTGTTTTTGATTCTTTTGTTACTATGACATGTTGGGTATTTAATTTTTATTTTGAAGCTATAGTTTCAGGTATGCATGGGTTTTTTTAAGAATTATCTCCACATATTCATGTTTTATGAAAATATCATGTGTTCAAATTGTGTCTGAGATGATTTGGAAAATATATTGCTAACATGCAATTTTCTGGTTTATGTTTTCTATTGCATGTTAGAAATATAGTGATGCTTTTGAATGTGAGAGTTTATATTTTGAAGTAATATTTTGTTGATGTTAGGGTTTGGTAAAAAGATGAGTTTTTTATGTTCATATTCATGGAATTATTATTGGATTTGATAGTGTTTTTGGTCTACTATGAAGAAACAGTTTTAAACATTTCAATAAATAAATGTTTGTTCGAGTATACAATATATGATATTATAGTGGTAGTTTTTATTCAATTTTTGTATTTTGAATCTAAAATTTTATGTATAGATGGGTTTTGAAGAAGTTTTATATAGTTAATTTTATGGAAATATCTTGAGATTGAACTTTATCAGAGTATAATTTCCAAAAAGTAATTTTTTGGGTTTTTATTCAAAGTCATGAATATTTGAAGATAGATAAAATGGTTGATGGTTTTAGAAAGTCATGATAAGTTGTTTTCTCAATTTTGAAATTGTGATTTGGAAAGGATAGAATGGTTGAGAGCTTGTATTTTGATGAAAGGTTTATTTTGAAATTATTACGATGGTTTTAGACTTTTTACAATTTGAAGAATACATGTCATTTATAATATCATGAATGGAATTATTATAGAGATATTTATTTTAGTGATTTTGAATTGGTTCAGTTTGAGAGATCTATGTGGTTATAATTTGATGATGATATATATTATGAGATCATATTCACATAGTGAGAATAGAACTCAAGAAAATATGACAGAATATTTTGAAAATAAAATAATGAGAATATAATTTTATTTTTACAATTTTAGTTAGAATATTATGATGATATTTGACATGGCCAAAAGTTTTTTATATGAATAACTTAATTTCAAATAGTAAAATTAGTTGAATGATCGTTCATTTATAGTTGGAAATTTTGCAAGTGACTAAAGATTTACTATATTGAAATACAGTTATTATTTGGCTTCATATTTGATATATTCATGTTGATTTTTAGTCATAAAATAATCATCTTTTGAATATATTTCAAATTGTCTATAGGATGTCAAGTTTGGACCAACTTGGTTCAAGTAGGGATAATGATAGTAGAGGATGGGAAAGGAATCAAAATTCTAGTAGTATGAATTAGGAAGCACCCAATAGATAATTTCCTAGAGGGGGTTTTAGGGATATAAATTTTGGCCTTAAGTATGTTATTAGGGGAGCTAGAATGTCAATTAATTTTGATGCTATGGATCATGAATTTTAGAATGTATTGAATAATTTAACCTTTAATCCTATAAACCATAGGAGTAATATAGGTTTTTGTGGCCATAGATTTGGATCCAGATCTTAGTCTCATAGTAGTTCTTCCCATAAACTATAAAATAATCCAAACCAATTGCCTATTTAGTCACCTAATATAGAAAGAGTCCACCATGTTCATGAACCAACTCAGTTAGACAATGAGATTACCCATGCTAAAAAATTTATCAATCTTGTCTTGCCTTCTTATTCTGATGAACTTACACCACCTCAAAAAGAACCTATTATAGGGTGTAAGAAACTAAGTTTGAAGAAACTTATTACGGGATCCAGGAAGTTATGTTTGGATAAGCCACTTTTTATAATTCATCCAACCACTTCAAATAAGCATTCAAATAGACAAAATGAATCAAATACTCTAACTAAAATTAGAGTTGTGAATCAGGTTAAATTAGAGGTGGATGAATTTGAAAGTGATTCTGAAACTAAGTTGGTTCAATTTTATATAATTGAAATGGAATATAATGAGTGTGTGAATGAACATGAAAAACTAGTGATTAACATTTTATCTGATTCTGATAAATTTTGGTTATTATAAAGATAAATTTTTATTTCAAAGTTAAACTTTTATGTTTTTGAGGTTAATTAATTTCAATTTTTGATACTTTGATTATGATATTTTGAAATTATAATAAAATTTTAAGTTTTGATATATATAATATGCCTAAGTAATTTTTAATTATATGTATTATGGAATTAATATAGATAAGGATATCATTTAACTTTAAGTTATCATATTATTTACTGAAACATGTTATTCTATTTTATTATTAATTGATTATAGGGTCCCCACCCATTAGGACTGTTCTATATTTAAATAATTGATATCTTAAGACTTTTTAGTCTTAAATAAACCTTAACTAATAACTATCAATATTAATTGACTTTAAGAAATTCAACTATTTAAATTAACAATTAACTAACTAAGGTTAGTTATAACTTTTTTCCAACCAATTTTGAAGTATAAAAGCAAATAAAGGATTCATTTGAAGGGGAGGAACAACAAAGGTATTGAAGACTTATACATTATAAAGTCAATCATTTATCTCTCTCTTCTATGTAACTTGTCTGAGATAACATGACTTTTGTAGATAGACCAATGGTACTTTCTCTGACAGTTGAGTATATTGATTAAGAAACATAGGTATATCCATTTTTATATTATTATTTATAGCATATTATCTAAAGTTTATTCAAATTTAACATCTTTGATGGTTGTTTCTTGCAATCTTATGTGTAGAATCCAAGTATTCAACTTGAATAATAATAAAAATATCATTATTTGAGACATTTTGTTGATCTAGTTAATTGTAAAAATTATATTTTTAAGATATTTTGTAAAGAAAATATTGATTTCTCAAATAAAATTGATCTATTTTTTTAAGACGACTCTCTTTGTTGAGACTCACAGGTTTTGTCTATATTGTATTTTATTTTGACTTTGACTTTAATTTAGTTTAATCTTTAATTGATCTAATTTATTTCTACTTTATTTAGTTTTAATATAATTTGTATCTTATCTACTATTTATTTATGATTTTCTTTAATAGGTTAAGTTTCTTTAGTTAGTTTAGTTTCTTAGTTTAGGTTTTAGATTAATTTTACTTCTAGTTTAATATAGGTTAGATTCTTTAATTTTTCTTAATTAATTTGTTATCTTTTGTTTAGTTTATTGTTGTCTTATTTGTTTTATATTAATTTGTTGAATTATGTCTGGTTGCTTGTTTTTTTGAAGATATATTTATAAACTGATTTACTTCTTAACTTATTTTACTTTTCTGCTTCTTGTTTATTATATTGGTGTTTATTTGGGAGTCAAAACAGAAAATCAAGATATTACTTTGAGAATATATTATATTTTCGAATCAAATTTCTTTCTTTCAAGAGATTATTTTATTCATAGGCCTCTCTATCAGATAGGATAGATTACATATTCATATCTAAACTGATTCATTGTTTGATAAGTGAATTTCTAAAATTATAATAGAATATGTTATATTCAATATTTTATTTGTTATTTCTTAAAATATTTAAAAACTTCCTTGCATATTTAAGATCATAGTTGAATATTTATAACCTTACTATTAGACTAGTATGATTCTAATTTAACCTTTGAAATAGGCAAAAAGATTGATTAATTGACAAAATAATTTTCATCACCAACTATGTCCTTAGTAATGAATTTTAGATTTGAATAAACTAGCATACATATCTTAAATAAATATATGTAAAATACACTGATAGATATCATTCTCTAGGTACTCATAATTCAATACGATATAGGTGCCTCAAGAATGATATCTATCAGTATGTTTTATATAGATTTATCTAAGATATGTATGCTAGTATAATTATAATGATATTATAATACATTCATATTAACTAATTTATAAAATATATATATAATAACTAATTAATCTTAAAGTGATGCAAAACCTATAAAATGATATAAAACTCATAACCCTAATATAAAATTAATTAAATATTTAAATATCATATTTTAAAAAACTAAACTAAAATTAATAATCATACATAATCAATCTAAATGAAACTTTTCATTTTTAATTATAATTTATGTGGAAAGACACATTATAAAATGATATAAAACACATAACCCTAATATAAAATTAATTAAATATTTAGATATCATATTTTAAAAAACAAAACTAATATTGACAATCATACATAAAATTATATAAATGTGAATTTGTATATACAGATTAATTATTTACCCTTAAATTATTACCTATCCTTATATAAATTTAATACATATAAATATTATGATAAATCTTAGGATAAATTATTTACCCTTAAATTATAAATAATCTTTGGGTAATAATTTATAGAGTAATTCATAATCTTAGGGTAATAATTTATGTGGTAAATAATTATTATAGGGTAAATGATTTACCTTTAAATTCATTATAGAGTAATAATTTATAGGGTAATTCATAATTTTAAGGTAATAATTTATAGAGTAAATATGATAAATCTTAGGATAAATTATTTACCCTATAAATCTTAATAATTCAAGGTTAAAGATTTATGTGAATTATTATGATAGTTTAATTTTAATTACAGCAATGAAATTTAAAATAAGTAGATTTTGTACAATAATAACAATTAAAATATATATGACTCTTGTATGCATACCAAAAGTAAATTTTGAATCAAAAACTCATGATATATATGTTTTTTTGTTTGAATTGGTGAATGATTTTATTTTATCTTTCATATATATATATATATATATATATATATATATATATATATATATATATATATATTTAAATGGTATATCATTTTATATTCTCCAAAAAATTGGGTTCTAATTCATTATTAATTACACTCTTCCACAACTCCTCATGTTAAATTATTTTTTTATTAAGTCAACTTTCAATTAATTAATTTCCAACCTACTCATGCCATTACACCCTTTCACCTTCTAGATGTCACTATAGGGAACATTTATCAGTGTAATCACATTTGATAACTTTCCATACATCTTATGTTTTCTTAATCTTTGTAAGACTAATCTCAAGTGTTGTTAATATTCAACTACATTTTTAGAGTACACCAGGGTTTCATCTAAGTAAACAAATACAAACTTATCCAATAAATCCTAAAAAATATTGTTCATTAAGTTCATAAATGTAGTCAATACATTTGTTAATCCAAATGGAATAACTGTGAACTCATCATGATTGTATCTAGTTGGAAAATTAATCTTATGCAGGTCTTCCTCCTTGATTCTTAGCTAATGATAGCCAAATCCCAAATCATATGGAGAAGATAGTTTTTCCCTTCATTTGATTAAATAGATCATCTATCCTTAGAAATGGATAATGATTTTCATTGTCTATTTATTAAGAATCCAATAGTCAACACATAACCTTAAGGTTACATCCTTCTTCTTTATGAAGACAACTAGAGCACCCCAAGGAGATGCACAAAATCTAATACTACCATTTTCCAAAAAAAATTATAGTTGAACTTTTAGTTTCTATAAATATACCACATTCATTCTACAAGGATCTTTAAAAGTAGATGAAAATCCTAGCATAATGTCTATAGGGAAATCAAATTCATGTTTAGGATAAATTTCACAAATTTTTTTCAAAATTACATCCACAAATTCCCTAAGGGAAACCTATACAAACTATATCATTAACCTTAGTAAATTCTTTCATTTAGACAACATACAATTAGCATCTCTTATGTACTTCTTTTTTCAACAGTAAGGCTGAAAGTAATTTTCATGCTTTAGGCTTTTGAATGCCTTACATTTCCATGATTCTACCAAAATCATATATGCATTGAACCCTTTTACAAAATCAATAAATCATTGTTTGATGTGGTTGTAACTAATCCATACATGGGATTAAATTATAGGATCCTAAAGGAGCTAAAAATACATTCAGTTTTGTTTTGGAAACTTCTATGTCTAGCTCAAGTTGTTCTAAGCATTCATAGATTGACACCCTTTGCATGTACAAAAATCTACCTCCCAACTTTCTCTGAATTTAATAGGTTTTAAGCTACTCTTGTCTACTAAAATTGGAAAAATAAATCTATTCATAGCACCAGAATCAATTAGAATGGACACGTTAAAACCAAATAAAGTACATCTCATTTCTATTAGAGTAACTTTGAAATTAGCATTATGAATGTCAATAATTGCATACACTTTATGGTTGTATAATTGGCCAATTTTTAGATTTTTAAAATCCTTATAGCAATGGTTATCACCACATTTTCAACATTTTATAGCTCTTGGGGGTGAAATAGTAATAGAGTTGGCCCCTGTGGTTGGTCCACATTAATTGTTTTGGGCCTAGTTTCTATTATTTAACCCTAATTTTGGTGATTTTTGGGCCTTAAAGTTTTTATTTTCCCTTGGAACTTACCAAATCCACTATTACTCTTGGTAAACCTTTGATTTTTATTTAATTTCTTGAATTTTTTAGGAGTGGGAGAGAGATTTTTAATTTTATTCTACTTTATATTCTTCTTAAAATCTTCCCTTACTTTCTACCAAGATTTTTCCTTCTCTGTTGTCCTATGGGTAGACTCAATGGAAACCACCAAAGTTTTTAATATTGGTCATATTTATGTCATGCATCAATATTTTATTTAATCCCAATTTGAACTTGGTCACTTTAGTCTCTTCATCATGCATATTATTTACATGATATATCAAATTCAAAAATTTCTTTTCATATTTAGTGACTAACATGTTTTATTGTTTCATCAGTTCAAAATTTGTAATTATTTGTTCTTTAAAGTTGGCAATTAAGTACCATTTTTAGAACTGACTTTCAAAAATTATCCAAGTAAGAGTCATAGATTGGTAACCTTCTATATTAGAGAGATGATTCCACCATATGGTGGTAAAACCAACCAGCTTATAGGATGTCACCCTATCTTTCACATTATAGGGCATGTTATGTAGATTAAAATACTTCCATAGATGTACTATCAAACATTAGTTGCATCACCATATTCTTACCCCAAAAATTTAAGTGGAAGAAGATTCTTAATCTCCTTAATGATTGGGTCTACCATTGCCATGTGCAGATCTTGAAGTAGATTCTCTTCCATTTGTTCATTTTCCAACACATGCAAGCCTTATTGAAGAACACCCTCAATGTTATTCAACCTATGTTCTTGAGTTTCCATTATACTTTGAATGGTATTTAAGACTATCAAAATCTCATTCAAGACCTTTTCATGCTTGTCAATTACAATTATTCTAACTACACTAGCATCATGGAATTCATTGTTACTACTCACATTATTAATGGGATGAGGGTTAGATCTATTTTTGTTATATTGAGAGCACCAAGACCTCTACCTCAATTTTTACCTCTACCTCTTACCATATTATTATTATTACCTTAGTTAGTGATGGCATTGGTCATTCCTCCTAATCTTGTTCTAACAATCTTGAGGAGTCAAAAACTTATAGATTAAAGCAAATTAATATTTAAAAAGTTTTTTTCCAAAGTTCTCTAGAGAAATAACTTTGTTCTGACACAAATGTAACAAACCTCAATTTTTTTAAAAAAAAATCCAACCTAGTGATTTTCCACAATAAAAATACTAAAAGACTCAACATTTTTTCACAACGTGGACTTAATCTTAGCTAAAGATCACATAAAACTTTGCCAAAGTAAACGTACTTAATATCAGGTCTTCGTGAATGGACTTCATGAGAAATTAATTCATCCCTTGAATTATATTAAGATTGGGATGTATAAGTGTAATTTCATACCTTTATAAATTTTGACTTGAATATTTGCACAAGTCATATTTTTATCATAAAACCAACTTATCAATACTCAACCTTAAATGAGTTCTTATTTGTAGAAAAATGGCTTTCATGTTAATCAACATTTACTCCCATATTTACTTAATATGAAGTAACTTAATAATTTCCTCTTCATTTCTTAAGAAAATTACAATTATAATCCAATCAGAGTGTTAGCCTAATACCCAATGTTGTTATAACAATTAAATTAGATACATATGATGCTACCAAGTTGAAACATTTACACTTCAAAATTTAGGGTCTTAGTTTCAGTTATTATGTATCAAATATTACATTATAGTATTTGACTCCTATTAAAAACAATCTTAAGAATAAAATGATTTAATTCATTCATCCTTCATACACATCTTGATTAGGTAGATTCTATTTAAGATAACACTATTATTTGTCTCTAAAAATTATCCTTTTCTGAGTGTCATAAGAGTGAGCTTCAAAATTAAATAAAACTACTATACGAACTTATGCAATGTAGGTATGAATAAGAAATGATTTAATGACTATTTTCATACATGAGATGTTATATTTTATACACCTATTATATGATTGTCATTGAGCCCATAATATTAATTTTAACCCAAAATAACAAATATTAATTTAATTATTTCAAATTTTCTTCTTTGATTATCATTTACTCAATAATATACATTAAAGAATAAATTATTCATTGGCAAAAAGATGCATTTGAAATCACAAAGTGGAGAGCCTCATTTGCCCCTAAATGAAAACATTCTCAAATGAAGAGAAATCAATAAACAAGGATTCAAACAATAACCATGCTCATTAATCCAATAATTTGGAAAACATTGTTAAATCTCACCATTGCCTAGCTAGTGTTATTCGATACAACATCACAATCATTTCACATATTTATGTATAATAAATAGTGAAATATGAGTGGAACATAAATAAATTTAATGATTTAAATGCTTTAAAATTCAAGTGTTGAAGTTAATTATCAATGTAAGAACAAATATTAGTTTTTTATCATACATTACCTTTCACAACCCTTATTAAAAACGGACCAAGATAGCTTATGAATTTCTATAATAACTTGATTAGTATTAAAAAACTAACCTATTTTTAGATGCATCAACCAAATGATCCAGAAATTAAATTCAATGATTCATGATCATCCACGAATACACTTAAGACTTGGCCAGTTGTCCATAAAGACATAGATTTCACATTATATTTTTAAGCCTATTAAAACATTAATGACAGATAAGTATATACCAAACTTCAATTCTATAACTTAAGGATAAACATTTAAAATTAATCACATGACTCAAATCTCCATTTGGTGCCTTATTAACTAGGACCAAGTCAATGAAATACAACCAACACTTCAAGATTCAATAATACTCACCTTTCATCAGCACGGGTAATAGATAATTTCATTTAGTAATATAAATACCATGCTTTGAGCCAACTTAAGATACACAATTTTATTCCAAATCAATACACTGATGAATAAAAATGTCATTCGATCAATAGTAAAGATATTCAATCTAATCATAAGTTGATGATTATTAGTAACAATTTCCTTTAAGAAAATTTTCCTTTAGTTCTAATTTAAACTTACACACTTCAAATTACTTATTTAAATACAAATATAATAATTACAATGCGTATTCAAAGAGATAATGAAACCAATCATCACAACTCAAACCCACACAAAAATTATTCAATTTATTAGAAAAATGATTTTGAATGCCAATAAGTTGTAGACCAATCAAGGGATTGTATTCATCAATAATTGACTAATAACACACACCCTAAATCAAAACTGAATCAAATAAAAATCATACAACTTATATGAAACTCAAAATATTATTTCAAACAATCAAAAAATGAATATCAATCTAATAAGGTAAATGAATGCAGAATGAGATTTAACAAATAACCATTATTATTACCTTTCAAATTGACTATTGTGCAATATTAAAAATTGAAAGGAAAAATAATATGAAAGGCTCATTTAATATCACATTATTGTAACATAGTAATCATATTTATAAATAATAAGATGATATTTTTCCTAATATTATCCCTATTTCAGATAGAATATTTGAAATATAATATAAGTCAATCGACTATAACTTATTGTTGTATTTATTTACATAATTTTTAAGTTTATAAAGCTGAGTTTAGATTCAAAATGAATAACTAGAACCTAGTCACACCAAAGTTAAGAATACAATTGTTAAAATTAAACAAATTACATAAAATAAAATCCATTCCTCAACTTATCCAATCCCATAACCTTTCACAAAGATTTAACCTCACACAGTCAAATAAAAATCAAATAACAACCATGGAGTGTCATTAATTCCATTTTATACATCTTATACTATTAAATAACTCTTTAAGAAAAATGAAATAAACACAAAGTTGTGAAGAAATAATATAACCATTTTAAAGAGGTTTTAAAAAATGAAAAAAGATATTAATATTATAAATTCAAAACCATCTAAACTTGAATCACAAGTTCTACTCAAAGAGTCATTCCATCACTAGTTTGAATACCTTTACTCTTCCCAAAATGTAATTAGATGTACATCTAACTTTCATACAATTATAAAACACATTTAACTAGTCAAATGAGCCCTCCTTAAGTGGCCCTAACCATCCCTAATCATCATCTTGATGGAGGAGTCTAGATCATAGGGTAGTGGCTTTTAATTTCTGAGTTTCCAAACTTATTAATAAACTAATAAGAAAACTAACATGAAATACCAAATTAAAAACACACTCTAAGTGATAGCTATATAATTCCAATCAACATTCCATCCATGAACACAATAAGGGTTCTATTAAAAATGATAATCTAGAAAAGATAAAAATGTAACAACATTCTCGACATAACCTAGTGTCACAGCTCATACAGTAGTTTCAAATTATGTATCAAAAAACAAAGCAAAAAATCACTCCTCATTGACATTTCAAACTTTGTCCATAAAATTATAAAAAACATTGGAAACACCACTTGATTGGATGACAAATTCTACTTTACCTCATTTTTACAAAACAAAGTGTTCTTGCCTTTACAAATGCACACTACACTCTATACAACCCTAAACCAAAATAACACTCTTGTGCAAAAATGAGTTTTTAAGAACCCATTAAAGTCTATAATTTATTACCATAATATCTTGGGTGGTGGTGCAACAAAAATGAGGTATTAACTCCTTATCCCCCACATCTCTATTTATTCCAATGAAAATGGTATAATTTCAATAACTTTTTCCACCATAACTTTCCCATTCAATCCATCAAAACTCTAAGGACCAAGCAATGGCAGACAACCATTCAAAAACTTCATGGCGGTAGTTAGGGTTTCTTCCCAACTCACCAAAATCACACAAAACATCCAAACAACTAAAAATAAACTATAAGCTTCACTTAAAATAAAACCATCAAGCCAAACAAAACCCTAAGTCAACCACATAGTTCCATGTATCATGATGGCTAAATTCTAATTCCATTTCATGATAATCAAATATTAAATAATAAACAAATGATGTTATTTGATGGTCTTAGGTCTAGGTCTCCATGTAAAACACAAATAAAAATATAACCAATTTATGGTCCCATGATATCTTCCTAGTCAACAATTAAAACCATCAACCTTAAAAGTAAAGGTCCACAACAAGGTAATCAAGATAACAAAGACCTCCAAGATAACTAGAAAAAAAAATGAGTTTTCATGTCGACAAAAAATACTTAACAACATTAAAGTTAATACTAAGTAAAAATGACCAGCATAATATGACATCAAGACACTAGGATAAGATCACAATAGTTAGTGATTTCTAAAGTCAGGATTGATCTCAAACAAGACTGCATACCACATACGCAACACTAATGCAAACCATGCCTAAATGACATTGAATCCAAATATGAAGACAAATAAATCAAATATTATAAAAGAGGCACCCATATTATTCTAGATAAAAATGTTAAAAAAACATAATATTCAAATTAACTCAAGATATCAAGACATATGAACATAACATTTAGATCAGACTAAAATGTAATCATAGTCAACACATGACGGACTATAAACTGACTTTGTTTATTTTGGAAACTCATGTCTTAATACTAATTATCAGAGTATAATAAATTTACCACTATTACATCTCTATCAGCCAGACTCCATCGACCAAGCCTAGCTCATGATAAATCATGTAGTCATAAAATAAGATCAACAATTTCTATCTAATAAACATCTAGTGATTATAACTAAACAATCAACTTAAATATATAACCATATAACATAATCATTTTCAAAATAAGGAAAGAATAACATCAAGATAAAAGTATCAAATCAAGTCTATGATACTATATGAAATCAAAACATTATATGAAAATCTTATGCAAATGTCCATGTCAATAATAATCAATAATTTTTATGTTGTTTCAAACTCGGTCGTGACATTTTAAATATAGCATGATAGATGGGATTGTGTGTGTGTGTGTGTGCGCGTGTGCGCGCGCATGCGTGTACATACATATTCATTGTATGTATGTACATACACACACACACACACACACACACACACACACACACACACACACACACACACACACACACACACACACACACACACACACACACACACACACACACGTGTGTGTGTTTCTTTCCATATATACATATACTTTCCTTCTTGTAAATACACAGTTAGTGTCTATTTAATAAAACTAGAAGATAATACCTTAGAAAAAAAAAGATAAACCTTATCTTACTAGATTATTCTCCTTTTTATGTTTTG
>JARHVA010001135.1:2467500-2660000 GCA_037957365.1 Torreya grandis
AGCATTTTAAAGATATTAGAACCCAATAAGATAGTAGCATTAACAAGAATAAAAATTTTAATAGTTTTGGTTGAGAAACTAAAAGGTATATTGTTTTCACACATACCCAAACCTAAGAGTGTTATGGATAATACTATCAACCCCTTGTTATAGTCTATTTAAAATAATGTAAACATTAAAATTTCAACAACTTGCATTCATCTGGTGATTTATCACTTCTGATTTAGTTTTGAATTGATCTCCAACAAGAAAAGTTTTTATTGGTTATATAATTTATATAATAGTATAAGTATTACATAAATACCATATATACCATCATTGTTGATAATATTCAAACCCCTTTATTATCTTATAACATAAATTTTATATTAAACTATTTAAAAATAGTTTTGTGATAGATAGTGTAAAATTATATAAGTAAATATTTTCCTCGTAACATTAATATTATGTTGATAATTATCTTAAACAACCTTGATAATGCTAGCATTATGAGCTACAATTAAATAAAAGCATTTTGCATAGGTGTTTTTGTAAAATTATGAGTTAAGCATCAAAGAATATGATAATTTAACTTAAAAGGGCATTATTAATTGAATTCAATTGGTGCACTTGACCATTTTAATATCATATCTAATACCTTTTGAAACACATATTTTTATTTATTGAAAACAACATAATGTTGCTCAATTTGAAATTGTCTCCTTTCCTAAATATTTCCTTATACTAAAATTATTTGTAATAAAGATTCAAAAATCGACATATAAAATTCATTACCAAAACTTTATATAAAGGTAACATGAAACATGGAATAATTTTCTATAAACTTTTGGCCACAAATCACAACTGTCATGTTACTTGTAAACTTAAGCTTAATTTATATTCCAAAATTCATCACTAAGGGTTTAAATTTATCCATAGTGATAAGAGCATACCTAATATATCATCTAAAACCTAAATAAATATAACAATTTTTATTTGTATATTCCTTCACCAAAGTGTGAATGAGATTCTGACTTATATGGGTGGTATCAAATACATGTGTGAGGCATTATCCTATAATCACTTTTCAAAGATCATAGTGTTAATTTACAAGAGTAATTAAAGACCAAGTAACTATTAATATGATTAGGTTAAGGATACATAGGGATATATTCATGAAATTTAATACATTATTACTAAGTTATAAGATAAATCCTACTTAGTCTCACTATGACTCAACATTTTACTAAGTTATGATATGACAAGATAGACTTATCAAATCCAAACTTATGGACATAAGTGATGTATAAAATAAGTATATATTATCAATGTACTAATTCCTATTTCATTTCTCTATCACATTTGTATCATGATATGTAAAGTAGCTGTGGTATTGACTCACTTATAGAGTGACCTCTTTCTTGTCATCAAATTTATATTTATCTTTTTGGTGAAGCATAGGTCCACTCATAGTTAATGAAAGGTGTGTGGGGGATCTAAAAGGCTTTATGGTTGGAATTAAATGCCCCTATGATACACTCCCTCTCTCAATCTTACATGGTATGTTGTTACCTAGAATGACATTCTCTTACTTCTCCATGATCATGTGAAGGAAATGCAAAGTTGGTCTTATCTATATTGTATTTAATTTTTTGGAAAAAAATGTATTTAAATGATGTAATAATATCAAAAATGTAAATACGATTATATCAAATGATGTAAATTGATCCATTATATAATTTTGTATTTTTTAAATATGATTTATGAATGTTTATATTCCTTTATTATATAAATGGATAATTTTTATACTAGAATGTATGTTATATGAAAGTGTACTTGAAATAAAACATATGATTTAATTTTATATGTTATTAAACTTTTTCAAAAGTGATGCATTGTATTAATTCAATTACTTCTTATTGGTTTTAACTTATAATGTATGTTAGAATTTGGATTAGTTAAGAAAATATTTGGGAGAGTTATTTTATAAAGAAAAAAATTACTATTTTCAAATATACCCGAAAGGTGTTCTTACCTTGTGGTATCATAGCCTAGATTTAACACTCATGCCTAATGGGCCTATTATGTTTATAATATGCACCTATTTTATCCATCAAGTTTATTATGGCACATACATCTACAATTATGAAGGTGAACAAAATGGGGATGAGCTATAGGTTAAGCATGATCAAATCCTATCCATGTTAACTACTACCCAAGATAGGATAGGTATTATGGAACAAAAATTACATGACCTTACTCTTGAAGAAGATCATGGAGATGAGTAAAATGGGAGATAAAATGATGATAGAGATAACTAGAATTTTTATAAATAAAATTAGGACAATCATGAGAGGAACAAAATATTGAACCCCCACAAAAAGGGTTTGATTTGAACTAAATTAGCAAGAGACTTGAAGATGATATCCCCACCTAATTACAATGGAGAAATAATTGGGGATGATGTAGAAAAATTGTTAATATAAATTGATAATCACTTTGATCTATGAAATTTCTCTAAAGAAACCAAGTTTGATTGGGGAGCCTACTAGCTCTCTAGAGAATATTCAACTTTGTTGGAGAACCCAAAATTAGAAAGAAAACTATCTCCAAATAAAACCACTAGGAACAATTTGTGTCTGACTTTATAAAGATATGGTTTCCATAGTTATATTTTGATAGAAATATGATAGACTTCCAAAATCTCTAATAAGGGGATATGCCAATTATTGCATGTTGGGAGAAATTCACCCAAGTTTTAAAATATGTGTCATAATACCAAGGGAGTGAGATGTTTATAACCCAAAAGTTTATTTTGGTTTTGAACCCTCATATAGGAAAGAAATTTGACTTCCATGGACTAAATTTTCAAAAAATCTATGAAACAGAAGTAAAAATTTTAAACCCTTGGATATCTAGGAAGGAATTCAATAAGAAGGGGAAGGGACATCTTAAAAAATCAACTCCTTTATTAAATAAAAGTTGGAAAGTAAATAATAATGGCATAAATAAAAACACAAGTTTAACAAAATAATAATAATATTGGAAACTCAAGTAAACCCAATAATAGACTTAAAATTCAGAATGACAATAACAATAATGGTATAAAGTTATGTAGTGGGGGAAATCCCCAAGAGAAGAAAGGCCTCATGGGAGGTTGTTTTACATGTGGTGGTGATCACTATAACAATCACTTCCATCATAAAGCAAATGGTGTCTAGTCTAAATCACCCCTATAGATTCAACAATAAATTTTACAACATAGGATACATGTAGTGGTACATAACCACTAGGGAGACTTTAAAGTGACACAAGTGGAGGCAGAAGGTAAACTCTTTAGTTTTATATGTTTGTACATATTGATATATGTGCATCTGAATGTTTTATAACCCTGATATTATTAATAAAATAAATAATAAATATAGATTTATGTCAATTTTTTGGTTAGACTAATATTAAAATCAAGTAATGAAAAAGGTAGAGCAATGTTTATTTGAAGCTAAATTATAACTTCCAACTTTAAATAATATGGTAAATCTATATGTAACACCTCTAAGATCTTATGATGTTATACTTGGGGTAAACTAGATATGGAAACATCGAATTAAATTTTATTTCTTCACTAAAACTATTTCATGGCTAGATGATAAAGGATACTCTATAGTAATGCAAGGTTTAAGAGTGACATTACCCTGAGGAAAATTTAAGAAATTGAATTGAAAAAGGCCAAAAAGAAAGGGTGTTTCATGTTTTCAATGCACACCAATGAAGTAAAAGAAGAAAATGAACCTACAATAGAGGATTATACATTCATGATTTTAATGATGTTTTCTTGATAGATTACCATGACCACCACCTAGAAGAGAATTTGATTTATCTATTGACATCATACCTAGTTCTAAACCAAGTCAAAATCCCCTTATTGAATGACAAAAATTGAGTTATTAGAATTGAAGGCACAATTGTAGGAACTGTTAGCTAAGGGTCTTATCTTTATGAGTGTAACTTCTTAGGGAGCACTAGTGGTTCTAGTCTATACATTGATTACATGATTTTTAATAAAGAAATAATGAAAAATAGATATCCTTTACCATACATTGATGATATTTTTGATCAAATATGAGGGGAGATAATATTTTCCAAACTTGGTTTAAGATCATGTTATCACTAATTGAGAATCTAAGAGGGAGACACTCTAAAAACTACTTCAAAACTCGTTATGGGTATCAACAATTTACATCCCTACCCTTTGGATTCACTAATGCTCAAGTAGAATTCATGACCCTAATGAATAGTGTGTTCAAGGGTTACTTGGATAAATTCGTTTTAGTATTTATAGATTATATTTTTATATATTCAAAATATGAATAAGAACATGTCCAAAATTTAAGGTTAGTAATGCATTGTTTAGACAACATAAATTGAATGGAAAATTTTCCAAATGTACTTTAATCTAAATAAGAATATAATATCTAAGACATATCATTTCAACTAATGGAATTTTATTTGATTTTACAAAGATACAAGCAATCATGGATTGGTCATACCTAGAAATGTCCATGAAATTAATAGCTTCATGGACTTATTTGGATATTTTAAAATTATGTCAAGTGGTTTTAGAATATGGGAAACCAAATCACTTCTTTGCAAAAGAATAACTTTTAATTCATTTGGACAAAGAAATTTGAAAAAATAGTTTCAAATCTAGAAATAAAAGTTGAATTTTACACCAACATTGAAGGTTCCAAACCTGAATGGCAATTTTACAGTTATTACAAATTCATCTAAGGAAGGATTTGGGGGTGTGTTTATCCAATATGGCCATGTAGTGGCCTTTAAAACTAGAAAACTCAAATAATAGGAGTTGAAATATAAGGACCATGACCTTGAACTTGTAGTTATTTATAATGTGTTGCTTATGTGATAACATTTCCTATTATGAAATCTTTTTGACATTAGGACTAATCACTTAGGATTGAAATACATATTTTATCATCCTAATCTTAATGCATGACAAAGGAGTTGGTTGGAAATATTGAGTATGAATTCAACATTGAATATATTAAGGGAAAATAAATTAGAGTTGCAAATGTGTTTAGTCAAAGAAGATATATAGCTATCATGGAAAAAATGAAAACTACTTTTTCCAACATATTTTGAGTCAACTACCATCATATGAATTTTATAATTAGTTCAAGACTACCCTAGAGATAGATAGTAAGATAATATATATGAGGGCTATCAGATCGAAGGAGGGGGACTCAAATTGAAAGGTATAATTTATGTACTAAACCTTGGAGGTTTATAGACCATGGTATTAGAGGAAGAACATAATGATCCTTACTTAGGTCACCCATGGGAAATCAAGATATTGGAAGATAATAAACAACTATACTTCTAGATAGGTCTCAAAATGGATGTTACTAGTTTTTTGATGAGATGTTTGGAGTGCTAGCAGATCAAGGATGAGCACACAACCAACATGGTTTTATACCCCCATGAGCCTCTATAATGGAAATGGAAAGTGATTAGTATGGATTTTGCTTAGGTATTTCCCTTCACTAAGAAAAAACATGACATGAACCTATTTGTAGTAAATAAACTCACCAAGGTTACACACTTCTTCCAAGGAATATTGAAGATGGTTCACCAGTATTAGCAATAAGGTTTACAAAATATATTTTTAGATTACATGGAGTAAATGAGAATATAATTTTAGATCAATATAATCACATGAATTTAAGTTTCTAGAAAACCTTATATGCATCTTTAAATATAAAATTAAAATTCAATTTAGCTTATCATCCTAAGGCTGATAGGAAAAATAAAAGGGTGAATCATATCTCAGATGACATACTTCACGTGTATTTTATGGATCAATAGCACAAGTGGGAGGAGTATTTTACTCTAGTATATTTTTTACATAAAAATTCACATCATTCAACTCTCATAATGGATCCATTTAAGGTAATTTACACTATCAAAGTTCATACCCCTATCAGTTTTGACAATCTAGGTGATAAAGTTGCAGTTGGTCTTGAAATGCTTCAATATGTGAAAGTAAAGGTAAAGCTTATTTGAAAGATATTATTCATGCTTACTAATAGGAAAAATATATATATATATATATATCTTAGAATTTTTTAATTTGGAGATAAATTATTTATGAGGGTGAAACCCTAAAAGAGTTTTATCAAGTTTGGAAAGTCATCTAAACTAGATCCAAGATACTGAGACCCCTTTACATCCTTGAAGTTGTAAACCCAATTGCCTATAAAATTATACTACCTCCAACACTTGCTCAAATACATAATGTATTTCATGTTCCATTATTAAAATGTTATCATTCATATGTTGCTCACACAATTGATTTAATGACTTTACAAGTCTAGGATTTGGCAGTTGTTCTAATAGAACCCCTATGGGTTAGTGAGACTCACAAACTGACTTTGTAAAATAAGGAAGTATCCTAGAGTAATTTCCAATGGGACCAAAATTTTGAGGAGAGTGCATCATGGGAGGACTATGATGAAATATATAAATATTTTCCGCATTTATTTAATAATATTTTATTTTAGTAGCCATGATGCCTCTTCCAAGGGGGGATGTCACACCACATTTTTTTGAAAGTATTATTTACTTATTTTGTGTTGAAATGGTATGCCACAAAAACTTAACTAGTTAGACTCTAAAATATTTTTAAAATTGCTCATATGATTTTTTTATTTTTTGGAACAAGACAAATGCCTATTTAGATATATCTTCTTACATTATGTTATTTTTCACCAAAATGGAATATATAGGATTTTAAAATTAATGTGATATTGGATAGATTTTGTATGACAAGGGTTTACACAGGTTCAAGAAAATGTAACACTAACAACAAGAGGAATATATTGATTCATTTTGAAGTAATGGATCGATGTTAATATTCATCATTGAATAGTTTTATTTTCATATTTAAAAAAATTATTTAAAACATTATGATTTGTCTAACCACTTAAGAGGTTATGTTGAGTGTGCAATTACAGCATAGGTTTTATGTCTCTACAAAGAGGAAGGGAATCATCAAGAAGATATGGATATATGGGATGTTAGAGGTAAATAAACAAGATGTGTTGAACATAGAAAATAAAAAATGGGTACCCTTAGAGGTGGGTAGGAAACCCAATTGAATCCTTACCATTCTCTTTCACAAGTGTTTTGTTTTAGTATCATTAATAAAAATCATGGGTAGCTAATAGATAACTCTGGTAATTATTTTATTTATTATTTTTTGGACCTTCTATTTAGTCAAGCAAACATTAAAAGGATATGTATCACTCAATATTTAAAAGAAGTCATGCCACCTTAGTATATACACTAACATACACCATAATATTTATGTCCATAGAAGTGGCTTTCCTACTAATGATAGTCGATGGTTTGCATCATGTTTAAATATGACTTGAGGTAGATAAAAAGTCCCATCCCTAATATATCTAACTATGATACCTACAAAAAATTATACATGCATTCAACTTATTCAATCTCTTCTCTCTATGAGCTCTTTATTAGTTTTGATACTATGCATTTTGATGATATATTCACTAGGCTTCTTGTCTCATTTTGTTCTATATTCTTAGGTTCCCAAACTTTTCCCATTCATGCATATATCTTACTCAATACATATCACATTCCCTATCTCACACTTAAGATTTACCTTTATGTTTTCATATAAACTAGTCCTCTTGTACTATTTTATTTTAATCTTCCAACTCACCCCATAGCTTATTTAGATCATATGTAGACTATGTTTCATATGGATAGATCCTATTAGAGTTCACACACATATCTTCAATCATTTTCCTTTGATTTATATCCCTCGCTCTCTACCTATTGGCATTACATGAAATCTCACAACATTCTACTTATTTCTAAGAAATGTTTCCATAATAAATAAAGCATGCTTGTTAATAGGATAAATTTACTCACAAAACATGATTCAATGTTCACTTAAACATATATCTAGTGTCAATAAATTTTAACATATTCTTCTCATAGCTACTACTTATTTGGGTATAATGCCTCAGTCATGATTCTATTTATCCTTTTCTATTATTTCTCCACCATCTCACTATCATGTTATCTTGTCTTCAAATCAAAATAAAACTCAACATATTTTTGTTATCCAACGATTCAATCACAACATATTCATATATGGTTTTCCTTTAGCATACTTGAGAGGGATCTAATTTATTGGACTCTTTCAACACTTACACACACACACACACACACACACACACACACACACACACACACACACACACACACACACACACACACACACACACACACACAGAGAGAGAGAGAGAGAGAGAGAGAGAGAGAGAGAGAGAGAGAGAGAGAGAGAGAGAGAGAGAGAGAGAGAGAGAGAGCTTGTTTGGAGAGAAAATATGTGTTGATCTAGGTTCAAGGATTAGATAGGTGTTAAAATATGACCATTTATCATTAATTTCAAAGGGGTAAAAATTTATAGGTTGGGATAAATATAGATAAAAGGCTCTAAAACTAATATTAGGATAAATATAGATAAATATTTGAAGGTGCATACATCTAGAGAGAGAGAGAGAGAGAGAGAGTAGATATATATGTCATAACCTAATATAAAATTATAAATAAAAATTAATACTCTATAATGTTTGTATTTTTCATCTCAACAAAAGTTTGTATTAACTATGTCAAAAGTTGTTGGAACCTATAGTCTATAGTTAACAGTGACTAGAATAATTTCTAAACATGCATATTCAGGTTTAAAGAATTACTATGATTGATGTTTGAGATTTTTATATCTTATAAATACATCCTCTAATCATGGGATATCCACTCAACACCTTTATTCACCATTGTTCACATAGTTTTCTCTTACTGTGATCAATAAGCAACATCTATAGAACTGTATTATAATTTATTCACTCAATATGAGAAAAATGTCCTACAAAATGTAAGGGAACCTTGACATAGTAAAAAAACACTTATAAATTCATATAAATAACTTATCAACCCTATTCTATTCAATATCCTTCCTACAAAATTTTATGCTTAGAACTTATGATCTCATTAAATAGTTACACAGGGTCTCTACCTTAACTTCTATAATAATTTTTGACTAGTGCTACAAGAAATAATTGTTAGGAGTTATTAATAAAATTTTATCTCATATCTCTCTTCCAGTCACCCATTTCAAAACTTTCATTAATATAATCTCATTCTTCCAACAACACACTCTTTGTCTTAAGTCACAGAATTTAGCAATATAAGTAAAACATGATTCATTTGGAGTTTCTCAACTATGCATTATGAAACAACTTCAAAGAGTATAACAAATTTATATCATGGGGGATTTAAAACTTCCAATGATATATAAAATAATTATATCACACACCCTTTATTGAATTTTCCTTCGTACATTTTATCTGGACTCATTACCTTTTTCTTTATACACAGAAATAACTAGTTTGCCAGTAAAATCTTTTACCTACCATGATTTTATTTTCATACATATTCTCAGGGTTTAATAATGTTTTATCTTTTTATTCAACCCTACTACTTTATTATACACTTTGAATGACCCAATACAAATCTAAAACCATCTATTTTAAAAACTTTAAATCCTATAACTAATTTCTAACTACCCTAGCTTCCCTCTAACTTCCTCATGTTCATTGAGAGGGCTCAACCTAATCTTTAAAAACTTATGAAAGGAATTAATTAAGGAGTTAGGTATGTATTAGGTCATACTAAATTCCTTTCTAAAGTCTAATTAAATAAAACTACCATTGTCAAGTCTTTAGGAGTCTATAGTCTATAGGAGTCTATCCAGCTAGGTATATAGGTAGCTAATAACATTTTGGGTCATTTAAAATTCATGAGGCTAAGGGGTCTCTTTTTGTTAAAGCCTTGAAAAATCTTTAAGACTTTAACACTAGTGCAAGGTTACCACTTATCACTTTGATAATCAACAAAGGGAAAGTGATTATCAAAGAAACTCTAATGAGCATGAGGTTGCCATGTGGATAAATGATGGCTCACTTTGAAGACAAAAGGGTGGTACAGAGGATTAATAGCTTGATTTGGAGGAAATAGATCCAACAGTGCAGAATCTCTAAAATTTTTAAAGGTTAAAATTCTAGGTAAAATAACAAGAGAAAAGCTTCTAAGACTGAAATAAATGCAGACTTTGCCACTTGTCACTTCAGCACTCAATGAAGGGAAAGTAAGTATCAAAAAATGTTGATGAGCACAAGGTTTTCACATGGATAAATGATGGTTCACTTTGAATCCCAAAATATTCAATAAAGCTAAAGAGTTTGTATAAAAAATTTAAAGAAGAGTCAAGAAATTAATAGCCATAGAAGCCTCCATGTGTCCATATTTTGAGAAACTACTATGATCTAGGAATTTGACTCAAGAGAGGATGGTTAGTATGGTGTTAGTTCCAAAATGAAAACAAAATGAAATGAACACACTAATAGCATAAAATATCTAGGCCTAGACATTAGGGAGATCTTAGTTAATAATCATGAATAAAACACACAACTAAAATGCAAAAAGAAACTTTCTTTTACCTCCCTTGGATGCTCTAAAATGCTTGTTGTAGTGGCTTACTCAGCTTGTGCTCATAATGTCCTTAGCAATGAAATCTTGGCTACCTCCATCTCTCCTTGGCACCTTTGGCTTGTGGCTTGGCTTGTATTGGAATCAATTTGACATGGTAACACTAATTGCTTGAATCTTTGTAATCAATTCTACATTATAACTTTACATAATTATGTCTTAGAAATGATGTTCATGGCCTCTCTATTTATAGATTTTTGAGAATGTCTAGAATCAACATGAACCATCCATCTCAAGATTGAGATGTGTGATTGAGGATTAATTTAATTTTTTGGATCAAGTTTTTAATTATCCTCATCATGACATTATAAGAATGGGAAATTAAGAGGCATGGAGGGCATCATGGAAGGCATTGATGAGGCATGGGAGGCATGAATCTTGATATTTGTGGCATTTATGGCCTAGGGATGTATTCCCAAGAAATGAGGTCACCTGATGATGTATATATTCCATATTCATTTCCAAAAATAATTATTCAACAAGTTTCTATGTAATTATTAATCAGGCCTTAATTTGGGTTAATTAACTCTTAAGCATGTTTAATCACTTTGTGCACAAATTGATTATAATGTCTTGTTATTGGTCCAAAATTCAACTAGATTGGAATTTAAAGGTGATGTCAAATGCATTAGAACCATATTCCCATTTTTGATGTTACCAACAATAAATAACAAATTCACATATCTCATGTAAGAGATTTGATAGGAAAGAGCAATTTAGAGCACCTAGGTGCAAAATTGACATTTTGACTCGAAATGAACTAATCAAAGTTAACTAGCCCATAAATTGTATTACCCCATTTAGGGATACCTTGGCAAAAATCAGCACTTGAATATGTCAGTTTCACATCATTTAACATGTTTTAGTGTTTTTAGGCTAAATTGTGCATTTTGAGTGGAAATTGGTCAAAAGCTTGGTTAGAGGTTATCGATGGTCAGTTTTAGGTGTGTACAGTTTGCCCCTATTTAGGAAGATGTTGCAAACCATAGGCAAAGCAATGTCTTCTCAAAGAATGAGAAATGGCATGTATGCCCAAAAGAAGATGATGGTTGAAGAACAAAGCTCCAAATGGTTTTTGGAAGCCTAGGATGATGCCCCCTTGAGGGAGTGGTCATCACATTTGTTGAGGGACGATCCCTTGAAAAGAAGAAAAAAGAAAGGTGGAATTAACCCATGGTTAAGATTAATCTAAATGAGAAAATGCTTGCATGCATTGATATAAAAGGATGTTTATTTGCCTAAATGAGGTTATAATTAGGTATAAAAGTCAAAATAATGATTTGCCCATAGGCGGTTATAATCATCAAGTGGACAAAGATTAGCTAAAGATGATTGCTCCCTAGTTAGGGATGATTATCAGGCATAACTCAAGGATATAACCTGGAAGATAGATTAAAGATGATTAGGTAAAAATTAATGAAAGAGATGAATAAAAGAATAAGATTGATCAATAGAAAATATTTAGTTATACCTATGAATGAGGAGATGCTCATCCTTATTAGTAATGATACAACTAGAATGGTCATTGGGTTAATTTGATCAAGGGTGGGATGGAAGGATTTACTAAGGTGCCAAGGAAAAAATTGTATGGCTCCATTTATTTAAACGTTCTTGAAGCTGATTTTTTCTATAGCATGTGATGGTAGGCTTCATGATAGAACACCATGAAGACTTGGCCAAAATATGCATAAGGACTGACTCTCAATATCCAATAAACACTCAAAAATAATACACTAATGTTAAAAACCATGATGATAATATTGATGTATAAATATGGATAGACTCAAAAATAATGTGTGTAAGGAATCACCTAATGCATACATATATACCGAGTCAAGGCAACAGTGCTGAAATCAAACAAATAGGCAAGTGAATAAACAAACAAATAAACAACCTAAAATAAATAAACAAACATAAATCTTGAAAATAGAAGTAAAATAAATCATCCTAACAATGATAATGCCCCTATAAGGTGGATTGAGGATAACTGAATAGGCTTATACAAGACAAATATTTTTGGATTTTTGAAATTTTATGAATGTTTTTGGTATTTTGAGGTATCTTAACTCATTAGAGAGTGACAAGATACCTGCTCACAAAATGATGAGAGTGTTTGGCTTAGGTTTCTCATAAAATGATGAGAGTGTATAGAAAATGGGACTGAGGTGACCTCAACATGAATTGAGCATGACCCACATAGTCCTAAAATTACCTCAAGTCATAATAATTCCATCCACACAAAAGGCAATAAAAAACCAACTAGGTCCCAACAAGTTCTCAAATCTGGTAAATGGCCAATCAAATGAAAATAATAATGGCAAGGTGATGCGGCAATGCATGGTAAAAAAGTGTTTCCCCTAGTTTTCCCATAGGTGATTATAACTAGGATACAATGACATAGGTAAATGATAATAATTTGCCTATAGGTAGTTATAATTAGTAGCAAGACTAGTGAGATACTAATTTGCCCATAAGCAGTTATAATCAAGTTCACATAAACAAATATGGATATAGGATGAATGATATCTTTCCAAACCAACTATCACACTACTTTCATAGACTATCATTATAAGCATGGATTGGATTGATTGTTGAAACTTGATTGGAAACCTCTTACAAAAGGTGCAAGAAGAACCAAATGAACCAAGATCAAAATTAGGATTGGGTAAGATGACTGAAAATAGGCTTTGGTCTAGATAGGAATGGAATGATAGGATGTTATGGTCTTGCTAAAGATGATGATGGTTTTTGATATAAAAATGGTAAGAGCATTACCCCCAAGTGATGGGGTAAATGGTAGGAATCTACAATAATGGCAAATGGATATGTAACAATGGCAATAACATGGTATATGCTTTTGGCCTAGGTGTGATTTTTGATTATGTTGTTTCTGATGATGGGGAGATGCATATCTTAATCAAAAAATAATATAAATAGATTACTTGATCATGTTAATTTCTATCCCATACCTCGTTTGAATAACTACTCTATTAAGAACTCGATGCAGATTTGGTTGTCAAGAATGTTTTTGTGATCATCATTGGTCATTGATTTTGATTCCTTCAAACATTGAGACAAGGTATCTTTATATCCTCTACAAAGGAAAATGAAACTATAGATGGTAAACAAGGACAAACAATGGATGGGAGGTTTGTTTGTGAAATGGAATGGTAGATGTTAATGGAATGTGGAATAGTAGGGAAACAATTGAATATCAGGACTTGCAGTCACACATAATGTTGTTTATGCTAGATTTAACATAATTTTGGTTGTGGTAGGGCCTAAGAATTGCTCTCTCAATAGAACCACCATACTTTTCTATTATTTGATCTTGAGAGTAGCTACCATCTGATTAGGCTATAGATAGGAAGCTATTTTGATTTGATCTTTGATTTGGTCTTCATCAAGAAATGAAGAACTTTTGTGCCCAGGTATTGGTGCCTCAAAGAGGTTTTCATCAATGAAGTTGTCTTGATTGTCCTGTAGTGCCTTTAAGAAGGTTTCACTAATTAATATTAGCTTTTGAATTTTATTATCTTATATCACTTCCAAAAAAGTTTCACTAAAATATGTTGAGTTTTGACTTGGATTATCCCCTAGCACCTCTAAAAAAGTTTCACTAGGAGAGTGTTATTTTACTACATGAATGTTATCTTGGTCTCCTTGCTCTTTTTCAATTGTTATGTCACCATGGATAAAATTCAAAAAAGTGTGATTCTATAGATCCCAATCGACACTGGTGGAAGATAAAATTTCAATGATATGGCTATTTTGGTTGATGGTAATGGCTTATGAAATGGTAATGGAATGGGGAGAGGCCACACAATCCTCATAGAAGATACTAGTATAACTTATGTCGAAGCTAAATTACACATCCTCAAAAAATATATAAGGATAAAAAATGTATTTAAACTGATCTACGATGCATGTGTAACCAATGTTGTAACAGCCACGAATATATTCTTCTTTTGAATCTGATTTTGACTCAATGGACTCTGAATCCAATGTTGAGATAGGTTGATTCTGATTTTGATGCTAAATCTGATGTTGGTTCAAGAATATAACCTAACTCTAATTATGATTATTCATTTGATGTTTACTCTATTATAATGATGTCTTATTGAATGCTTGGTATTAGATAAGTAACAACCTATAATGGCATGATGGGCTCTATAAAGACTAGTTTGTCGAAATGAGACTCCTCTAGAATGAGAAATAAGTCAAGAGACAACTCCTCAGAGACTGGCTTGTCAATAGGAGGCTCTTGAAAGATAGGCATATGGTTGAGGTAATTATTTTCCCAAAAGTAGTTATAATCATTAAGAAGTGACTCAGTAAAGACTAGCTTGTCAAAGTGAGAATCCTCAACAATTATTATAGGATCAATAGGCAATTTATCATAGGATGACTTATCATAAATGATTGATTCAATAGAAACATCTCAAATTGGTTAGTTTTCTTGGCCTTGATTTCTAATGAGTTGTAAAATACCATTTTTGAACATAAATTGGTCTTCAAAGGATTGAATCAGTTGAGGTTTGGATGGGATTGGTACTGGATGAGCAATGACTTGTGGTTGGAGAATGGTAGGGTATTGGGGAGCATGATTGCTTACATGAGCCAAAATACAAAGTCTTGAGATGGTAATAATAGGGCATTATGGGGCTTGATTTCTCACACATGCCAAAAGACTAGGTCTTGGAATGATGAAGGGGCATTGTGGAGCTTGATTTTATTGCGCAAGCCAAAGGACAAGGTCTTGGTATAGAAATGTTATGGTGTTGTGGTCATAGAATCAAAATGGTATGATGTTTTGGTCCTAGAATAGAAATTATATGATGTGGTTGAGCCTGTCTACTCTCATAAGCAAAAGCATCCAATTTTTCCTCATAAACCATATCATCCCAGTCATGAGTTAGCTCAGAAGTTGATTCTTGACTATGTTCCATGTATTGACTATTGAAAATAGGGTATGAATTCATATCCCAAATAATATTATCTATAGTTGGGTCTTAAAAGTCCTCCTCACAATCCTATTCATACCAATCAAAGTCTCGAGTTGGATCATAAGTTGCTTTGTGAATTTGTTCCCATGAATGATTAACATGAGGCAGATAAAAATCTATCTCACAAACCATACTAACATCATTGGGTTCTTGAAAAAAGCCATAAAAGTCATTTTGTGTAGCCATTATATCATAAGTTATATTTTAAGTGACTCCACCATAAGTGTAGTGAGATATATCCACATAAATGATGAAATCTCTAAAAACAAAAAGACTTAGAGTTCTACAAACTCTGAAAAACTATGTCTAAAGGATAAATGGTTCAAGCTTGATCTAACTTGGTTGAATGGGTGGAGCTATATCTCCAATATGGTTTGAAAGTGGAGTTGAATCTCTAAAATTATTTGTGCTAAGACTTTTCATAAAACATCATAACATCAAATGTCTAATGTCAAATGTCATATGCACAAAATGTCAAGTGTCTGAATAAGAACTAGCATGTCAAAGATCTAGGTCAAAGTGTTCCAAACAAGGTCTAAACTAGGAAAGGTAAAATTTGAGTTTCTAGGTCTTTTGTCCAAACATAGAGTCAAAAGCTAGGCTCAAATAAATAGGCATATGATAGGACTTTTTTCCAAATAGTGTTAAAATCTAGACTTGAAATAAATGCTAATGTGATTTGATTTAATCTAACAAGTTTGAAAATAACTTTGACATAAACCTGACACATGAAATCAAAAAATAAACATGATCAGTTGACATAAGGTATAAGACAAAAGGATCTTTGAGAAAGGTTGTATTCTCCTAAAATAAAGGCACAAATAATGATGAGGATAGGCTTTAAACAAATAAACCATATCTAGATTTCAAATTTGGGTAATCGATTAACAAAAGTTATACAACTCAAAAGAGAAAGCTCTATGTATCATCCCCATGAATTGAGGCCTAAAAAACATTAATCAATGTTTAGATCCAAACTTAACAAGATTAATTGAAAACTCAACATTGGAAACTAGTATTTGACCAAATAAGTTAGACAAGATTGGATAACATGATGACACAAGACAAAAGTCCAAATGGTATACACAAAATGGTTTAAAACAAATGGTTTTTGATACAATGTGAAACAAGTCTTAAAACAAATTGAGTAGCCTAATGGCATAAGCATGCTTGAATGATGTGATCAATGCTATGTTTCAAAAGACTCAAAGGCAAGATGGGTTTTAACATGATTTGGGCAGCATAACACTACCCTTTGCAACTTGAATACATTATTTTGACATGTCTTATGAGCAAACAAATAAGTTTTAGTCTCAAAACATACCAAACAAAAATGACCAAAATACACTAAGTATAATCATCCAAATCCTAGCACATGTATGTCAATGTGGATTTGACTAAACTAGCAAGCTTTCAAATATCTCTAGGGGAATAAATTGCACAATGACTTTCATGTCAAATAATGCAAAAGACAAGCATGAAAATTAGATGACCATGGCATTGGCTAGTTGTAAAAAGGTCTAGTCTATTTTACAACCACTACATCATATTGTTCACTCAGTGTAGTGCAATGTCCAAATGTAGATACATACCATGTGTAACTCTAAAGGATACAAATTAAGTCAATGTTGGGAGATGAAACCTTAGGTCAAAGCTTCCCTAAAGAACTCACGGTAGGTAATGACATCCCCCTCGTAAGCCAAGTTTGCATAAAAATAAAGAAAGCATGAAAGTAGAAAGACTTTAAGGTCATTTTCAAGATCACCCAAATTTTAATTTTTTGGGAGTGCTTTAGATGGATTTATTTCTAAGCCTTGGACTAGGATACTTGCTATGAGAATGGCACTTTTGATTCCAAGGGTTCCCTAAAGGGGACAAATGGAAGAGCATACATGCAATATTATTCTTTTTTCCAAACAAAAATTTGATTGAACAAATATTACAAATAAGAATTGAAAAGTGTGTTCAATTTTAAGCCCAAAATGAAAGATTTGGTGGTGTTCATTTGACCCCTTGGCTTTAATATTGTGAACTTTGAAAACATTCATTTAAACATCTAAATTTTTTTATTAAACACTAAAACAAAGTTCCTAATTAATTTTTTAGCATGCAAAAGGTGATCTAAACATGTTTTGAGCAAATTTCAAGCTTGGTCCTATAGAAAAACATTTAGCATGTCCTTTAGCTTTGAATATCTTTTTGGTTTGAAACAATGAACTTTGGAAAAATAGCTCTCAGGTCTATGTTTTAAGAAAAACATAGTGACTAATGTCGATTATTACAACTGACGACAATTACTTTTGCTAACTGATGTTAGTTATCTAATCGACATTAATTATACCAATATGATCATCTTGATAGGTATATAACTTATGTTAGTTTTGCTAATCAACATTAGTTAAGCTATGCAACCAATGTTGATCTTACTTGCTGCTGTCAATTACTATATAAAACCATTGGTAAATAAAAATGACAAAATAAATATTTTAGAGTTGTCAAATAATATTATTTAGGTGTGAGATGTGTCTAGTCTCATTGGGTGTGCCATTATGTGATCTAGGAATTTGACTCAAGAGAGAATGGTTAGTATGGTGTTAGTTCCAAAATGAAAACAAAATAAAATGAACACACTAATAGCATAACATCTCTAGGCCTAGACACTAGGGAGAGATTTGTTAACAATCATGAATAAAACACACAACTAAAATGCAAAAAAAAACTTTCTTTTACCTCCCTTGGATGCTTTAAAATGCTTTTTGTAGTGGCTTGCTCTACTTGTGCTCATGAAGTCGTTGGCAATGGAAGCTTGGATACCTCCATCTCTCCTTGGCACCTTTGACTTATGGCTTAGCTTGGCTTGGAATCAATTTGGCATGGTAACACTAATTGATTAAATCTTTGTAATCAATTTTGCATCATAACTTTGCATAATTATGTCTTAGAAATGATGTTCATGGCCTCTCTATTTATAGATTTTTGAGAATGTCTAGAATCAACCTAAACCATCCATCTCAAGATTGAGATGTGTGGTTGAGGATTAATTTAATTTTTGAGATTAAGTTTTTAATTATCCTCATCATGAAATTGGAAGAAGGGGAAATTAATAGGCATGGAGGGCATCATAGATGGCATTGATGAGGCATGGGAGGCATGAATCCTGGTATTTGTGGCATTTATGGCCTAGGGATGTCTTCCCAAGAAACGAGGTCACATGATGATGCAGATATTCCATATTCATTTCCAAAAATAATTATTAAACAAGTTTCCATGGAATTATTAATTATGCTTTGATTTGGGTTAATTAGATCTTAAGCATGTTTAAGCACTTTGTGCACAAATTACTCAAACTGATCAGAATGTCTTGTTATTGATCCAAAATTTAACTACATGGGAATTGGAAGGTGATGTTAGATGCATTAGAACCATATTACCATTTGGGATGTTACCAAAAACAAATAACAAATGCACATGTATTGTGTAAGAGATTTGATAGGAAAGAGCAATCCAAAGCACCTGGGTGCAAAATTGGCATTTTGACTCGAAATGAATTGATCAAAGTTAACTAGCCCATAAATTTCATTACCCCATTTAAGGATACCCTGGCCAAAATTGACACTTGAATATGAAAATTTCACATCATTTAATGTGTTTTAGTATTTTTAGGCTAAATTGTGCATTTTGAGTGGAAATTGGTCAAAAACTTGGTTGGAGGTTATCGGTGGCCAGTTTTAGGTGTCTACAACTACAGGTAAAAGACAAATAAGAGAAAAAGTTGAAAGAGATAGCATAAATAATGGAATCAAGCTCCAAATTGTTCAGTTATAATGGCATGTAGGTTTTAGATCTATAATTTATAGACATGTAGTTGGAATCTGAGCAAGTTATAACGACCCATGATGGATATTTTGGGATATAAATAGCAGACTAAGGAGTAGAGTAGAGGGCAGAATGACTAGATTTTCATATAGATCAATATATATTTTAGAAGCTAGTTTTGGAAGCATTTTCTACTACCTTAATAAGTGCCTCTCCTGAGGGATAAAACATTGTATTCTATACATTTCACCTTATGTACTTTGTTTTCCTATCAAACTATGAAGATAGAGTGGTGTTCTATGCAATTATAGTCTATTTCTCATTCTTGCTTCTCATTTTTTTGTTATGAGCCTTTTATAGATTTGCATAAACACTAAGATTTTTAAATCATGTGGTATGCTCTTTGATTCTATCAATGAATATTGTTTAAACTAATACTATGTTATTTAGATAAATGAATATTCAAGTTATCTTTTCTATTACAAGCCTCTAATTTGGTCTATAGTCTATGTTAGAATTATTAATCATGCTTTATAATCTTTAATCTTTTCAATAAATTATATTAGTACTAATTACTATGTTATTTGGTATAGGAATACAATGTTGGTGCATCGCCTTATTAGCTTAAATAATTCTTTTATGCATCATTTTTACCTCTTTACATCAAACCCCAAAGAGAAGAGCCATCTTCTTTAAAATTTGTAGGTCATTTCAAGGGTCAAGTCCCACATCTTTGAAACTTCCCATGACTTTGGTGATTAGTTAAAAAATTAAGAATCAACATTTTTCCTGGCACACTCAGTGGGATGAATTCTAACTAAATGTGCATGAGCGGACATCATTCAAGAGGTAGGCCAACTACAAGATCTCAATTTGCTATAAATCTTGGACTCGTAATACTACCATTAGTAACTACTTCAATAATAAGGTTAACTTAGAAAAATACACTAGGAAGTCAAATGGCCATTTAGGTTCCACCTATAAACTTTTTCAATTGGAATGGTGGAAGCCCCCTTATCCTACCAACACCTCCTAATACATGGGACCCTATTCTAGCTAATGCTCTAAAATCATTACCTTAATTTACTAGAGAGGACTTCAAGACTCCATCTAATCATCTTCAAGATGTGGCTGATGTATGGAATATCCACTTTATCACATAGCAGAATGTAGCCTTAAGATTACCTGATGCCTCTTTACAAGGGAGGGCTCTTGATTGGTATAGATCTTTAGCGCCAAATTATATTAGAAACTAGGATCAATTAGGAATTGCATTATATGATAGATTCAATGAAAAATGGGTTATATTATCCCTCTTATAGTAATTAATTGCTATTAAGAGAGCTCCCCAAGAAGCAATGATTGATTTCAACACTAGATTTTAGAAGACATGGCTAAAAATCCCAATCTTAGCCTGATTGCCTATAGGTATGTAATTATTTTATATCTTAAGGATTTTAATTTTCATATCTCAATCATGATCCAATCACTAGGAGGGTAGACCCTTCCTGATACTTATGATCTTACTTTAAGAGTGGAAAATAATTTGATAGATGTTGGGAAATTACCCCCAAGGCCTCATATGCTTATGTTTCCTAAAATATCTCTCCCTCTTCAAGAAGAGGTTCCTAGCACTTCTCAAGTAAATACTTCCCTATACACCTTTCCTTCATCTTAAGGGACATTAGCCACAACTCCATCTTCTTCCTCATCGAAAATGAATGATGTTAAGAACGTCCTTAGAACCTTTTCTAATGAAATTCTTAATCTTAGGAGGAACCAAACTTCATATCAATGACCTCCTTACTGGGGATTCTAAGGGAATATATCTTTATATCAATTGAATCAGTATCAAGGGACTCAAATAACAACTCCATCACAACCATCCAATCAGATCGTCCTTATACCCACACCATTTCAGATAGTCCCACCAAGCTCATGGAGAGAACTAGTCCCTAGCCAAAATAACATGGTCAAAGAGACAAATACATGTTGTTTTCCTTGTAATGACTCTCACATTCCAAGGTATTTCCCCATGGAAAATTTACAAAAAAGAATAGATGAACAAAGAAGGATGGGAATCCAGGAAACTACCTCATCAGGACCATATCAATCTCCTAAAGTTTAGAATGAAGCCATGGTGGCTCAAATACAAGGCATGTCATTGGAACAAGAAGGAGATATTTCCCCTGAACACACTTTGTTCTCATGGATTGAAGGTGAATAATCTATGTTCACTAATGAGGCATCCACCTCTAAGAGTCTAGTTTAGTTTAATTATTTTACATGGTTAAAAATGAGAATGGTAAAAGATGTTTTTCCTACTATTAATACTGAATCAAGAAAGGTGTCATTAGCTCCAATTCCTTGGGCCCCTATGATAAGACAAGATGTTATAGTGACTACATAGAATTAAAGAATCTCTAATATAGTAGTTGAAAGGAAAGGCATCCATAGTAGTCCAAGGTATAACCACCTAGACAAATCAATGTGGTAAAATAACTAAAGAAAGTTCCTATTAATGTCTCATTATGGGATATGTTGGTTATTCTTAAATGAAAGGAACTATTACTAGAAGCACTAAAATATCAAAATGAGCCAAATTCTAGTGCCACAAAGGAAAATCCATCAAATAGAGATGAAGTTCAACTAAAAAAACCCCAACCACAATAACCATCAGCCTTGGTGAATGCCAAAAAAGAGGTAGATAAATTTAAACCTAACCCTTTTTATATGACTTTTATAGTGGGTAAGAAATTGATTCATAATTATATGATGGATTCAAGTGCAAGTACTATGGGCATGCCTAAGTTAATAGTTGATGCCCTAAAGATTAAGTATGAACTACTAACCAAAGGAGTCATGTAGCTCGATGGGAAATAAGTACAAACCATAGGGATAATTAGAGGACTTAGATTAAAGCTTTATTCTTGCCCAAACATAAATATTTTATAGGATATAGTAGTCATAGATATCTCTTCCATTTTTGGTTTATGTTTATCTAGGGACTTTACAACTAAAATTGGAGGGTATATGTCTCTTGACTGGTCACATCTTATTTTAAGAACTAAGTATGGTTTAAAGATAAAGGTATTATCAGAACCTCTTGACAAAGAGCATATTATTGATCAAGTAACATCAAATCTTGAAGCATCTCATGCAATGATTACTAGAGAATAAATAATATATATGGAGGAATGAACTAAAGATGATGATAATAAAAAGGGTGAAAATTATCTCTTAGATATGACACTTAGAGACCCTTTTGGTAATTTTTATTCCACTAGTTTGGGAACTTATGTGATTTATGATGAAAATCTTGAGATAGCTAGGATTATGATAGAGGTGATAAATGAAGAAGAGAGTCCCACAGATGATTCTTTGATATGGACCCTAAATTTTGATGAAGCAAGAAGAAAGAATGACTTAGGATTAGGCATATGCCTTATCTCTCTAAAAAGGAAAAATATCCTTAAGGCACTACATTTTAATTTTAGCTACACTAAAAATGAAGCTAAGTATGAATCTCTAGTGCATGGCTTAATCCTTGCCCAAAAGGAAGGAATAAAGAATTTGAGAGTCTTTGGTGACTCAAAATTAGTGGTTAAACAAATCAAGGAGACTACAATAATAAAGAATACAAGAATAAGTCTTATCATCATAGGGTGTGGGACTTGGTTAAAGGTTTTGATGCTTTTAATATAGAATTCATCCCAAGGTCTCAAAATGTTGAGGTAGACAAAATGGCTCAAATTGGATCCCAATTTGATTTAACCAAAGATTTTTTGTTTAATAAATAATTAATCAAATTGGTCATACATCCCTCCATTCCTAACAATGTAGATAATTGGCAAGTTTTTGAGAGCGATCTTCATATCATTCTATTTTTATAGCAATCAGGAGAATTTGATAACCAATTGTAGCCTAAGATTGAAGAGGCATATAGTGGCCAAATAATTTAAATAAGGTCCAACAAGCTCCCAAGGGGACTAATAACCCTTAAGAATCTATTCAACCCTAATGATGCAAACTTGGACAAAATAAAGTTTATAGCAAGCAAAGAAGATTATTCAAAACTTGAGATCTTATAGGGGAGAAAGCTAAAAGTGGGTAATATTACCACTTAAAAAAAATATATAAATTGATATCTTTGTGTAATAAGTATAAGAAGGTGATAGCATGGATGTATGAGGACCTTCATGGTTATAAAAGAGAAATTGTCCAGCATACTATCAACCTGATAGAAGGATCAAAGTTGGTCCCCCAAAAATAAAGACCAGTGAATCCAAAAATTGAGTCATTCATGGTTGAAGAGATCCAAAAGTTACTGGATTCCAAGATTATCTTTCCCATCAAACATTTCACATGGTTATCTAACTTGGTCTGAGTAAGGAAGAAAAATGGAGAAATTAGACTCTATGTAGATTTCAGTGATCTAAATAAAGATTCCCTTAAAGATCATTACCCCTTCCCTTCAATGGAATAAATTATGTAGACAACAGTTGGGGCAGAGGGATTCTCCTTATTGGATGTTGCTATGTACCTAGGGATATGATATATTATTATATATGGGTTGATGGAGATGCCAACATGTGGTACACATCCCCTTAGTTAGCTATATGGGTACAATATATTAGGATAATAGAGTAACTTATGGAAGTAGTACATTGGGTAATGGTTGGCCTACATTGGGATTAGGAGGTTACCCATCCATGGGTTCGATAGATGTATATATATAGGAGATGATTATCATGGTAAAGATATCAAGTAAGCATTGAGTCTTCTATTGTAAGAGGATATTGGAGGTTGTCCCCTCAAAGAGACATTGTGGAGTTATTCCTTCTTAAAGGAGTATTATATGGTGTTTCCCTACCTTAAGGGTATTTCTACATATATTGAATATCAAGATCATATCAAGTGGTATCAGAGCTTCGATTTGGGCAATTTGTGGAGCGAAACCCTATTTTTTTAATCATCAATAATTTTTTATTGGTTGTGAATTTTTCCACAAATTTTTTACTAAATATGTCTAATATTTCAAATAACTCACAGTAAAAAATTTGAGATTTTTTAATTCATTTTGAGGGAGTTATTTCTATTATAGGGTTTATAATAATTTCACTATATCTTCTGAAATATAGGGAATTTTTATTCTAAATTTTTACTGGAGATGTAAGTAGATATAAAAGAAGCACACTCAAACTTTGAAAAAAAATTGAGTTGTTTAAAGTGATTTGTAGTGATTTTATGGATTAGTTTTAAAATTTTAGGGTTTCATGAACCTTAATTTTTTTATGGATCATGGAGTTGAAAAAAATTTCAGGGGAAGATGATATTGATGCTAGAGAATGGTGGCTCCTTTTAGAGAATCATTTTATAAAAACTTTTGGGCAAAGATGATTACTTCCTTTTTTGTTTGGGCCTGCACTACATTGATTTGATCAATTGAGCTGTATAGAAAGATTTTCTTCATGGAAAGAAATGGAACATATATTTTTAGATCATTGGGATTTAAAACAAGAAGTAGAAAAAAAAGAAGCAGTAGAAGAAGAAGAAGCAAAAAAAGAAGAAGAAATAGAAGAATTAGTAGAAGAACAAGAAGAAGAAGAAGAAGAAGAAGTAGAAGAAGCAATAGAAGAAGAAGAAGAAGAAGAAGAAGAAGAAGAAGAAGAAGAAGAAGAAGAAGAAGAAGAAGATGATGATGATGATGATGATGATGATGATGATGATGATGATGAAGAAGAAGAAGAAGAAATAAAAATAAGAATAAGAAGAAGAATTGGATGATAAAGGTTTAAATTATTTGGATCCAAATAAATCTGAGTCAATTTTTCAATTTCATGGATGCATTCAAAAGAAAAGGGTTATTGTGTCCATAAACCCTACCAGTATGTATAACTTCATCAACATGAATGTGTCCAAGCATATACATGTTCAAGCAAAGAATACCAAAGAGGTTAAAGTAGATGGTAAGAATATTTCAATGTTTGAAGATCTGAAGCTCATTATGGAAAAATATGTTTTGCATTCATATTTTTATCCTTTGGATAAGGATGATGTGGATATAGTTCCTAGATATCCATGGTTAGAGACTTTGGGAACAATGAATATTAATATTCAGAAAAAGTTCATGAAGTTTTGGTATAAGAAAAATAAGATCACTTTACAAGATATCATAGTGAAAAAGGCACCAATAACAATCCAAGTAGATCATGAGGATGAGATTGAAATAGGTGATGAATATCATGATGAAGATTCAGATGATATAGATAAAGGCACACTACAAATGAACACTTCATCTACTCAAGAGACAAATAAGGAAAAGGTGTAAAAGGTATAAGCAAAGGTGGATAAGGTCAAAATATTGGAAAAAGTTGAGGTATATAGACACCCACATCATCATGAGAGGAAACAATCATGGAACCAGGTGAGGAAGTGCCATAACAATAATCATTTTCTCTATATAGGAAATAAAAATTCCAATCATTATGGATATGCATGGAATCCAAATAAAAATACTATGGCACATGTAATGAATGGGGAAATCACTATGACTATGCATGGAATAATACCTACTATGGTCATTGTTGCAATTAGAGTAGCATAGTAGAATATGGTACATGGAATAAAAAGAGGAATAATTATGCTTGGACATCAAAGCAATATAATTATGATAATGAAAAAAATCAGAGGAGCACAATGGATTTTGGACACAATCTTGGAGAGATATCACCTGCCAAGATCACATATGGATGGTTAGATGATCGAGATTAGAGACAAGTGTGCAATGATTTGAAGCACACTCATTATTTAGTTTATTCCTTTGTTTTGGGGATGAAACATGTCAAAGAGGGAAGTAATGCTATGTACATAGGGATATGATATATTGATGTATATGGGTTGATGGAGATGCTAAAATGTGGCACACATCCCCTTAGTTAGTTATATGGGTACAATATATTATGATAATAGAGTAACTTGTGGAACTAGTACATTGGGTAATGGTCAGCCTACATTGGGATTAGGAGGTTACCCATCCATGGGTTAGATAGATGTATATATATAGGAGATGATAATCATGGTAAAGATATCAAGTAAGCATTGAGTCTTCTAGTGTAAGAGGATATTGGAAGTTGTCCCCTTAAAGAGACATTGTGGAGTTATTCCTTAATAAAGGAGTATTATATGGTGTTTCCTTACCTTAAGGGTATTTCTGCATATATTGAATATCAAGATCATATCAGATGTCTTCTTAGGCTATAATCAAATATGGTTAACAAAATAAGATCAACACAAGACCACTTTCATAATAAAGTGGGGAACTTTTGATATAGATAAAATGCCTTCCAGACTCTCAAACATAGGTGACACATTTTAATGAGTAATGGACATTACTTTTAAGGGAGATAATAAATAAAATGATCTAATTTACCTAGATGATCTCACTATTTTCACCAAGTCTTTTGAAGATAATTTTGATCAATTAGAGGTCATCTTTCATAAATGCTAAGAGTTTGGGATCTCTCTAAATCCTAAAAAATGTGTATTCAGAGTACCTCAAGGTAAGATACTCAATCACATTGTTTCAAAAGAAGGGTTCACAATAGACCTAAATAGAGTTAAATCAATATTAGACCTATCAATACCAATAAATAAGAAAGTAGTATAATCTTTCCTTTGGAAGATAAATTTTGTAAGTAGATTCATCTTGGATTTTTTGAAAATGGTTAGAGCTATCACTTTGATGTTAAAAAAAGATCTCAATTTCAAATGGATGAGTGAAGGCAGACAAACATTTGAAAATATTAAAAATTCCATTGTATTTGCCCTTATATTTCATAATCTAGATTTCTCTAAAGATTTTGTCATGTATGTTTATAGAGGAGAGCATAGTATAGCAGTAGTGCTAACACAAAAGGACATGCAATAAGATGGAGAACATCCGATTGCCTTCTTCTTAAAGATCCTTCAAGATTATGAATCCATGTATAATTTTGTTGAAAAACAAGCTTATGTTATTGTAAAAGGTCTAAATAAATTCAAACACTTAGTAACAAGTAACAATACTATAGTATTGGTGGCTCACCCAAGTATCAGAGAATATATTATGGAAGGGGAAATAATTGAGAAAAGAGCCAATTAGATAACCAAAATATTAGAGTATGATATTAAGGTTAAGCCTACCAAGCTGACAAGAGGAAGGGGTCTTTGTCAATACATTACCCAAGATTTAGTAGCCTTACAAGAAGGAGAACCTATTACATAAGCCATGCTATGGATACAAGAGAATGAAATGAACTTTTGGGTCATAGACATAATTCATTTTATGAAGTCTGGTCAATACCCAAGATAGTTGTCTCTTGAAAGGAGAAGATACTACCGACAATAAGGATCAAGCTTTTTTCTGATAGATAATTTCCTTTTTAAAAAGAATTTTGATGAAATCTCAATCAAGTGTATTTAAAGCGAGCAAATTAAGAGGATCTTGTATGAATTTCACTATGGATCATCTAGAAGACATTTTTTAGCAAGAACTACTACTATCAAAATAATCTAGGCAAGGTATTTTTAGCCTACAATGTTTTATGATTGCCATGATATGGTCAGTAAGTGTCAATCTTGATAGTTTTACATAGGTAAGAGGAGAAATGCAACCTTACCACTCAGTCCAATAATTATTGAAGAACCTTTTGCTCAATGGGGCCTAGATTTCATTGGGATGATTAGTCCAGCCTCAAGTGCAAGACACAAATGGATTCTTATTTCCACTAATTAATTTACAAGATGGACTAAGGTAGTTCTTTTGAAAGAGGCCATAGAAAATATGATCCTAGATCTCTTAGGAGAGATTACCACCATGTTTGGACCTCCTCACACTATCATATCCAATAACTCTAAGGCATTCCTTAGGGAAAAGATATCTAATTTTGTGCTAAAGAATGGTATATATTTGAATACTTCTTAAAATTATTATCCACAAGGAAATGGTCTGGTAGAATCAACCAATAAGAATTTGATCAGACTCATCAAGAGAATGGGTGATGATCGTAAGAGAGGATGGCATGAACATCTTAAATTAGCCTTATGGGAAGACCAAATTACACCCAAATAGGTGATTAAGACTTCATCATATGAGCTGGTATATGGGATGACTGCAATAATGCCCATTTCAATTGAAATTCTAGCCTTACAATTAATAAAGTAGCTAAAATGGAAGAAAATGATCCAATACAAGTTAGACTTGTGGAATTATTAGAACTCTAAGGAAAAAGAGAATCATCTCATGACTCAATGATAAATTGCTAGCAAGTGATCAAGAGTTAGTTTGATCAAAAGACATCTAAACTTAAGTTTAAGATTGGGAGTTGGGTTTTAAAGTGGGATGCAAGGAAGTGGGATGCAAGGTCTGCCAAGCTCAAGAATCATGGTAAGTTTAACTCTTTGTGGACATGTCCTTTCAAAATCATTACATGTAAGTAGCACAATGCTTACAAGCTAGAGTCTCAAGAAAGAGAGGAATTAGAGATTCTTGTTAATATAATATTTTTAAGATATTCACGTAATTTTTTTTACCCTATATATAGTTAGATTAGTTTCCATTTTTGTTTTCTTATTTTGAGGTTGTTTACCCACCTCTTTTTAATAAGTGTTCTTTGAACATGTGTCATTCACGGAGACTCTCTAAATGTTCCTATGGTCTTTTCACATATGACTCCAAAAAAAGATAGCTATCTAACAATTTTTATAGGGTCTTTAATGTTAAGTTTTAAAATTTGAATTAAGGATCTCAAAGATTTTGATAACCGGTGCCTTGAAGCCTTGAATTGAGAATCTTTTAATGATACATGACTAATTTGTCAAGGAGAGTCATTAATATACCCATGGAGGTAACAAAACTGAAATGAGATTTGAGTCTCATTTTTATTCACCATCAAGTAAAGAATTTATAGAGAGGCAAGTAAAAAGTTAGCATTTGTGTCTGATCAAGTGAAAGAATTGAGCCAAGGAACAAGGAAAACACCGTAGCTTAGAGTCTCAGTTGAAATTGAAACATTATCAATACCATCAAATTCATATGCTTCAGCTCCTACATATCCCAAGATAACATACCCAAGAACTAGAGAAGTGTACAAAGGTATTTTCCAAGACTTTTCCCTTATCATCGATTATACAGATGAGATTTATGACCTTGTTTGACAAAGAAGACTAAGACCCTTAGAGAGGTGGTGCATACAAAAATGTTGATTCAAAACAAGAATAAAACTTATGGTATGAGTGTTTGGACCTCAATTTTAGCCTAAGATATGGTGCCAATAGTGCATCCATACCCTAAATTAGTGGACTTGTGTACACAAAATTATAATTTTACAAACTCTACAATTCAAAAGGGATGGATCAAGGTAGTAATCAATCCCCAAGCTATCCATGACATGTTGGGTTTACATCATGATCCTTCAGCCAGATTTTATGACATGACTCATCTGAGACATGTTTGATCTCAAATGCACTAGAAACAAGCCTTCTTCAATAAAGAAATACATCTTGTAGATGCTAATACTACACCTCAGCCCCTGCCCTTTCCCTTGGGCATGTTGATAGTAGAGTCTCAAGAGGCATGTTCAATGCTCACATTCATCTTTGGGGAGGATCATGATAGGATGATACATGATTGGTAGTTGGAATCTATGTTTTGAATGAGGACCATAGCTAGAATGCAAGTATACAAGTTTAATTTCATGAAACACATTACCTACACTATGAGCTAATAGCTAGCAAATTTTAGGGTACATCCTAATTTTAGGTTTTTCCTCATACTTGTTTCATCTCATTTTTTATAAAAATACCTAATTCTTTTAGCATCATATAATTTTGACCCTATGAGACGTAGAGGCAGTAGACCCTAAAAAATTTATCCTTGTATCCATATGGACTCATGTGTTTGCATTGTCAATAGATGTTTATGAGTTTGTTGAGTGCTTTATGGCACCACCAGTAGGGGAGTTGGCTTCAGAGGGTATAAATAATAGAATGTATGACTCAATTAGATCTATCTTGTCCAATGCCTATCACCCTTGTGATTTATTTTTTGGAGCACATCATTCTTTCATTAGAGTTCATAGTTTTGGTTAAAAATCTTTTATGCTTCCCAAAGTTTTGACCAGTAGAATAGTAATTTTGGAGGTGACCCAGAAATTAATGGTTATATACTAGGAGTATGGATGAGGAAGAAAGAAAATATCCTTCCATGACATCTTGCTAACCAAGGGAAATGTTACTATGGTGAAAAGGTAGGTATTTTTTATTTTGATGAGGAAATTGGCTGCATATGGGCTAGTTTTGACTCAAGATCTATGGAAATATGATCCTGATGGTCTTCTAACTTTTTGGCTTGCTAAGAGTAAAGCCCATACTTCTTTTAAGCCTGAAATTAGGAAATTATTTGAAGATAGGAGATCCCATAGGATAGATGCACTAGATATATATGTGTAACTCCAAGACATCCCACTCTCACCATGGGAATCAACCCATTCAAAATTATGACCCAACAAGAGTAATGACTAAGGGGTTGAGATAGACCTTGGTCAGGGAGGGTTGGATTCAAGAGAAAATAAATGCCTATTGGAAGTATAGGCAATAAATTGGTGAAATTAATCAAAATTTTGAATATATAAAAATAGATGAACAATGGGAAAATCTATGGGATGAGGCTCATGCTACTCTGGTCTCTATCCTAGATACAAGTAACCCCTTAGAACCATAGAAAGAGAGTCTGGAGGCAAGAACATCTATAGCAGTGCATACAAATTTGACCTAGCCACCATCTCTTAGTGATTTGGAGAAACAAAGGATGGCCTAGCCTACTTCTAGGGTCCTTGAAGCTGAGGCCCCATTATATCCATCATAAGCAATATCATTTGCATAGGAGGTGTTAGACTTGTCATAGCTGGTGACAGTCCAAATAGAGAAAGAAGGTATTTTAGAGAGCCCTAAGAGGAAGAAACAAAGAGTAGAGTCTCAAGATGGAGACAAATGAAAAGAGGCATATCCCACCTCATACATGACTCCTCCTCAATCTTCTACTCAAGCTATGTTAATGTCACCTCCTTCACATGGTTTAACATTCTCAGCCATCTCATCCATACTAACTCAATCACTGATACCATCTAGTTCCCTATCCCCTTTTACTTCCTAATAGTTAGGTTTGTCAAAATTTTCTCCTAAGGTCATAAAAGGCCTATCTCCATCACAAGATGAACCCCATAAATCAATCACTATGCCTTATGGCTTACCCTATGGGTTTTTTTTCACTAGTGGCGTAGTGACCTCTCCCTTGAACTTCCATTTCAAATTAAACATGGAAAAGAGGGATAGGGAGGTAAGGATGGAGAATCAAAGGTAGAAAGAGTGTAGGGTAGTGGCTATACAATAAATGATATCTCTTTATAACCACAAACATCATTCTTTCATTATCATCTACATGGTCCCTAAAGTGAATAAGCCACTTGAACAAATGCAGCCTAAGGAATATATAATGAGTGTAGTGGCTATGGATCTAATTCACTTTAGACCCCAAGATAAAGTGGAACTCATGATTGAAACTACAATTGTGTTCACCACAGACTATCTCAAAGTCTCCAATAAACTAGAGAAGCCAAAATTGAGCTTAATCTAAGCCCAAGCCACTATGAGTCACATGATGCAAGAGCTCAAGGCAAAGGATAAGGAGATACCTCAAATCAATAAAGACTTGAAAGGGGAAATATCCAAAGAAGTCTTGAAGACTTCAGAAGATAAAGAAAAGTCTTTGCAATAGGAGCTCAATGCAGCCAAGGCCTTTATCATCTCATTGCAATTGGAGAAGAGTCTCATCAATAAGAAGATTAATGATAAAGAAGTTGAGATCACTCATTTATAATATAAAATAAATGCCACTGAGGTCAAAAGGAGTAACTTGAAAGATGAATGCAATAATTATAAAGATGAAGTGGCAAGGCTAATTCAAGAATTAGCCTAGTGACCCCAATTGGTTGCAGTGGTAGAAATTGTCAAGGGACTCTATGTCTCTTGTTAGAAGAAAATTTTAGTGGACATGGCCCATTAAATCTTGAACTCAAGTTTATATTCGATGCTCAGACCTTGTATGCTAAAGTGGATTCCTCTAAGGAGAGTATCCTACTTTTAGTTACTACTAAAGTACTGGAATCATAGTTGTTGATTCAAAAATGATATGATACATCAAAGGAAATGCTATAGGTAGTTGGGATCAGAAATAGGTAAGCATTAGTAAGAAAGGTAAGTGAGATTTTGAGCTATAATTAAGCTTCATCTAAATGCAATAATATACTAAATATTTTGAAGGAAGGAGTCAAAGGGATGAAAGGGAAAATTGAAGAATTGGTTCAATTAGTACTCCCTTCCCCTTTCATAGATGATAAAATGGTGTTGGTAGAGGACCAGATTCAAAACTTATTGGTCACAAAGCAGCATGATCAAATTATTTTTTAGTCCTTTAGTTATTATTCAACTGTCACAGAGGTGGAAACCATTTTAGTCTCAATTAAAAAATTGGAATTTCAATTGCACTTTGTGGTTTTGAACCTCCAAGCATTCTCCCACAAGGAAATAATAGAGTTAGATAGATATTTCCAATCTCTACAAAAGAGGAAATATCCATCAGAGGTGGAATGGACTAGTTTCTAGGCTATATTGTAGAAGCTCTGAGTAAGGTATGGTAGGAAATAATTTTGAGCAAGTTTTGGTTAGAGTTTTGTGGTAGTCCTTCCATGTAGGCACAGAGTCCTTGGTGAGTCCCCATGAACATTAGAGTTAAAATTCTACATTTTTGTTTTATACCTTTAGGACATGCTTATTATTTAGCTAGTTATATAGGTGGATAATAACATTTTGGGTCATTTTACATTCATGGGGCTGAGGGGTATCCTTTTGTTAAAGCCTTGAAAAATCTTTAAGACTCTAACACTAGTGCATGGTAGCCACTTGTCACTTTGGTGCTCAATGAAGGGAAATTGAGTATCAAGAAGACTATGATGAGTGTGAGGCTACCACATGGATAAATGATGGCTCACTTTCAAGACAAAGGGGAGGAAGAGAGGATCAATAGCTTGGTTTGGAGGAAATAGATCCAATGGTGTAGAATCTTCAAAAGTTGTAAAGGTTAAAAGTCTAGGTAAAAAAATAAGGAAAAATATTTGAAGACTCAAATAAACATGGACATTGCCACTTGTCACTTCAATGCTCAATGAAGGGAAAGTGGGCATCAAAAAAACATTGATGAGCATGTGGTTTCCATGTGGATAAATGATGGTTCACTTTGAAGCCCAAAATAGCCAAGAAAGCTAAAGAGTTTACAAAATGAAGGGAAAGAAGAGTCAAGCAATTAATAGCCACATAATCCTCCACATGTCCATGATTTAAGAAACTGTAGGTAAAATACAAATAGGAACAATAGTTGAAATAGAATGAAAGAGATAGTTAGCAAAAATAACCAAATCAAGCTCCAAATTGTTCAATTATAACGACATGTAGGTTTTAGATCTAGAATTTGTAGATAGGTAGTTAGAATTTGAGCAAGTTGTAGTGACCCATGATGGATATTTTGGGATATAATTAGTAGATCAAGGATTAGAGTAGAGGGGAGAATGAGTAGAGTTTCATCTAGATAAATAGAGATTTTAGAAGCTAGTTTTGGAATCAATTTCTACTACCTTAACAGGTGCCTCTCTGGAGGGATAAAATATTGTATTCTATCCATTTTGCCTTATGTACTTTATTTTCCTATTAAACTATGAAGAGAGAGTGGTGTTGTTTGAAATTATAGTCTATTTCTCATTCTTGCTTCTCATTTTTCTATTATGAGCCTTTGTGAGCTTTGCATAAACACTGATATTGTTAAATCATGCAGTATGCTATTTAATTCTATCAACAAATATTGTTTAAACTAATATTGTATGAAGATTCAAGTTATCTTTTCTATTACAAGCCTCTAATTTGGTCTATAGTCTATGCTAGAATTATTAATCCTAATTTATGGTCCTTAATATTTTTAGTAAATTATATTAGTAATAATTACTATGTTGTTTGGTAGAGGAATACAATCTTGGTGTATCATCTTAGTAGCTTAAATATTTCTTTTATGCATCATTTCTTTCCTCTTTACATCAAACCCCAAAGAGAAGAGCCAACTTCTTTAAAATCTAGAGGTCATTTCAAGGGTTAAGTCCCACATCTTTGAAACTTACCATGACTTTGGTGATTAGTTACAAAATTAAGCATCAATAGGTCCCAAGGCCTATTTGACATTCCTAGGCCTTTATGACACTTTCTTATATTATCTTCTCTTTGCTTCAATCCTCTCTTGCTTCTTCACCTTTACTTCACTCTTTAGAGGTTATCTTCTTGTGCTTTGATCTTCCACTTCATCATCTTCAACTTCTTAATGTTCTTTCGCAACCAACCTGTACATGGAATACAAAAATAAATTAAAAAAATATGTTTTTTGTCCTTTTGAAAATCTCTTGCTTGTTCATGCTTACTTTTTTGCTCGTGTAAGTACTATTATAACTAAGGCCTCTTCATTCTCTTTGGCCTCCAATATGTAACTATCTTCTGTTTCAACTTTCTTCTCTTCATTCTTCTCCTTGACACCATACAATTCTCTTTTTATGGTTGTTATCTCCCTCTCTAGCTGCTCAACACTTTCATATGCAAAATGAAAATCGCATGCCTCTTTTCCCTTTATACCTTCAATAAAGCTCTCAAGGTGATAGTTTTCCTTATCTTGGTCATTTCCTTCACATGGATAGATGCATCCTTCATCATGTTCACGTGGATGCTCATTAAACCAAAGCTTATATATCTCTTTCTTTAATTGCTTGCATAACATCCTCTTTTTTTATCTCTCTTCTCTCTTGGTTTGCATTCTCCTTCTCCTCACTAGTAGTTTGATTTGTCATTTTATTTGCTTCCTCTTCATCACCCATCCAAAGTGTGGGTTATCAATATATTTCAACCACTCTATCATGAGATTCATCAAGGCTTTCTATTATTTTATCCCATTCATCTCTCTTTTGAAGTCTTCTTCTTATCACTTGCTACTCAAATCTCTTTCCTTATTATTTATCAATTGGAATTTTGTGTTATGTAGATCCCTCATCATCCTCTTCACCATCTGTATCCTCTCAAGTAAGTCTCTTTCACCTTAATCCAAGCTTTCTCCCTAGATCCAATCCTTTGAGCATTGACTTTTCTCTCTTTTCTTGAGCTTCTTTAGCTCCTTATCCTTATTGAGCCTCTTTTGAATTCTCAACCTACCTTGAATAAATTCTTGAATTCACCTGCACTCTTCTTTATCAACCTATATCATTCTTTCAATAAACTTCATCAACTTATAAACTAAAAATCAAAACATATATGTACTTTCATATGCAAACCTGATTCTCCATTGCTTCCCAAAGACACTCTCATTCTAATACCAAAATAATGCAGAGAAAAAGTCCCATACCTGATATATCTAACTCTATTACCTACAATAAATTATACATGCATTCAATGTACTCAATCTCTTTTATTTATGAACTCCTTAGATTTGATATTATGCGCTTTGAGGATATATTCACTAGGATTCTTGTCTTCCTTTGTTCTTTGTTCTTAGGTTCCTAAACCTTTCCCATTCATACATATATCTTACTCATGTCATACCACATTCTCTATCTCACATTTAACATTTCCCTTTATGTTCTCATATAAACTATTCCTCTTGCACTATTTTCTTTTCATCTTCTAACTCACCCCATAGCTTATTTAGATTATATGTAGATTAGGTTTCATATGGACAAATCATATTAGAGTTCACACACTTATATTCAATCCTTTTCCTTTGATTTATATCCCTCATTCTCTACTTGTTTGCATTAGATGAAATCTCACAACATTGTACTTATTTCTAAGTAACTTTTCCATAACAACCCGAGTGTGCTTGTTCATAAGATAAATTTATTCACAAAATGTGATTTAATGTTCACTTACACATAAATCTAGTGCTAATAAATTTTCACATATTCTGCCTATAGGTAATACTTAGTTAGGTAGAATGCCTCAGTCATGCTTCTATTTATCCTTTTCTATTTATTCTCCACCATTTCATTGTCATGTTATCCTATCTTCAAATCAAAAACAAAATCCACATAATTTTATTATCCAATGATTCAATCACAGTGTATTCATATATAGTCTTCTCATAGCATACCTAAGAGGGATCCAAATGCATTTTGTAGACACCTAAAACTGGCCACTGATAACTTCCAATCAGGCTTTTAGCTAGTTTCCATATAAAATGCACAATTTGGCGTAAAAACACTAACACATGTTAAATGATGTGAAAATGATTTATTCAAATTTCAATTTTGGCTAGGGTATCCCTAAATGGGCCAATGTAATTTATGGGCTAGCTAACTTTGAGCAGTTCATTTTGAGTCAAAATGCCAAATTTGTACTTGCATGCTCTTGACTACGCTTTCTTGTCAAATATTTTGCCTAAGACTTGTGCCTTTGTTATTTATTTTTGGAAACATTATGAATGGTAATACACATCCAACACATCTGATGTGGACTTTCAATTCAAATCTAGTCAAATTTAGGACCAATAACAAGGCATTTTGATCAATTTGAGTAATTTTTGCATAAAGTGCTTAATCGTGTTTAAGAGCTAATGAACCCAAATCAAGGCCTAATAAAAAATTCCATGGAAACTTGTTGAATAATTTATTTTGGAAATTAATATTAAATATTTTCATCATCAAGTGACCTCATTTCTTGGGAAGACATCCCTAGGCCATAGATGCCACAAATATTAGGATTCATGCCCTCCATGCCTCATCAATGCCTTCCATGATGCCCTCCATGCCTCTTAATTTCCCATTCTTCCAATGCCATGATGAGGATAATTACAAACTTAATTCTAAATATTGAATTAATCCTCAACCACACATCTCAATCTTGAGATGGATGGTTGAGTTTGATTCTGATCAAATCTGAAAATCTATAAATAGGAGGGCTCACAACATCATTTCTAAGATTAATTATTGCAAAATTTATAATGCAGGATTGGTTTTAAAAAGCTTCAATCAACTAGTGTTATAATGCCAAATTGATTCTAGGCCAATACAAGCCACAAGCCAAAGGTGCCAAGGAGAGATGGAGGTTGTCAAGCTTCCATTGCCAAGGACTTCATGATCACAAGTTGAGCAAGCCACCACAACAAGCATTTGTGGACCATCCAAGGAAGGTAAAAGAGTTTTCTTTTGAATTTTAGTTGTGTGTTTCATTCATGATTGTTAATTAAGCTCTCCTTAGTGTCTAGGCCTAGATATGTTATGTTATTAGTGTATTTATTTCATTTTGTTTTCATTTTCGAACTAACACCATACTAACCATCCTCTCTTGAGTCAAATTCCTAGATCAAATAATGGCATGCTCGGTGGGATGAGACGCATCCTACACATGAAGGAGATCCTTTTTCAATTTTAAAATATTTATTTGAGCCTTTAAAACTCTTATAAATTGATTTTCTAACTTTATTTTTCTATTTTTGATTGCCATGATTTTTACATAGTAATTGATGTCAAAAGAAATACCAACATTGATTACTTGGTTTAATCAACGTCGGTTAGCATAACTGACATCGATTAGATATTTATTGGTTGTAACTAATTTCAATGATTTTGACTGATGTTGATCACTATGTTTTTTTAAAAACATAGACTCGAGACTTACTTTTTCAAATATTGTTGTTTCAAACTCAAAAGGGCTTCAAAGCTAAAGGACATGCTAACAATTTTGGTATAGGACCAAGTGGGATATTTTCTCAAAACATGTTTAAATCACTTTTCATGATTAAAATTTGATTAGGAACTTTGTTTTGGTGTTTAACAAATAATTTAGGTGTTTTTGGTGAATGATTTTCAAAGTTTGTAACTAAGACCAAGGGGTCAAATGAACACCACCAAACATTTTATTTGGGTTTAAAATTAAACACACTTGTCAATTATTGCTTGAAATAGTTGTTTAGTTAGATTTTCATTTGGAAAAAAGAGGGGTGTTGCATGTATGTTCTTCCATTTGTCCCCTATAGGGAAGCCTTGGAATCAAAAGCACCATTCCTATTACAAATAGCCTAGTCCAAATCTTAGAAAGAAAGTCATCTAAAGCACTCCCCAAAAATACATCAAAGTTTGGGTGACCTTGAAAATGACCCTAAAGTCTTTCTACTTTCATGCTTTATTTGTTTATGCATCTTGGCTTACGAGGGGGACTATATCACCTCTTGTAAGTTCTTTAGGAAAGCTTTGACCCAAGTTTTCATTTCTTGACATTGACTTTATTTAACTCTTTTAGAGTTACACACAAGATGTAGTGGCACTTTAGACATCGCACTACACTGAGTAAATAGTAGGATGTAGTGGTTGCAAAAAAGACTAAACCTTTTTGCAACAATCCAACTGATACAGACCCAAAATCCATGCTTTTATTTTGCATTGTTTGGCATGAAATTCATTGTGCAATTGATTCCCCTAGATCATTCGAAAACTTATTAGATCTTAGACAAATCCCCACTTACCATGGAATTATTATTGCTTTAACGTGCACCTCAAGGTCCGTGTCACAGTATTATCATTTGAGAGAAGGGGGGTGTAAAAACCCTACTATATAATGCACATTTACTTTTGGATGAACACTTAAAATCCTCTTAAATGATGTATATTGATATATTCCAATAGTACCAAGCAACCTTATCAGTTTATGATCTAAGGGAATTTAATTAGTTGGTCTTGTCCTAAATTAAAGTTTTGTTTAGATTCAAATCTTGGTTTAAACAAACAATCCCAAATCAAACACATGGTCCTCATTTTTCTTTGAATAAAGAGGTGTTGTGCTACTTGCATGAGATCATCCATTTGCCTTGTTCAACGTTCATCAAAATCTTGAGAGTCATATCATCTACTTTGGCATAGTTATGTTGCCCAATTAAGTCTAGACCTTTACCAAAGTTGTTTAGGTCTTTCACTTATAATTTAAATTTGAAATTATACCTTTAAAAGTTCATAGGGTTGATGTGTTAAGTGGGTTCACCATTTTCACTAAACTTGAGGGAACTTAGGTTTAATTTCCAATTTAGGTTGAAGGTCATTTTAAACTCATAATCATTATCATCACTTGGTATACTTAAGCCATTTTATGATAAAAACTTGCATTTTAAGTCTATACACCACAACATTTTAAGTCAAGAAAGGTATTGTTATGTTGCCAAAATTATAGGAAAACATGTTTGCTTAGAATTTTTTTGAAACAAATTTTTTTATCACACCTTTTGGGTAGTATTGCATCGTTACATTTCCCAAAACATTTCAAACTTTGCTTCATAAACCTTCTTGCATAGAGTTTTAAATTTTTTCCTACATTTTGAGACCAATCCAAGTGTATTCTTTTGATCCTTCATCTAAAACACATTTATATTGTTAACCTTTGTCTAACCTATTTGTCAAAAGAACCAAGTCTTATACCACTATTTGCAAGAAAATAAACTATTGCTAAAGTGCCTTTTGTTTCATACCTTATACCTAGTTTACCAAGTTCATGTCCAAGAATCGAATGCCCAGTGTTTGTTAGAAGTGTTTCAAATCCTTTAGATTAAAAATTTCATCTATTTTCAAAGTCTAGCTTTTGACACTATTTGGCCAAGAGTCCTAGCACATGCCTTGTTTGAACCTAGCTTTTGATGCCATGTTTGGCCAAAAGACCTAGCAACTGCTAAATTCCTAGATTAGACTGATTTAAAATAATTCAACCTTAGACTTTTGAAATTGATTTTTGGTCAATTTACTTGCTTATCTTTGTGTGAATAGTGAAATGTTAGATATTTTATGCTAGCTTGTTTCTTCACAAATATTTGAATAAACCTTTTGATCCTTTTGACAAATATAGACCGATTTGAAGGCATCATTTGTTTTAGATTCTATCCTTTTTAGACTTTGTAGAAATCTTTAACATTTTATCACAAAGCATTGACTATGGATCCCAACATGTATTCCTACACTCGTAGTGGACTCATGTACAATCTAGGGATCAGTAATGTAGTTGTGCAGGAATAAATGGTGTAAGACCCCTATGTGGATAAAATTACTTATGAGATGGATTCTTATCCCCCGTATAATACTCAATTAGGGGCACAAAGACAAGATCCATTAGCTAACTCTTTGGTTAACACACCACCTTACATAGAATAAGACCAAGAATAAACTGCACAATACTTAGCTACAATACCCATGGTGGATGAGTCAGTACTTTAATAGTCATATTCTACTAATTTGGCTTCTACGTATGATCCATTTTTGTTTGAGTGACATTTGTTAGAGAACAAAGATGATATTTTATTTAGGGACATAGAGGTAGGGGCTAAGTTTCCAATAGACTTCCCCCATGCAAATTTACCAAGTCTAGTAAGAGTGCCCCATAATATCATTTATGATCAACAGGCTTCTTCTAGCAATCCTATGGCTCTATTCCAAACAACATACCAAGACCCCAATATATCCAATCATGGAAAAAACATCATAGAAAATCACTTTAACCAAATTAAAATAGCATACCAAACTTACCTAAATTTAGCATGTGACTTCAATCAGATAAACATGGTAAGTAAACCTCTCATTGACCTAGTTCCTTTAACAAGAGTGTTGATGCAATTAACTAGACAAGAAAATCCAAGTTTCAACCCATTTGTACAAATTTAATTGATAGATAACTTGATACATATGCCAGTTATTGAAGAAGTGTATTTGGATTCTACACTAAATAGTGAGCCAAATGTAGTGGATAATGTGTAAACGACATCCAATCTTGATTAAAGTGGTACTAACACAAAAACAACTAGCCAACAACATGTGCCTATAGTTAATCCCATGAATAGATCATCATATGAAGGAATAGGAGTTTTTGTACCCCAACCTCAACCAGATGCTTCCTCAAGTGTATAACTTATGAGATTAGGTAATCAAATAATGGACAATGTCATGCCTCAATGATAGAATGTGATGAATCTTACTCCTCAATAGGTAGCGAGTAGTATTCCACAATAGTATACATAATCTAGTGTATCAATGCAACAAAGGATGAATACATTACCACCTCAATTAGGGGTAGCTAATATTCCACCTCACTAGGTAAAGATGAACATATATTTTTAGTCATAAACAAATATGCCAGTCCAAAACTAAGCAATGACTAGTCAAAAGCATGAAAATATTGGTCAATAATAAATGTCAAATCTATTACATGCTTTCATTTCTTCATAGGGATTCATGCAACAAGGAGGTCCCCATTTTTCTCAAGTACCTACAAGATAATCATTGGTTTAAAATATACCACAAATTCAGGGATAAGATCTTGGTCCACAAGTTCTTACTCAATAGCAAGGTTTAATTAATTAGTAGCATGTCCCTTTTCAACCAAAACAAGCATAATATAGTTATATCCATTCATCCCAACCACAAAATCATCCAATTCAAACCTTTATCATCAACCTAAACTAGAATATCATACAGCCAAATGTGCAATTTCAAGTACATCCCAATCCACATATGCGTATTCCTAGTCCATTCTCAAACCAAACCAATCTACCCCAACAGGTGTCTCTATCATACCCAAGTTAAAGTGTTCCACTTGTGACCTCCCAACCATCTATCCAAACTAACATTCTCCCTTAAACCAATGTCCCTTCCAATTTCCTCTCCTAAGAATTGCAACAAATGAAGGATGCTATTGTTTCCATTCAGGAGGGGAAGCAGACTAAGAAGTTGAAATTGGATTATGTGTGTTCCTAACCATTGAATATGGAGTATTTATAGATACCATTTCCTCTAGGAAATGAACCCCCCAAATTTGATAAGTACAAAGGGAAAGGTGAACCTAAGGCCCATTTGATCGAATTCTTTGCCGCATGTCAACCAGTGGCATATAGTGACATATAAATTTTACTATTATTTCTAAGGAGCCTAGCTGGACAAGCCTTGGAGTGGTTTTCAAATTTGGCCAAGAATTTACTAATAGACTTTGATGATCTTTCTAATAAATTTGTGTGACACTTTTCCTAAAATATTGAGCATGAGACTTCATGAGAGTTTTATAAGTTATTTATAGTGATAGAGAGCCCTTACAAGCCATTTCACCCATAATTTACTAGATAAACAATTATCTATTATGTTTAATAAAAAAATTCATAGTGAGATAGCCTATCATCTGGAACTGTAATGTGCACATATGTTCAAAGAGATCATTGATAAAGGTTTGTTGATCAAGTAAGCACTCATCAATAAATGAGTCACCAAATTAATTTATACCAATCAGGGAAATAGCTAATAGCAACATCGTAATCAAGTGCAAGCATCACAACTAGCACAGGCTAATAATCAAGAAATATCGAAATAATTCAACCAAAATAGGAATGTTGTGGGAAATGGAGTAACCGAATCCCATCATGTGCAAATTGTGCAAACCTCATCTATACCACCTTTTTAGCTTACTCCTACCTAGTAACCCTCCAACCAATGCTACAAATACAACAACCAAAACCTACATAACAAATATAGTAAACTTTACCATTACAAACCCCTCCTCTTAGGAGAACCGTGTTTGCACATCATGTCTTTAGTGACCTAGGAGAACCTATTGAATCTATATTTCATAAGATTGCTACCGCTAATCTGATTAGTTGGTGTATACCAAAACATTATCCATAAGGCATTCCTTACCCTAATTGGTATCATGAAAATGAATTTTGTGACTATCATTAAGTTAATGGGCATAATCTATGAAGATGTGTCCAAATCAAGCATTTAATTAAAAATATGTTGGAGAATGGGGGGATAAAACTAGATAATGGTGATTCCACTTACAATCAAACTCTTGGGATATATCAAAACCCCTTTCCCTGACATAACAATCAAAAATAGTAGAACAATCAACAACAATAATAATGGCTAGTATAATAGAAAAATCAATCATATTAGAATCAAAGGCTAAACTAGCAGAACCAACAAAATTAGCAACAAAACCCACAATGACAGAATAATGGAAAAAACCAAGGTTAGAATGGTAATAACCAAAAAACCTACCATACAGTTTCACATGACTAAAATAGGGTTGTAGGTCATATTGTAAGGGGTAGCATTAATGCCATCTCTATTAATCCTAGACCAAACACTAATTATCCTAGACCATTGCTAAATAAAAATATTTAACCAAATCACATAGATAATCCTTTTTTGACTTGGGAATGAATACAGGCAAACTAGCAAACTAGGACTCCCAAATTTAGATCTTATAATGACAACTCATTCTTGCCACGTGACCACATGCAAGTGCATTGGCAATTGAGACTTATCCTATCTAGTCCCACACCATTTCTAACATCAATTAGAAATAATGGTCTAGTATTTAATCCTGATTATGTAGTCATAACTCAAAGGTTGAAGATTACTATCCCAAGCCCAAAACCATCCACCACTTTACCTATCATCCAAAAAATTGTTCAACCTTAGAATAAACCATTCACTACTAACTGAGATAAGAAGTTTGATATTGTGGATAAATTGTAGAAGACACTAGCTCAAATTTCTATCTTATATTTTATGTGAACATCAATAATCCATAAGAACATCTTGGATGAGTTCTTGACCCAATCCACTATTGCTAGTGACATATCCCCTAATAACTTTCAAGCTTTGGTTAAACACCTAGTTCTAGCCCAACAAGTCACATTCAACCAAATCATTATGTCTTCCCTTGACCCGCTCCATAATAACCCATTTTTACATAGAAGTTTGTATCAGATGGCATAAAGTGAAATGTGTCCTTATCAACAATGGATCTATCCTCAACATAGTGTCTCTCAAGCTCATCAAGATTCTTGGGTACACAATCATAGATCTCCAGCCAGAAACAAGCTTATAATAATCAAGAAAGAGAATCACAGGGCAACATTAGTTTTCTAATTATCATTGGGCCTTTGACCCATGATACACTTTTTCATGTGTTGGTTCTTGAGTTATCATACAACATGCTTCTAGGCAGGCCTTGGTTATATGAGATTCATGTAGTCCCATCAACATTGCACCAATGTATCAAGTTTTCCCACTTATGGATGGAAGTGAATATTCTAAGAGATTTACACCCATGTGAACATTGCAAGCATCTTGAGGCCTAATTTCAAATCTATAATTATCAGTATGGTATGAATCTAAACTCCAATCAAGATAAAGGAAAAGCTATATTTATTGATCCTTCACTAGATAATTGCATAGATCCTAATACTATGGATCCCCTTTCCCACATTCCACCTCCTAAAGCTTCTAATCATTTCACCATTTTAGATATTAGACTGGGAGAATATGTGACTCATGACACATTTCACATTGTCAATCTTCCTCAGAATCCAAAAACATTTAGGTGACTTAAGGTCATCCCATATATGCATTGGCAATGAAAGAGCAAAGATAAGGGACCTATCACATTTGTACCAGCATCTAGATTAGGACCTGACCCTCTTGAAAGGAATGAATCATGGTTATATAATGATGACCAAGCTAATTATTATAAAAATTCAAAGTATCCTATTCCCAATAGGATCATGGAGCATCACAATTATGAAGGAGGAGGCCTCAGACTGCATCAACAAGGAACCATGGAGCCAATTTTCATGACTAAGTATGAAAGACCTTATGGAATTGGATTTAAACTACCTAGAGGTGACCCCACATATCTTATTTAAACTCCATCACCAATGACTAGTGATGATGATGCCGACAGTGAAGCAGAATCTAATCATAGCCTCACCTTTGATAACCTAGTTGAAACCAACCTATTTGATAACAATGTTATTTGTACCCTTACCCAAGCTATTGATCACAATCCATTGCCATTATATTATCCCCAATTGATAGATTGGGACTAATAAGAATCCAATCTGTTGATTGATGAGTTTCAAAATGATGAGGCATTCTATGATTTCTTAGACCTTAGAGATAATGTTCTATTGGAAGATCACAAATTAGGATTCTCAATCACATTAGATCATGTATCCTATTTTGAAGAGTGAGTAAACACCCTTAGAAAAAACAAATAAGTAAAACATTGAGGTCCCAAAGTGAAAACCTCTTTGAGGCACTTTTTGACCAGGGAAAAAGTAAAGATAAATGCTAGTCTAGTGGTGAAAACCTATTTCAGGAACCATTAGATGGGGGTGTTCACTCTTCTTGAAATTTAGACTAGGAGACCACCAATGATGAACTTGTTTGTGGATCTGAGTTCATTTTTGAGCAACAAGTATTTGATAAAATTCTCAAAGAATTTTTGACTATTTTTATTACATGGCCAAATCTCCCATTAGGAGACTCAGATTCATCATGCCTAGGAGAAGTTGGAGAGTAAGTCCTAACAGAGGAACCTGACATAGTCCAATAATTCAAGTTGGTGCCTACTATCCTAGAAGATGGCTCGACCCTCCTAGTCAAAGATATAATAAAGGTAAACATCAAGACTCTATCAGACCTGAATTGGATAAAATTAGGTGCATATCTCACTGAGGAGGAATGTGACATTTTTACAACTCTATTGAGAGAGTTTGTGGATATATTTGCATGGGCCTATTATGACATGCCAGGATTAGACCTTGCCTTAGTTCTAGACCACCTTATGGTTAATATTGATGCCAAACTGGTAAAACAAAAGCTTCATAAGATGCATATTTGCATTGTTGTATTATTAAAGAAAAAGTTGGAAAAAAAATTAGAATCATGGTGTATATGATCCATTGACTACTCAGAATGGATCTCTAATGTAGTACCTATTAGCGAAAAGCTTGAAGGAATCAGAATTTGTACTGATTTTTGAGACAACAACAAAGCTTGTCCTAAATATGATTTTACATTTCCTAATATCAACATGATCATTGATTCCATGGTAGGTTATGCAATTATTTCACTCATGAATAGCTTTTCAAGATATAATCAGATCAAAATAACACCAAAAAATTAGCATAAAACAACATTCACCACTCTATGGGGAACATTTTGTTATTAGGTGATGGCATTTGGCCTTAAAAATGCTAGAGCTACATATCAAATGGCCATGACTATCATATTCTATGAAATGATGCATGATATTGTTGAAGACTATGTCGACATATTAGGAAAATCCAAGACCAAGGCTGACCATCCAACAATGATGCATAAGATATTTGAAAGATTATGAGATTACAAAGTCAGACTCAATCCAAATAAAATTGTGTTTGGTGTAACTTTATGTAAATTAATTGGCTTCATTATGTCTCATAGAGATATTGAAGTCGATTTGGCTAAAGTCTATGATATAACTAAGATGCTGCCACTAACCAATTTAAAGCAACTTCATAGTTTTTAGGGTAAGATATAGTAAATCCAACACTTCATCTCTCAATTAGAAGATAAATTCCATCCATTTATACATCTTTTAAAGAAAGGAGTTACATTCCATTGGGATGATCACTACCAAATAGCTTTTTAACAACTCAAATATTATCTTGTCAATCTACCTATTTTATTACCTCCTATGCTAGGAAAGCCATTCTTGTTATACCTATCATCTATTGATCATACCCTAGGGGAAATCTTGGCTCAATATGATGACAATGGAAAGAAGCATGTTGTATACTACTTAATTCATACCTTGGTTACATATGAACATAACTATGCACTTGTTGAAAAAGATTGCCTAGCCATGGTTTTTGTAGCTCAAAAACTATGTCATTACATGTTGAATAATAAAACCATGGTCATTTTAAAGGTATATCTGCTCAAGTATCTACTATCTAGAATAGATTTGAAAGGCAGAATGGCTAAATAGATCATGCTTATTAGTGAGTATGACATAGATTATGTCAATCAAAAAGCAATCAAAGGATAAGTTCATGCAAATCAACTTGTTGAAGCACCTCTCATGGACACATAACCACTCAATTTTTCATTTCCTAATTAATCCATCATGATCCTTATTGATACACCCCTTGAGGAGAATCCTTATAAGCTATAATTTGATGGTTCATTCACTACACATAGATCAGGGGTAGGCCTATTGTTTATTACACCACAGGGGGATCTAATCCATAAATCATTCAAAATCATCTTTCCTTGTACAAACAACATGTCCAAGTATGAATCACTTATTATAGGACTTTGACAAGCAGTGCATTGGAATATATTTCATCTTCAAGTTTATGATGATTCTCAGTTAATCATCAATCAGGTCACAAATCATTTTCAAACCAAAGATGACAAGCTAGTTCCATATAAATCCATGGTTAACACTCTTAAAAAGTAAATTTCCAACATTTAGTTTGAGCATATACCGAGGGCTAGTAATAAAACTATAGATGCCATGGCTACTATTGGCTCATTAATTTGAAAAATAGATAAAGTTAAAGAGTATCAGTTCCTCATCAAAAAATTGTTATCACCAGCTCATGAACCTTCAATCATTGTCATGATTTGTGATATTATTGGTCTTAATTCTATGTGGTACTCAGACCTTTACAACTACCTTCATAACCAATTTCTACCACCTAACCTATTCAAAAACAAACCAAAGCCTTCATTCATCATTCCACTTATTAGACTTTACTTGGATCCACTTGTACCATCATAGTTTTGATGGAAATTTATTTCATTATTTAACTTTGGTAGAGTCTATGCTAGCATTAAGAGAAGCTCATGAAGGAGTATGTGGATCCCAGTCTAGTAGGGAAGTCTTATCCAAAAAGATCTTGTGTACTAGTTATTATTGGCCTATAATGGATGCAGATGCTAGTATATATGTAAAGAAATTTGACAAATGTCAATGGCATGCTAATTTGATTCATGCCCTAGAAAAAAATCTGAAACTAATGTTGACACTATGGCCATTTTATACATGGGGACTTAACCTCATTGGGAAGATTAACCCCACTTCATCTGATGGCCATACACATATCCTTACCACCAATAATATTTTACTAAGTGGGTTGAAGCTATACCACTCACTTACATGATTCGAAGGCAAATTTCCAAATTTATCTTTAACCATCTCATATATCACTATGATATCCCCTCTGACATTATATTTGATAATGGAGGATCATTCAAGAACAAAGATATAGACCAGTTATGTACTAAATACAACATCACATAACACTTTTCTACAACATATTACCCTCAAGGTAATGGCTAGGCTGAGGAATCCAACAAAACCTTTGTCAACATTCTCAAAAATATTATCAATGATGTTAGTCATGATTAACACCTCTAGATATTCCTTACCCTTTGGATATACTGTACCAATCATCATACCCCCATAGGAGCCACTCCATACTCACTTGTTTATGGTATTGAAGCCATCCTTCCCATTGAGGTGGAGTTTCCTTCACTATGCATCTCTTTCAAGCATGTCCTGGATAATCATGACTATCGAGTAGCTCACCTTCAAGAGATAGATCTACTTGATGAAAAATACATGACCACACTCAAAAATCTCCAAGCATATCAGAATTGACTCAAATGCCACTATAATCAGCATGTGAAGTATAGAACATTTGAACTTGGTGATCTTGTTCTTAAAGAAAACCAAAAGAATACCATGGCAGAAAAGAAACATAAAGGTAAATTCAAACCAAACTAGATAGGTCCTTTCATCATCACTACAGATTATGGATCTAGAGCATAAGGCTTGCCACACCAAATGGCTATGAACTTCCAGATCTAATGAGTATTATTCATCTCAAGTGGTATTATACTTTAATGCTAAGGTGTATTGTCTGTAAAGACCATTTTAGTAATACCATTTTATCACTATTATTATTTTTACACATACCATTCTTATCCATCCTCTTTTCCATATCCACTTTCCACTTTCAACCTATCAACCTAGTGTGTTCTAAAAATTGGCCCATTTGACCTTGGTTTTTATCATTTATTACATAGTTTTAGCATCAAGGTATCTGATTAGTTCATCAATTTATTTAAGAACTTCAAATAGAGATCATATTTTGGGAAAGTGTGACAGAGGTTTTATTAATTTCATCCTTCATTTGTTATTCTTTCTTACCACCAATCTTGTTGCTAATTATAATTGCCTTTGGGTAATTAGTACCTTTGATCTATGCCATTGTGTCTTGGTTATAACTACCTATTGGTAAACTAGGGGCAACATTAAACCTTGACATACCAACTGGCCACTTCTTATACCACATTTTGCCTTTATACTAACTATGCCTATTTTGTTTGAATTGGCTACCACACTAGTCAAATTCCTCTACTATAAGGGTGGAACTATAGTGACTTGAGGTCCTATTTTGAGACTATGTAGATAGCACTCAATACTTATTAAAGTCAGCTCAGTCACCCTTTTCCCAATGTTCTCATCATTTTGTGAGTAACCTAAGCCACACTCTCATCATTTTTTGAGCACCCTAAGCCATGCTCTCACCATTTTATGAGTACCCTAAGCCACACTCTCACCATTTTGTGAGCAACTTAAGCTATGCTCTCACCATTTTGTGAGCAACTTAAGCCATACTCTCACCATTTTGTGAGCAACCTAAGCCATGCTCTCACCATTCTATGAGTAACCTAAGCCACGCTCTCACTATTTTATGAGAAACCTAGGCTATGATCTTTCCATTTTATGATCTTGAACCATTTAGTGTCTCAGTATTCTCGATTGAGTTGAGACACTCCAAAATCCTTCCAAAATTTTTTCAAAAAATCATTAGAAAAGAACAAAATCATTGACCACTTCTTTGCCTTAAGGATTTCGGGAACCCTTACTAAGTTATAAGAAAATCACTTGTCATTTAGTTTCCCCATCCTTCTTGGCCTTTTTCTCTCAAGCACTTTCCATTTTGCAACACCATTCCTATTCTTCTATCACATCCATTTTATTTGTTTTCATCAGTTATCATAGTCTTCCCATTTCTTGGGAGAACTACATTTAGCCTAAAGTTTTTTATTGGATATTATATCCATGGAAATATGTAGGTAGTGTCCACTTGCCTAGTGCATATGGAGATAACTCAGCCACCCCCTTCCTTTTCTTCTTTTCCCCCATTTTGTTTATTTGTTAAGTTGTCACCTATTTTCTACGGGCAATGTTCATAGGGTTTATATTGTTTTTTTTGTTTGTCTATTTCTACTTATTTTATCTGTTTGTCTACCTATTTTGTTTAATTTTATCACTGTTACCTTGATTCATTTTATGTGTGTTCATTGGGTGATTCCTTGCCCATACTTACACTTGAATCCATCCATATTCATATGTTTATATTGTCATCATGGTTTCTATCATTGGTACATTATTTTCTATTGGGTATTGGATTATGGGAGTCAGTCCTCATACATATTTTGGCCAAGTCTTTATGGTGTTCTATCATAAATCCTACCATCACATGCTACAACAAACCTCAGCTTCAAGAAGTCTATTCAACAATGGTGGCATCTCTTTGGTACAAACATCCCAATTCACTCCCAATCATATCCCAAATAGAGTAATTAACCATGAAAGAATTTCAACCTTTATTAGTTTGGATGATCATCTCCCTACTAGTAGGTTGTTTCAATTCATCATTACCCTCTATGTTAATTTATCATCATCCTCAGCCAAGTTTATCATGTTTTCCATAATCAGGGTCCAATGCTTATAACTACCTATGGGCAAATCATTGCACACCGTCCCACCTACATTTTAGAATAATTATAACCACCTTTAGGCAAATCATTATGTTTTAATCACTTTAATATTTTTACCTATATAGGGACATGTTATTATCTTGTGTGTCTATCCTAACTAGGGCAACTCCATCTTCTCAATGATTATAACTACCTTTGGGCAAGTCATTGTGTTATCATACCACATTGCCGCTATCAGGATACAATGCTTATAACCACCTTTGGGAAAACCATTTTACACCATCCCACTTGAATTCTCAATAATTTTGACTACTTTTTCAATATCATTGTGTTTTCACCCCATCATCTTTCCTTTTTGTGGTCCCCTCATTTTGCTTCTTTCTTTTCAAGGGACCATTCGGCCACCCACTTATGCCAACCATTACCTCGAGGGGGAATCATACAGTTAGTTTATCATCATTGTAGTTGTAGGCATATATGAAATTTTCATTCTTTGAGAAGATGTTACTATGCTTATAGCTTGCAACACCTTCCTAAATAGGGGTAAACTGTAGACACCTAAAACTAGCCACCAATAAACTCCAATCAAGCTTTTGGTTAGTTTCTATTTAAAATGCATAATTTGGCCTAAAAACACTAAAACATGTTAAATGATGTGAAAATGAAATTCAAATGCTGATTTTAGCTAGGGTATCCCTAAATTAGGTAATGTAATTTATGGGCCAGCTAATTTTAAGCAGTTCATTTTGAGTCAAAATGCCAAATTTGCACCTGCATGCTCTAGACTGCTCTTTCCTATCAAATATTTTACACAAGACTTGTTCCCTTGTTATTTTTTGTTGTAAACATTCTAAATGGGAATACACATCCAATGCATTTGATGTAGACTTCTAATTCAAATCTAGTCAAATTTAGGACTAATAACAAGGCATTTTGATCAATTTGAGTAATTTGTGCATAAAGTGCTTAATCATATTTAAGAGCTTATTAACCCAAATCAAGGCCTAATCAGAAATTCCATGGAAACTTGTTGAATAATTTGTTTTGGAAATGAATATTGAATATCTGCATCAAGTGACCTCATTTCTTTGGGAAGACATCCCTAGGCCATAAATGCCACAAATATTAGGATTCATGCCCTGCATGCCTCATCAATGCCTTCCATGATGCCCTCCATGCCTCTTAATTTCCCCTTATTCCAATTCCATGATGAGGATAATTACAAAATTAATTCTAAAAATTTAATTAATCCTCAACCACACATCTCAATCTTGAGATGGATGGTTGAGGTTGATTCTGATCAAATCCAAAAATTTATAAATAGGAGGCCTCACAAAATCATTTCTAATGCAAAGTTATAATGTAGTATTGGCTCCAAAAAGCTTCAAGAACTATTGTTATAATGCAAAATTAATTCCAAGCCAAGCCACAAGCCAAAGGTACCAAGGAGTGATGGAGGTTGTCAAGCTTCCATTACCAATGACTTCATGAGCACAAGCCGAGCAAGTTACAACAAAAAGCATTTTTGGAGCATCCAAGGAAGGTGAAAGATTTTATTTTGCATTTTAGTTGTGTGTTTCATTCATGATTGTTATTTAAGCTCTTCCTAGTGTCTAGTCCTAGATATGTTATGCTATTAGTGTGTTTATTTCATTTTATTTTCATTTTGGAACTAACACCATACTAACCATCCTCTCTTGAGTCAAATTCTTAGATCGCACATTTAAAAAATTATTAGACTCTTATGACACTTTCAAAGAGTATATAAACCTATATCATAACCTAATATATAATTCAAAATAAATTTATACTCTGTAATGTTTATATTTTGCATTTCAACAAAAGTTTGTATTACTTATGTCAAAATTTGTTAGCACCTATAGTCTGTAGCTGATAGTGACTACAAACAATTTCTAAACATGTATTTTAGGGGTCATAAAATTACTATAATTGATGTTTGAGATATTCCTATATTATACACACCTATTCCAATCATGTGTTGTCCACTCAACACCTTTATTTATCATTGTTCACATGTTTTCTATGACTGTGATCAACTATGCAACGTCTACAGAACTATATTTTAATTTATTCACTCAATATGAGAAAAATGTCGTAAAAAATGTAAGGTAACCTTGACATGGTCATAAATAAAACTTAGAAATGCATGTAAATAATTTATCAACCCTATTTTATTCAAGATCCTTCTTACAAAATTTTACGCTCAGAACTTTTGATATCATTAAATAGTGACACAAGGTTGTTGCCCTAACTTCTTTAACAATTCTTGATCAGTGCTACAATAAAAAATTATTAGGAGTTATTAATAACTTGTTATATCATATCTCTCTTCCATTCATCCATTTCAAAACAATCATTAATATAATCTTATTCCTCTAAGAACACACTCTCTATCTTAATTCATAGAATTTAGCAATACAAGGAAAATAGGATTCATTTGGAGTTTCTCAACTATGCATTATGGAACAAATTCAAATAGTATAAAAAATTTATATCATATTGAAGTTAAAGCTACCAATGATATATAAAATAATGATATCACACACCTTTCATTGAATTTTCCTTCTTACATTTTGTCTGCACACTCATTACCTTTTTATTTATACACAAACATAACTAGTCTGCCAATAGAATCTTTTACCTACCATGAGTTTTTTTTAATACATATTATCGGGGTTTAAGAAGTTTTCTCTTTTTATTCAACCCCATTAATTTATTCTACACCTAGAATGCCCCGATACAAAGCCAAAACCATCTATTTTAAAAACTTCAAATCCTATAACTAATTTCTAACTACCCTAACTTCCCTCCAAATTCCTCATGTCCATTGAGAGGGCTCAACCTATTCTTGACAAATTTATAAAAGGAACTAATTAAGGAGTTATATATTTGTTAGTTCATCCTTAATTCCTTTCTAAATTCTAATTAAACAAAATTACCACATGACACTCCTTTAGACTAGACTATAGACTCCTAAAGACCAACATGATTAAAATAACTTGAAAAAGACTCAAAACATGACAATTTGACTTATTTACACTGTGTGGTGGTGATTATCCTACATTATGACTCATCAAAAATTACATTTTAGGATCCTTATTTCATTCCTAGTGTTTTCAATGATAGTAACACTATTTTTTTATCCTTTAAGCATCGCTATTAATGAGACCTTGTTTGCAATGTGTTTGTCTATTAAGGTGTTCATCACAATTATATTAATTTGAAATCCATGATTATTTTATGGATTGACAACATATATGAAAGTTATATGAGCACATAAAAATATAAAAATTGAATTTTTAAGGAAGAAACCTACTTTTTGCATTATTATAGACCCATGTACCCTACATGTTATAACTATCATTAACTATAAGTTTGAAAAGTTTAAACTAAGCTACCATAAAGACCTATGTAGCTATCTTAGAAGTAGATTACAAAAAAATTTAATGTAAGAGGTTGATACATTTGAATTACATGTGTTGTACCATGATTAGACCAAAGAGGTTGTAGGAAAATGAAACCTTTTCAAATATTAATTCAATCCACCAATAAAAATTTAAACTCAACCAAATGTTACCTAAATAGTAATAGTTGAGGAAATGGAGGCATTTAATGATTATAGTTGAAGTTCAATTTTTATAATGAAGATGGATTCCTCTCTTAACTCAATCTAGAATCCATACGACATTGATTCAGTCTTAAAAAATTCAATTTAAAGGATTCTAAGTTGTATGAGGATGCCATCCAAGTGGAGCTCGTTTAAAGAGGAAACAAACAACATTTTTATACTAGATATGCCTGCTATGTCATTTTTACATGTCAAATTGCTCATGATTATCATTTTAATAAATGACTTCTCCTTAATGGAGTGTGTTTAGCTAGTATGGCTATGTTTTAGTATTGAAACACTAAATTGTCTTCAATATATATGTGTAAGTCATTGATGCAACTCCACATGGTTATAAATGTTTGTGCCTTATTTTATGGAATGTATGCTGATTTTTATGGCTATTTTTTGTTATTTTTGACTCATATTAATTGCATTTTGATTATGTAAACTATGTTGAGTTTACATTAGACTATATTTTAATCATTAAAACTATGATTTAATATGATAAATTACATTGTGATCACATTCTACCTAGTTAAGCAGTGTTTTAGATGTACATGTTGTACTTTGGCTACTTACACTACTTTTTGGTTTCTTGAATGACACTTTGTCAATATAAAAACTTGTGTTATCATATTTGGATACATTTTAATGTTGTTAGTAACATTTATAATATTTTTTATTGATTGATCCTAGTAAAAACAACTTCTAACTAGCTTGATTGTATTTTGTCCATGGGTGTTTCTTTTTGAAAACTGCCATGATGGAAATTACTAGAATTAAACTAGTTGGTGTTACATTAAGCATGGTAGCTAATTTTCTTAATCCAATGCCATACCTATCCATATAAGATTTCATCCTCTCTCATTGAATAACTAACTATTTTTACTATGTTTGTGAAAGTAAATTTTAATAAAGTACAAAAGTGTTATGAATGATTGAATAAGACAAATCTATTTATGATTATAGTAGTAAGTAAAATTAAAAAATCACTAAGGAAACATTTTAAGGATCTTAGAACACAAAAATATAATAGAAACAACATTAAAAATAAATACTAATAATTTTGGTTTAGGATCTAAGATGCATATCATTTTCACATATACCCAAACCTAAGAGTGTTATGGATAATCCAATAAAACCCCTTGTTATGGGCTATCTAGAAGAATGGAATCAATAAAATTGTAATAACTTGCATTCATTTGGGGATTTATCACTTTTGATTTAGTTTTGTATTCATATCCAACAAGAAAGTCTTTTCTTGGTTATAGAATTTATATAAGAATATAATTATTACACAAATACCACTTATACCATCACTATTGATATTATTCACACCCCCTTCTTATAACATTTTTTTTTTTAAATAGTGTCATTATGGATAGCATACAACTCTCTAATTAAAGACACTCCTCTTAACATTAATATTTTACTGATAATTATCTTAAATGACCTTGAAAATGATAGCATTATGAGATATGATTAAATAAAAGCATTTTCCATGGTATTTTTTGTAAAATTACCAATCTAAGCATCAAAGGATATTATAATTTAACTTTAAATTATTAATTGAATTAGCTCGATACACTTGACCATTTTAATATCATAGCTATATAATTTTAAAACACATATATTTATTTACAATAAAAAACATATTGATATTCAATTTGAGATTTCCTCCTTTATTGAAGATTCCCATATACTGAAAGGATTTGCAATAAGGATTCATACTGCACATATATAATGGAGAATGTGATCCTTTCAGCAATAGGAAAGGTCTAGAAATAAAGTGTAGATCCCTAATAGGTATTTGAAAAGTATATAAGACTAAGATAATAGATAAATCATATTTTACTATCTACATTTGGCCCCCTTTAATCTAATTATGCATAAAGATGAATTACTAGGTTAAAGGAATGAAATGCATACCTAGGTGTGTAAAATACACCTTGCCTTTTCTTGAGCCCACATTAAGTGTTTTTTTGGTATATGGTCTATAACCAAGAGAATTTTATATTTAAAATACATGCATGTAATCTAAAATTTTAAATAATTTAAATAATTTTAAATAATTTAAATAATTTAAAATAATTAGAGTAAGGAAGAAGTACAACTATGTGTCGATGCAACCATGTTGCCCCTTTATACTTAATTTGGTGAAGATGATTCCTTATGAAGCATTGGATATGAGAGAGAGAGATTCAAAACTAAACCTTGAAGATCTGATGAGGGATATTATATCATATTACTCCCCAAATATGGTACAAGGGTGAGTTATGATATGGTCATTGAGATCATTAAATCTCAATCACACAATTCAAGTGTGAATATATAATTCGGTGAGGGTAAATGATTTAATCAACTCATCTCATAAATATAGTGATGTTGGGTGATTTAATCAACCTAACCTATACATATGGTTAGGTTAAAGATTTAATCAATCCAACCTATAAATAGAACCAACTGATGTAAACATAAAAGGTTTGATAATAATACTTCCTAGTGTAAAATGTTGTTTCCTAGTGATCGTAATTTGGAGATATAATTGATAAATATTTTTTAGTTTTTAGTGGCACTTGTATGGCATATGCACCTCCAATATTTCTCAAACTTAATTATATGTGTCAAAAATCCAAAAAACTCTGTTTCAAATCTATGAAAAATCAATCCAATGTATAGGATTTTGACCCAAGTGTGTATCTAAATCATGAAACTATACTGAAGAATATGAAAGTGTGGAGGTAATGTCTTTATGACATGCACCCACTAAAATATATAAAATATTTAAATTTGGAGGTTGTGTCATTATGTCATACCCTAATAATATGCTCACCAATATGCTCCCCCTTTCAAGGTGAGGGAAAATAAATTCTAGTAGTTACCTTAACTCAAAAGTATAAGATATATATATATATATATATATATATATATATATATATATAATTTGTGTATAAATCATGTAGCATATAGTATTAACATATCTAAGTATATATATCAATTAATCTTTCCTTATGTGATAAATCAAAACCTACGATGCATGATATATATCATGAAAATATCTAGAGAGTAACAATACAAGATCAACAAATAATCAATCATAGACACAAGAGCATTTGATTTAATACAAAACAATGGTCCAAGGATACCTCTCATAAAGGACATGTTCAAATGTTACACAATCAAAATCAAATGACATATTAAAATGTCAAATCAACATATAATGACATATTCAAATGTTTAAATAGCATAAAATATCAAAATGGCCAAAAATAAATAAAATATTCAAATGTTCCAAAAGCAAGACAATATCAAGCAATAAAAAGACACTCAGATAAGTGAAAATTTGAATAAATGAAGTATAATCAACTAAAATAATCATGTCATACTAATCCTTGCATATATGTGTTAGCAAAAAATGTCATGTAACATAGCATATCAAATGCACTATGAAACATGTAAGCATAGATATAGACATGTGTAAGTGTTAATATGTAAGATCAGCATAATATTGTTAAAATGATTATAAATTAATGTAACTTGTATCAATTATGATCAAGGAAAAAGATTCCACCAATGTATTGTGTTACATTTGAAGAGGAAAGGTCCAAAAATTTTATATTAAAGTATCATGGATATGGGTATGACTATATCACACTCAAATATGTGTGAAAACATATTTTTATATATAAAATAAATGATATATTATCTTATAACATAAAAAAAATAACATAGATTCCAATGATCTATTAAACATGTAGATGATGAATATTTTTTTATTTTTAAATTATTTGAATGTTTTTGGATTTTATTGGATGTTTCATAGGAAAAGGCTAACATATGATCCCATCCAAGGGATGCTCATAGGAATTTTTGAAATTTTAATACATGACATCAAATTAGTGATGCATCTAAGGAGCATATATATGTGTTATATCTATAATTGTAGGATTTGTGGTACTATGTAATTTTTTCATAGTATTTGATGGTCGTGAAGGAATAATAGGTGTATCATGTTATTGTATCAAGGGGCTAAAATTATTACTATAATATGCCTCTTCTTCTCTTATGATACTAGGTTTAGCCAAAAAATATTCCAATATGCCGTTCATTTATATTTTGAATATTTTATATGTACTTTGCCTATACTGATATGCCATTAATTCTATTTGTTTTTATAATAGCTAAAGATATACTTCCCATATATTGATTTTTATCTAAAGATATTCCTACTTTGGAAAAGGATGTAACCATGCCTTTTACGATCAAATGATATGCATTTTTTAATTAAAAATACTAAGAGTGGAGGTTAATAATTACCCTTAAAACAATCATTTAACTTCACTTATCAATCATGAGGCATTCATTCAAGCACATACATCAACCAATGCATAAACAAGCATCCACATAGGCATACAACATATAAACAACAAGAGATATGTTTGAAACCATCATGGATAATAAAAAAAACTAAAAAAAAACTTAGACTATAGTAATATAATAAATTTATCAATATTTAGTGAGGCACCAACCCCACAAGGAGTACCAACCCCTCACTAGTCAAGCACCAATTCAACTAGTCCTTTAGCAAGTACCAACTTGCAAGGAGACACCAACCCCCTTGGTAACTTAGCACCAACTCAACCACATGGAACATATAATCACATTTATACACATGTTTCTTTATCAACTAATTATTATTACATTATTTTCCTCTTCACACTCTTTTATCTTTCTCAAACAGCCTATTAAACCTCTTCATTCAACTAGCCTTCTTCTAGGTAGATTTAGATCATAAAACCTTAATCATCAAATGTATAAAAACTATTAGGACTTCATTCCATATTAAAAATAAATATAATATGGTATTCAATTCTTATACCTCATTTTCAAACCTCTATTTCATTTTTTTCATCTCCTTAATAACATAACTAGTCAAAGTAAGCCTGTTAGACCTTTTTATACTTGACTCTTGATTTCACCAACCTTGGTCAGGAAAAAACCTATCCATAATTGTATCACTCTTGGAATAGATCAAATAAAAGGTTTAATAATTTAAAAAATCACTACATAGGTCAGTCACAATATAGGGTAGAATACCTCAAACAGACCACTTCCATATGCTCACTCAAAACTACAAACAGGCCTCAAACACCCAGTCAAGAACCTTTGAATTTTAACAACTTAATAGGCATTTATAATGAATAAAAATGAGTTAAAATTAAACTATGATGCATATGTAATAACTTAATATGCATTATATTATTAAAATCTATGCATAAAAACTCAAGAACATCATTCTCACTAACACAGAAAACTGCTTGAAAGCTCCAAAACATAGTCATGGAAACCAAGACTTAGAACACCTGTGTGAACACTTTTATGAACTTAAAATGGGTTTATATTATCATTAAACATACTCATAATATATATTTATATATATATATATATATATATATATATATATATATATATATATATATATATATTATAATTACCAATAACAATATTGGTCTTACAGACCAATCTCATGGCTTCACTATACACAGACCTCGTTGTGTTAGACAAGTCAAATTGAGATCAAATTTTTGACATACACAAGCTTATTAAAAAAAATTATCCATTATTTATATGTGTTATATGTATTTAAAAATAAACCCATGCATTTGGATCCATCACTAATCCACTTTAACCCCTCCCTAATCTCATTCTCACTTTTACCTGGTTTTCTCATTGTCTTCCTCACTAGGCCTTTTTAATGATAGAACAACTTCCATGACCAATTTAGCATATTCTAAGTCTTTAACCTAATCATAAACTTACATTAACACAAAATAAAAGTATTTCACATCATCCTCTAATCATTTTAATGCTTTGACCTCTTCAACCCTACATGTATATTAAAAATCTAAGAAATAAGGGATTTCTTGTAGCTTTCATTCATTATTTTGATATACCAATGCCACTTGGAGGTACTTGTGAGAGTTTAATACAACCTCCACTCATCATAATAGGTCAATAAAACCATTATATTAACTTTTGAATCATATCTTACATATCAGGTCATTATTAGGGTTTTAGAGAGGGTTTAGATTGTCTTCCATTCTTAACAATCATTCATAAAGCTTAGGCCCTCAACCTAGAAAAAAATTCCAATAAATTTAAGATAGGACCCTTTCCCAACTATTATTAACTACTTGGATCCTCATTCAAATTTTACATGTGACAACGAGCATAAGAAAATCCTTTTCAATTCTTCAATAGCTCATTTTATGCACATAAAAAAATTTGAGACCACATTTCATACTTTCTCCTTCAAAATTTGGACTTAAAATTGATCAACTCACTTAAAATAACCTATCACACATTTTATAATTCTCACATGAGCTTTATCACCTTGGAAACTAAACTTGACCCCTCATTAAGCCATACTAGGTCTCTTTGCATATTAGACCTTGAACACACATTAAAACCTATTGTAATATAATCAACACCTTATAATCACATAATAAAACCTCATACTATGCTCACACACTACCAAAATTCTTCTCACAAGCCTCAGACTGATCACCTCATTATGCAACCAAGTTTGTGCCTTCTCACTAAGTCTCTTTATGTAAAGACTAAGCTAATAACTGACCTAATAACCTCCTCTAAAATATTATATACCTTATACACATGTTAATAAAATGTCAAAAATATTATCACATGATCTACCACTGATTTTCATCCTTCATATATATTTATAACACCTCAAGACTCCTCATTAGTTCAAGCAGAGTCTAGAACTAGACTGGTTGCATGCTAAGACTTAAGACCTTACCCCTGAAGATTTACCTTGAAACATTCCTAAGTGTTTTTAACACTTTATATTTATTATATTTCATCCTTAACCATCCACTTATACCTATGTGTGTCTATATTACAATACCACTATCATCATATACATGTTCATGATATGACAAAGATCCTTAAGGCTAGTGCTCAAAAGTATGCTTACCTTGATTCTTGATCTTAACCTTGACATGTCATCAACCTCAAAATAGTTACCAATTTGCCTTAAAATTCTCTCTCAAAATAGATAAAATAGGTTTCCTTCAAATTTTCTCTTATCATAGGACTCCTTGTCACATACCACTTCACCATGCATGACACCAACTTTGACTTTGACATCAATGACATTCATCTTGACCTTAACATCAATGAAAACATTAATTCCACTAAACCAATAATATTAACATACCTCAACAATCTCCCTCTTTTTCATTGATGGAAAACACTCAAACAAATTTGATCATTCTCATCTCCCCAAGCTAGATCTTCTTTAAAATGACCTTTCTCCCAAACTAGAACTTTTTACCCCTTTGACATTAATGATAAATGGTCATATTTTAACGCCTATCTAATCCTTGAGCCTAGATCAACACATATTTTCTCTCCAAACAATCTCTCTCTCTCTCTCTCTCTCTCTCTCTCTCTCTCTCTCTCTCTCTCTCTCTCTCTCTCTCTCTCTCTCTCTCTCTCTCTCTCTCTCTCTCTCTCTCTCTCTCTCTCTCTCTCTCTCTCTCTCTCTCTCTCTCTCTCTCTCTGACAAAAACTCAACATAGTTAAGGATCACAACCAACTGCTACAAATTTACTTGGTAAACATACATACTCTTGGAACATTATTGGATTCCCTTATCTCCATGAGGTATTTAGACACTACCATGAATGTGACTTGGTTTGATCAAGTCATCATACAAATGATTTGTATCCCATATCTTGCACTCACATCTCCAACATACTATTGATTGAAATTTCGATCTAAAATGGAAAATACAAAGCTCCCCTAAGACCAAGCATCCTTCATGCTTATGCTCACTAGATGAGTGCCTCCATGAATCTTAATGGAGTCAGGTCTTCTCTCTTGGGTAATAAAACAATATAAACTTAGGAGATTCCTATATTTCCATGTCTTTTCTAGACTAAAATTTCTTCATGGTCCTCTTAGGCTTGAATTCTTCAATCTTTGTTTGAACAACATTCTAACTTGGTCTATTTATCTTGACTTCTTCATCCATAATCAGACCTAATACGGATAATTCTTGGCATTCCCTTACATCTAAACTATGCTCCACCATGGCAAGTAGTCTAATTGAAATTGTATATTGATCATCACTCACTTTAGCTACCTTTGGTCTCCATTCACTATTTTTTCTTCTTTTTTGCACTCTATGGGCCTCAATCTTCTTATTTTGCCTTGAGAATCCATACTTACAAAACCTTACAATATGAGCAATCTTTTAAAAATTGAAACACAATATTATTATTCATGAAATCACACCATTATCCATACCTCTTGACTGCTGACTCTCCTCATAGTTCCATGCATATTAATTCTTGGAGGGTCTTCTATAATGCCTTGATCTATGACCAAATTAGTTACATGAATAAAAATAACCATTGAAGGGATTATCATACCTTATAACATTAGGCTACTTGATAGGATTAGTTTTTATTCTAACATTACCATCATTCCTTTATTGATCATTGACCTTTAAGGTTTGATTATCCTTAATCTCATTAATATTCTTATTTTGGTCTCCATTGAAACCAAGACTTATTTTATCATTATCAATCTTTTGAATACTCAAAATGTTGTCAAGATCATTAGTACTCTTTTCAAACATCACAAAGGGATTTACCTTATTTGATTATTTATCCAACTTAGCTCTCAAGGAATTCACTTTAGTTACATACCTTGTGCATTATTTTTTTTAGCCTTTAGGCTTGCAGTCACAATCTCAATTTGAGTCTCCACTTGTTTCACTATTTCTTCTTATTCCTTGGGATTGTTGCTCAATCTATCTTTAAATAATTTAATTTACTCCTCATTATATTTTATAAGATACCTCATAACCTTATTATTCTTCTTCGCCATCTTCAGTTCTTCTAGAGAATTCATCAACTCAACTTCAAAGTCTACCTTATATTCTTCTTCATTTGAATCACCAATAATACCTCCAAACCACATGAAATCTTATTTATTTGAATAGCTTACTTCCTCAACCATGAGTATGAATTCATTGACATCAATATAATCATATTCATGATCATTCTTAGAATCACTTCTCTCACTCTCACCAAATGAATTGTAGTTTTCCTTAGTGCAAAAGCTTCTTTTGTTCTTGAAAAACTTCTTCTTGTCATCATACTTTCTAAATTTTTTCTTTCTCTTATGAAACCTATAAGACTTCTTGTCATCATCATGACCTTAATCATGCTCTTAATCATTATTTTTCTTATTATTATGAGGGAACTTATTAGCAAAGTGTCAATCTCTCCACAATTAAATCACTTGAATGGCATATTGCCCTTGTATTTACCTGAACCGATTTTTAACTTCTTGCAATCATAGCTATCAACTCATCATCATCAATATTAGAATCATCATTGTCTTTGAATTTATTACCTTGTGTATTCTTCTATTTTTACTTCTTTTTTGCCTTAAATGTGTAGAGATGGATTATAAAGATATTTAGATCAATCATTAGTCAATAAAACTCAATAAAATGCATAAGAACATAACTAGCTAGGTCAACTCTTTTGATGAGGTTTGGTAAATGAAAATTAAGAGATAATGAAATAAATAACATACACAATAGCTTACCAATGGCATCCCATCACCCAAAGTGGCTAAAAATTTTATCTTCCCCTTGATTTGTTACCCAAGTCTTTGTCAATGATGCAAGGCAAAGCTCCTCCATCATCTCTTATGCACCAATGAAACTAGGCTCATGATATGAAATCAAATCTATGCTATCAATGAATCTATCCTATTGTAAATTAAGCATAATAAACACCATACATAAATGATTTATGGAAAGAATTTTTCATAATAAGTTTACACAAATGAAGCTTAAAAATGGTGGTCTTGGCCCTCCTATTTATAGATTTTTTAATTTGACCAAAATAAACTATGACCGTCTATTTTGAGATAAATATGTGTGGTCATGGATTAATCTAATTTTGTATAATTAATCCATAAATACACTCATAAATATTTGGAAGGGGAATTAAAGAGGCATGGGAGGCCTTAAACCTAGTATTTGTTGCATTTATAGCTTATACAAGCCACCCCATAAATGATGTCATTTGATTATGTAGCTATTAAGAATTAATTTAAAAATTAAAGATATTCAATAACTTCAATGGATTTTACACTTAATAATTTAATTTAGATTAATTTTTCTAAGTGAGATTAATCAATTTTTATGCAATTCTTTGCAAATTGGCTATGCATTATTAATCAAACTAGTCAGAATGTCATATTATTGGGTCATAATTTGACTAGAGTGGAATTATAAAAAGATGTTAATTGTGTATAGACCAATATCCCATTTAATACATTGTCAACATGAAATAACACATGCACATGTCATGTGCTTTTGAATTAAAGGAATTCAATGATGTAGAGGGTTAAATTATGTTTTCATCATTTTGAATCAAAATTATTTGAGAAAAGTTATTAATCACATAAAATGCATTACCCCATTTAGGGATACATTATCCTAAATTGTCACTTTTATATGACAAGATCAAACTATTTAGCATGTTTAAGTGATTTTAGCCTAAATTGTGCATTTTCACAAATTTTGAGTAAGATTGATAATTTCAAACACAATGATGTTAGGAATTAGATGTCTACATTTTCCCCCTATTTGAGAAGGTGTAGCAAAACATTTAGGCAAAGCAATGTCTTTTCAAATAAAAGAGTTGTCAAGAAGAATTTGGAAGGAAATGACCCATGATGTCCCCTCAATAGGACATACGAGGATGAAAAAGAAGGATGGACTCTCAAAAAGTGAGAAAAAGTGAGATTAACTTATGGGAAAAATTAAACCAATACAAAATAACTCTTTCACATGTTGATTCTTAATGATCAAAATATAATTAGAATATAATAGGCCCCAAGGACTAGGGGAGGGAGAAGGATATGATCCAAAAATATAAGTGACACACTTTGAACACACCCAAAGCTAGGGTGCAAGTTATGCACTTAAGGAATGATCAATCCTGATACAAGTTGCACACTAAAATATTATCAGAATGAAGGAAAAAGTCCACAGAGCTTAGAATTAGAATAAAAATGAGAATGTTTCTCTAGAGAAAGGAAATAATAATGTGCCCTAGTAGAGCATATATTATCAGTTGATAAAGCAATTTTTCCCCAGTAGGGTTAATTTTGATCATTGATAGTTAATTGTGCCCTATTAGGGTGGATTTATATTTATGACTAGTTCAAATGTTCTACCCCTATATGTAAAATTAGTAATCATAGCTCAAGGATAGAACCTAATGCATAGATTAAAATATGAGTGGTTGTAAATGTAGATGCAAGGGTTTAATGACTAAATAAGCCACAAAAAATTGATCATACAAGGATGCACAAAGTGATGAACGAGATTAATACAAGAATTAAATGTGGTTGAGCTAACCCTAGATATGTCATGTATCCAAGTGCTACCTACATAGTCTAAATGGGCCTCAAGCCAATGTAGTTCACCTATAAGTGGGGGAAAATAGAATAAGGAATGAATAAAATAAAATAATTAAAATGGACCACTATTCAATTAGACTCATAATGTATGCTAATATATTCACATCTTGTATAGAGTCGGGTATGAGATACGCTATTGGTCCCTAATTTTATTGGTGCACTTGAGAGTTAATACTCATAGCTACATTGATTTTGAGACTTGGTTCCAAAGCACATGGTGCTTGCTATAGCAAAATGAAATTATGCATCATAAGTATGAGGAACCTATAATGACATTGCATTTTAATTGTGATGATTTAGTTCAAGTTTGAATATTTATAACTAAGGATAATGATAATAACTACCAAGACTAGAGTTATAACTATTTATATTTAAACAAAAACAAAGAAAAAGAAGACATAGATGTAACTTAACATAAAATCTAGATATGAACAATCAATACTTAAGTAGGAACAAGAATGTATAAAATCAAATCAAGAATAAATTAATAAATAATATGGAAACAAGATATGAATAATCAAGATCCATGGGTGTTATCAAGATTTACTTGGAAGACAAAACAAAGAACAATACAAAATAGCAAAACAAAATATCAAGAAGAAAACCAAGTAAAAAATTCATAAAATAAGAGATAAGAAAGCACAACAAAACATAAAAAAAATGAAATAAACACACACAAACAAGAGGTATTAATAATGTTAGTGTGGTTTGAAAATAATTGTTTGGATACATGTAGTATAAGCATTACTTTCTACAATAATGTAACAAGAACAATCACATAAAGTTTCCCCCAAGTGATAGGAAGACAAAAAGACAAAATAGGGGAAAAAGAAGAAAAGGATGGGGGTGGTCGATCTGACTCTAGATGTATATAACAAGTGGATGTTGCCTACACAGTTCCGTAGATGCAAGATCCAACATGAACTTCAAGCCAAAGGTAGTTCTCCCAAGAAATGGGAGAGAATAAAAGTGATGATAAGAACAAAATTGATGTTTTAGAGTAAATAAGGAAAATAAGATCACAAAATGGTGAGAGTATCCAAATTAGAGTGGTCATGTAAAATAGTAAGTGCATAAGATGTGTAAAATAAACAAAAGTGTAATAAATGTTTTTGTTCTTTTATCATTAATTTTCTAATGTTTTTTGTGTTTTTTGGGATAAGCAATAGAAATGAAATATTAACAAAATGTCCAAGGAAATACCTAGCTGAAGAGATGCACATCCATAGGTAAGAGTTCAAACAACATCTAAATCAAATTCAATGGTTGATCATGGATATAAACAATGGCACAAGGAATTGTAGACACCTAAATCTGGCCATCGATAACCTCCAATCAGGCTTTTGGCCAATTTCCACCCAAAATGTACAATTTGGTCTAAAACATGATGAATGATGTGAAACTAACATATTCAAGTACTGATTTTGGTTAGGGTATCCCTAAATGGGGCAATATAATTTATGGGCCAGCTAACTTTGATTAGTTCATTCTAAGTCAAAATGCCAAATTTACACCTGAGTGCTCTGGATTGCTCTTTCTTATCAAATTTTATACATGAGATACATGCCTTTGTTATTTGTTATTGGTAGCATCTTCAATGGTAATATGGATCCAATGCATCTAAAATCACCTTCTAATTCCAATCCAGTCAAATTTTGGACCAATAACAAGACATTCTGATCAATTTGAGTAATTTGTGTACAAAGTGCTTCAACATGCTGAAGAGCTAATTAATCTAAGTTAGGTCCTAATTAATAATTCTATGGAGACTTGTTGAAAACTTTGTTTTGAAAATGAATATGGAATATATGCATCATCAGGTGACCTCATTTCTTTAGAAGACATCCCTAGGCCATAAATGCCATAAATATCAAGATTCATGCCTCCCATGCCTCATCAATACCTTCCATGATGCCCTCCATGCCTCTTAATTGCCCCTTTTTCCAATGTCATGATGAGGATAATTATAAACTTAATTCCAAAAATTGATGTAATCATCAACCACAAATCTCAATCTTGAGATGGATGATTCAGGTTGATTATTGACATTCTCAAAAATCTATAAATAGGAGGCCTCACAACATCATCTCTAAGCTATTTTGGTGCAAAGTTATAATACACATAATATCTTCAATAAGCCATTTCTACTAGTGTTACCATGTCAAATTGATTCCAAGCCAAGCCAAGCCACAAGTTAAAGGTGCCAAGGAGAAGAGGAGATAGCCAAGCCTCTTTTGATGAAGACTTCATAAGCATGAGTTGATCAAGCCACTACTACAAAGGCATTTGAAGCATCCAAGGAAGGTGAAAGAATTATTGTATTTTTATTCCTTGATTTTTAGTTGTGTTTGTCATTTGCTTTTGTTAATTAAGCTATCCCTAGTGTCTAGGCTTAGAGATGTTATGCTATTAGTGTGTTTCTTTCATTTTATTTTCATTTTTAAACTAACACCATAGTAACCATCCTCTCTTGAGTCAAATTCCTAGATCACATAATGGCACGCCCAATGGGACCAGACGTATCTCACACGTAAAGGAGATCACTTTGTAACTCTAAAATATTTATTTGAGCCCTTAAAACTCTTTAAAATTGATTTTCTAACTTTATTTTACCATTTTTACTTGCCACAATTTTACATAGTAACTAACGTCGACAAGTAAGACCAACATCAGTTACATATCTTAATCGATGTTGGTTAGCAAAATTGACATTGGTTAGATCTCAATTAGCATAATAACAAATGTCGATGGTAATAACTAATGTTAGTCACTGTGTTTTTCCAAAAACATAGACCTAAGAGCTATTTTTTCAAAGATCATTGTTTCAAGCTAAAAAGAGCTTCAAAACTAAAAGACATGCTAACAATTTTGTTGTAGGACCAAGCTTAACATTTTCTCAAAATATGTTTAGATCACCTTTTGCATGCTTAAAAATCAATTAGGAACCTTGTTTTAGGTGTTTAACAAAGAACTTAGATGTTTTTGGTGAATGTTTTCAAATTTTACAACTAAGAACAAGGGGTCAAATGAACACCACCAAACTTTTCATTTGGGTATAAAATTGAACACACTTGTCAATTCTTATTTGAAATTGTTGTTTAATCCAAAAAAATCTGACAAAAAGAGGAATGTTTCATGTATGCTCTTCCATTTGTCCCCTATAGGGAACCCTTAGAATCAAAATTTCCACTCCTATTGCAAGAAGCCTAGTCCAAGGCTTAGAAATAAAGTCATCTAAAGCACTCCCTAAAAACTCATCAAAGTTTGGGTGACCTTGAAAATGACCCTAAAGTCTTTCTAATTTCATGCTTTCTTTATTTTTTTATGAAAACTTGGCTTGCGAGTGGGACTTCATCACCTCCCACAAGTTCTTTAGGCAAGCTTTGACTTGGGGTTTCATCTCCTAACATTGACTTCATTTGGCTCCTTTGAAATTGCACACAGGACGTAGTGGCACTTTGGACATCATACTATACTAAGAAAATAATAGGATGTAGTGGTTGCAAAAAAGACTAAACCTTTTTACAACAAGTCGAGTGATACGGACCTAAAATCCATGCTATTATTTTTTATTATTTGGCATGAAAGTCATTGTGTAATTAATTCCCTTAAATCATTCAAAAACTTATTAGATCTTAGACAAATCCCCAATTACTATAGAAGTGTTTTTGGTGTAAGGTGTGACTCAAAGTCCATGTCGTAGTACTATCATTTGAGAGAAGGGGGGTGAAAAAACCTTACTATATAATGCTCATTTACTTTCTGATGAACACTTAAATCCTCTCAAATTATGTATATTGATGGATTCCAATAATACCAAGTAACCTTGTTAGTTTAGGATCTAAGGGAGATTAATTAGTTGGTCTTGTCTTAGATTAAAGTCTTGTTTGGAGTCAAAATTTGGTGTAAACAAATAATCCAAACCAAACACATGGTCCTCACTTTCCTTTGAACAAAGAGTCATTATGCTACCCACATGAGATCATCAATTTGCCTTGTTCAAAGTTCATCAAAATCTTGAAAGTTATATCATCTACTTTGGCATAGTTATGCTACCCAATTGAGTCTATACCTTTACCAAAGTTGTTTAAGTCTTCACTTATAATCTAAATTTGGAATTACACCTTTATATATTTATAGGGTTGATGTGTTAAGTGGGTTCACCATTTGCACTAAACTTGAGGGAGCTTAGGTTTTATTTCCAATTTGGGTTGAAGGCCATTTAAGAGTCATAATCATTTTCATCAATTGATAGACTTAAGCCATTTTATGATAAACACTTGCACTTTGATTCTATACAACACAACATTTTGAGTCAAGAAATGTAGTGTTATGTTGTCAAAATTATGAGAAAATGTCTTTGCCTTAAATAGTTTTGAAACAAACTTTTTGTCACACATTTTGGGAGTATAGCATCATTAAGCTACCCAAATCATTTCAAATTTTGTTTCATAGACCCTTTCTCATAGGGTTTCAAATCTGTTCTTACAAAATCAGACCAATCTAAGTGTACTTTGGTGATCCTTTGTCTAAAACACAGTTATACTATTTACCTTTATCTAACTTGTTTGTCAAAAGAACCAATTTTTATACCATTATTTATGAGAAAATAAACTATTCCTAAAGTCCCTTTTATTTCATACCTTGTACCTATTTTATCTAGTTCATGTCCAAGAATCAAATGCCTAGTGTTTTTTAGAAGTGTTTCAAATCTTTTAGATTAAAACTTTCATCTATTTTTGAAAGTCTAGCTTTTAACATCATTTGGCCAAGAATCCTAGCACATGCCTTATTTGAGCCTAGATTTTGACGTTGTGTTTGGCCAAAAGACCTAGCAACTTTTAAATTCCTAGATTATATTGATTTGGAACACTTAGACCTTAGAGTTTTGCATTTTGATTTTTGATCCATTTACATACTTATCTTTATGTGAACAGTGAAACATTAGGTATTTACACTAGCTTGTTTCCTCACAAATCTTTGTATAAATGTTTTAATCCTTTTGACAAATCTAGACCAAGATGAAGCATCATCTATTTTAGATTTTGTCCTTTTTAGAGTTTCTATAACTCTTTGACCTTTTATCACAAAGCATTGACTATGCATCCCAACCTGTATTCCTACACTCATGGTGGACTCATATACAATCTAGGGGTTAGTAATGTAGTTACACAGGAAGAAATGGTGCAAGACCCCTATGTGAATAATATTTCTTATGAGATGGATTCTTATTGCTCTTAGAATACTCAATCAGGGGCACAAAGCCAAGATCTATTGGCTAATTACCTAGTTAACACACCACCTTATTCAAAATAGGAACAAGAACAAACTGCATAATACCTAGCTACAATACCAACAGTGGATGAGCTAGTTCTTCAAAGGTCATATTATACTAATATAGCTTCCACGTATGATCCATTTTTATTTGAGTGACATTTGTTAGAGAACAAAGACGTGATTTTGGTTAGAGCCATAGAGGTAGGGGCCAAGTTTCCAATAGACTTCCCCCATGAAAATTTACCAAGACTAGTAAGAGTACCCCACAATATCATTTATGATCAATAGGGTTCTAATAATCCTATGTCTCTAGTCTAAACTATGTATCAAGACCCTAATATATTAAATCAAGGCAAAAATGTCATGGAAGATCACTTCAAATGTAAATAGCATATCAAACCCATCTAAATTTAGCACGTGATTTTAATCAAATGAACATGGTAAGTAAACATCTCAGTGACCTAGTACCTTCAAAACAAGTGTTGATAGAGTTAACTACATAAGAGAATCCAAGTTCTAACCCATTCACACAAATCACTTCAATAGATATCTTGATGCATATGCCCATTATTAAAGAAGTATCGTCAACCTCTACACTGAATAGTGAGCTAAATGTAGTAGACAATTTGAAAATATCATCTAATCTTGATCAAAGTGGTAATAATGTACAAACAACTAGCCAACAACATGTGCCTATAGTTAATCCCATGAGTAGATCATCATACCAAGGAATATGAGTTTATACACCCCAGCCTTAACTAGATACTTTCTCAAGTGTACAACCTACGAGGTTAGGTAATCAAATAATGTCTAATGCCATGCCTCAATGATATAATGTGACAAATCCTACTCCTCAACAAGTAGTGAGTAGTATTCCACAACAACAAACACAATCTAGTGTATCAACATAATAGAGGATGAATACACTATTGCCTCAATCAGGGGAAACTAATGTTTCACCTCATTAGGTAACAATGAACATACCTCTTCAATCATAGACTAATATGCCAATTTAAAACCAAGAAATGAATATTCAACAATGTGTAAATATTGGTTAGCGATAGATACTAAATCTATAACTTGTTTTCACTTCTCCATAGGAATTCATGTAACAAGGAGGTCCCCATGTTTCTCAAGTGCCTACTAGACTACCATTGGTTCAAAATGTGACACAAATTTAGAGATAGGGTCTTAGTCCACAAGTTCCCACTCAATAGCAAGGTTTGATTAGTCAATATCATGTCCCTTTTAAACCATAGTAGGCACAGTATAATTATATCCCTCCATCCCAACCACAAAATACTCCAAGTCAAACCTTTATCTCTAACTGAGACCAAAATATCACACAACCAAATGTGTAATTTTATGTACATCTTAATCTATATATGTGTATTCCTAGTCCATTCCCCAACTAAACCAATATACTCGAATAAGTATCACCATCTTACCTTGGTCAATGTGTCCCACTTGTGACCTCCCAGCCATTTACCCAAATTGATATTCTTCCTTAAACCAATATCCCTCCCAATTTCTCATCCTAAGAATTACAACAGATGAAGTATGTAATTATTGTCATTCAGGTGAGGAAGCAAACTAAAAAGTTCAAATTAGATTACATGTGTTTCTATCTATTCAACATGGAGTATTTACAGATACCATTTCCTCTAGGATACGAACCACCCAAATTTGACAAATACAAAGGGAAAGGTGACCCTAAGGCTCATTTGACTGAATTATTTATCATATGTCAATCAGTGGCATATAGCGACATATACCTTTTATTGTTGTTTCCAAGGAGCTTGGTTAGACAAGCCTTGGAGTGGTTTTTGGAGTTTCCCAAGAATTCAATAATGGACTTTTATGATCATTTTGATAAATTTGTGTAGCACTTTTCCTATAATCTCAAGCATGAGATTTCATTAGTAGATCTGACATAAGCAAATCAAAAAGCTAGGGAGAGTTTTGAAAGTTATTTATAGTGATGGAGAGCCCTTGCAAGTCATTTCACCCATAATTTTTAAGATAAATAATTAGTCGTTATGTTTACTAAAAATTTGTATAGTGAGATAGCTTACCATCTAGAACTACAATGTGTGCATATGTTCAAAAAGATCATTGATAAAGTTTATTGATCGAGTAGGTGCTCATCAATAAAGGAGTCACCAAGCTTAATTCAACCAATTAGGGAAATGGCTAATAGTAACATCATGTTCAAGCACAAACATTGTAACTGACACCTGCCAATAACCAACAAAGACCGAGGTAGTTCAACTACAATAAGAATGTTGTGGGAAATGGAGTAACCAAATCTCATCATGTGCAAATTATGTAAACATCATCCACACCACCTTTTTAGCTTACTCCTACCCAACAACCTCTCCAACCAATGCTACAAGCACAAAAACCAAGACCTACACAACAAATACAATAGCCTTTACCATTTCAAACCCCTCCTCTTAAGAGAATTGTGCCTACACATTGTGTCTTTAGTGACATAGGAGAGTTTATTGAATCTATATTTCACAAGATTGCTATTGTTAATTTGATTAGTTGGCCTATACCAAAGCATTATTCCCAAGGCATTCCCTATCCTGATTGGTATCATGAAAATGAATTTTGTGAATATCATCAGATCAATGGGCATAATCTATGAAGATGTGTCCAAATCAAGAATTTAACTGAGAATATGTTGGATAATGGGGAGATAAAATTAGATAATTATGATTTTACTTCCAATCAAACTCTTGGGATTTATCAAAACCTATTTTCTTGACATAACAATCATTAATAGCAAAATAATCAACAATAATAAAAATAATGGCCAGTGCAGCAGCAAAATCAATAGTATCAGAATCAAAGGCCAAACCATTAGAATCAACAAAATTAGTAGTAAAACCCATAATGATAAAACAATGGACAAAACCAAGGTCAAAATGGTAACAACCAACAAAACTACCATGTATTTGCACATGACTACAATAGAGTTGTAAGTCATATTGTAGGGGGTAGCGTTAATACCATCTCTATTAATCCTAGACCAAGCACTAATCAGCCTATACTATTGTTAAACAATAATATTTAGCTAAATTACATAGATAATCCTTCTTTAACCTAGGAATGCATACAAGTAAATCAACAAACTAAAACTTCCAATTTTTTATCTTATAGTGATAACTCATTCTTACCACATGACCACATACAAGTGCATTGACAATCAAGACTTGTCCTATCTGGTCTCACACAATTTCTAATGGTAGTTATCAATAATGGTCTTGTATTTAATCTCAATTGTGTAATCACAAATCAAAGGTCAAAGATTACTATCCTAGGCCCACAACTATTCATCACTTTGTTTGTCATCCAACCAACCGTTCAGCCTTGAAATAAACCATTTACTACTGACCAAGACAAGAAGTTTGATATTATGGAACAATTATAGAAGACACTAGCACAAATTTCTATTTTAGATTTTTTATGGATGTCAATAATCCACAAGAACATTTTGAATGAGTTTTTGACCCAATCCATTATTGCTAGTGACATATCCCCTGATAAATTTCAAGCTTTGGTTGGACACCTAGCTCCAACCCAATAAGTCACATTCAACCAAAGTGATATGTCTTCCCTTAGCTCACTCCATAATAATCCATTATACATAGAAGTTTATATAATATGGCATAAAGTGAAATGTGTCCTTATAGACAATGGATCTGGCCTCAATATAGTGTCTCTAAAGCTCATCAAACTTCTTGGGTACACAATGACAAATCTCCAGATAGAAACAATAACTATCAAAGCTTATGATAATTAGGAAAGAGAATCAAAAAGCACCATTAGTTTTCCAATTATCATTAGTCATTTGACCCATGATACACTTTGCCATGTGCTTGATCTTGAGTTATATAATATACTTCTAGGCAGGCCTTGGTTACATGAGATTCATGTAGTCTTGTCAACGCTACACCAATGTAACAAGTTTTCCCACTCAGGGATGGAATTGAATATTCAAAGAGATTTACACCCATATGAACACTACACGCATCTTGAGGCCAAATTTTCAAGCTATAATTATTAGTATGGCATGAATCCAAGTTCCAAGTAGGATAAAGGAAAGGTTTTACTTATTTATCCTTCACAGGATAATTGCATAGACCATAATACCTTGGATTCTCTTTCTCACATGCCACCTCCTAAAGCTTCCAATCATTTCACCATTTTAGATAATGGATTAGGAGAATATGTGACCCATGATACATTTCATATTTTTGATCTTTCTTATAATATGAAAATCTTTGGGTGACCTAAAGTCACCCCATATAGGCATTGGCAATAAAAGAATAAAGATACATGACCTATCACATTTGTACTAGCATCTGATGTAGAACCTAACCCTCTTGATAGAGATGAATCATGGTTATACAATGATAACTAGGCTTATTTTTATAAAAGTATAAAGTATCCTATTCCCAATAGGATCATGGAGTGTCACAATTATGGAGGAAGAGGCTTCAGACCAAATTAGCAAGGGACCATTGAGCAAATTTCCATGACTAAGTATGAAAGACCTTACAAACTTAGATTTAAACCACCTAGGGGTGACCCCATATATCTTATTCAAACTCCATCACCAGTGACTAGTGATGATGATGTTGACAGTGAAGCAGAGTCTGATCATAGTCTTACTTTTGATAACCTAGTTGAAACTGATTTGTTTGATAATAATTCCAATTGTACCCTTACCTTGGTCATTCATCGCAACCCTTTGCCAATATATTATCCCCAACTGATAGATTGGGACCAACAATAATCTAGTATTCTAATTGATGAGTTCCAGAATGATGAGGCATTTTATGATTTCTTCGGCCTTAGAGACAATGTTTCGTTAAGAGATCACAAATCAGGATTCTCAATCATATTGGATCTTGAAACCTACTTTGGATAGCAAGGGAACACCCTTAGCCAAAAATAAATAATTAAAACATTGAGGTCCCAAAGTGAAAACATCTTTGAGGTACTTTTTGACCAGAGAAAAAGTAAATATAAAGGCTAGTCTAGTTGTGAAAACATGTTTTAGGTGTCATTAGATAGGGGTGTTCATTCTTCTTTGAATTTGGACTAGGAGACCACCAATGATGAACTTCCCTATAGATCCAAGCTCAGATTTGAGAAAAAACAAGTATTTGATCAAATTATTCAATAATTTCCAACTATTTTTGTTACATGGCCTGATCTCCCATTAGGGGATTTAGATTCATCATGCCTAAGAGAAGTTGAAGAGAAAGTCCTAACAGAGGACCCTGACATAATCCAATAGTTCAAGTCATTGCCTACTATCCTAGAAGGTGGTTTGACCCTTTTATTCAAAGATACAATAGAGGTAAACATTGAGACTTTATCAGACCTAAAATGGATAAAATTAGGTGCATCCCTCAATAAGGAGAAACATGACATATTTATAGCTCTGTTGAGAGAATTTGTAGATATATTGCATGGGTTTATTCTGACATGTCAGGTTTAGACCTTGCCTTGGTTCTATACCACTTTATGGTTAATCATAATACTAAACTGGTAAAAAAATGTTACGTAAGATGCATCCTTGCATTGTTGTATTGGTAAAGAAAGAGTTACAAAAATTCTTAGAAGTAAGATGTATCTGATCTATTGATTACTTAGAATGGATCTCTAATGTGGTACCTATTAGTAAAAATCCTGAAGGGATCAGAATTTGTACTGATTCTTGAGACATTAACAAAGCTTATCCTAAAGATGATTTTCCCTTGCCTAATATCAACATGATCATCAACTCCATGATAGGTTATGAAATGCTTTCACTCATGGATTTATTTTTAGTGTATAACTAGATCAGAATAGCACTAGAAGATCAACATAAAATAATGTTCACCACTCCATGGAAAACATTTTGTTATCGGGTGATGCCATTTGACCTTAAAAAATTTGGAGCCACATATCAAAGAGCCATGACTATCATATTCCATGATATCATGCATGATATTGTTGAAGACTATGTCGACCACATATTAGGAAAATCCAAAACCAAGGCCAACCATCTAGCAGTGTTATATAGGATATTTGAAAGATTATGAGAGTACAAAGTCAGACTCAATCTAAAGAAATATGTGTTTGGTATAAATTTAAGTAAATTGTTTGGCTTCATTATATCTCATAGAGGTATTGAATTCAATCTAGCTAAAGTCCATGCTATAACTGAGATGCCACCACCAACCAATTTAAAGTAACTTTGTAGTTTATAGGGTAAGATCCAGTCAATTTGATGCTTCATCTCTTACTTAGTAGACAAGTGCCATCCATTTACACACCTTTTGAAGGAAGGAGTTGCATTTCACTGGGATGATCACTTCCAAATAGATTTTCAATAGCTTAAAGACTATCTTGTTAATCTGCCTATTTGATTACCTCCTATGCCCAAAAAGCCATTCTTGTTATACCTATCAGCTATTGGTCATGCCCTAGGGGCACTCTTGGCTCAACATGATGACAATGGAAAGGAGCGCATTTTATACTACCTAAACCATACCTTGGTTACATATGAATATAACTATGCACATGTTGAAAAAGCTTGTCTAGCCATGGTCTTCATGATTCAAAAAATGTGCCATTATATGTTGAATAATAAAACCATGGTCATTTCAAAAGTAGATCCACTCAAGTATATACTATCTAAAATAGCTTTACAAGGTAGAATGGATAAATATATTATTCTTATCAGTGAGTTTGACATAGATTATTTCAATAAAAAGGTAATCAAAGGACAAGTTCTTGTAGATCAACTTGTTGAAGCACCTCTTAAAGACACCCAACCAATCATGTTTCAATTTTTTGATGAATCTATCATGGCTATCATTGACACACCCCTTGAGGAGAAACCTTGGAATATATACTTTGATAGTTCATTCACTACACATGGATCAGGGGTAGGCCTATTATTTATTACACCAAAAGGGGATCTAATCGCTAAATCATTCAGAATCAGCTTTCCTTGTACAAATAACATGACCAAGTATGAAGCACTTGTTGCAAGTCTTTGACAACTAGTATAGTGGAATATATCTCATATCTAAGTTTATGTTGATTTTTATTTAATCATCAATCAAGTTAAAAATCATTTCTAGACCAAAGATGACAAGATGGTTCCATATAAATCCCTGGTTGACACTCTTAAACAACAAATTACCAACATTCAGTTTGAGCATTTACCAAGGGCTAGTAATAGAACAATAGATGCCATGGCTACTATTGGCTCTTTGATTTGACAAATAGATAAAGATAGATATTATCAGTTCCTCATCGATAATTTTTTATCACCAACTCATGAACCTTCAACCATTACCATGATTTGTGATATTGTTGGTCCTAATTCTCTCTGGTACTCAGACCTTTACAACTACCTGCATAACCAAGTTCTACCACCTAATCTCTCTCAAAAACAAACCAAAGCCTTGATTCATCATTCCACTCGTTATACTCTACTTGGTTATTATTGGCCCACAATGGATGTAAATTCCATATCATATGTAAAAAAGTGTGACAAATGTCGATGACATGCTAATTTGATTCATGCCCTAGAAAAAATAATGAAACCGATGTTGACACCATGGCCATTTTCTACATGGGGAATTGACCTCATTGGTAAGATTAACCCCACTTCATCTGATGACCATAAACATATCCTTACTTCTACTAAATATTTCACTAAGTGGGTTGAAGCTATTCCCCTCACTTACGTGATTGGAAAGCAAATTTCCAAATTCATCTTCAACCATCTCATCTACCACTATGATATTCCCTCTGATATTATATCTGATAATGGAGGATCATTCAAGAATAAAGATGTATACTAGTTATGTACTAAATATAACATCACACAACATTTTTTTATATTATATTACCCTCAAGGTAATGGCTAGGTTGAGGCATCCAACAAAACCCTTGTCAATATTCTAAAAAAGATTGTCAATGATGTTGGTCATGATTGGCACCTCTAGATATTACCCACCCTTTAGGCATACCATACCAATCATCATACCCCCATAAGAGCCACTCTATACTCACTTATTTATGATACTGAATCCATCCTTCCCATTGAGGTCAAATTGCCTTCACTACACATCTCCTTCAAGCATGTCCTAGATGATCATGACTATCGAGTAGCTCACCTGCAAGAGCTAGACCTACTCGATGAGAAATGCATAGCTAGGCTCAACAATCTTCAAGCATATCAGAACTGACTCAAAGGCCACTATAATTGGCATGTTAAGTATAGAACATTTAAACTTGGTGATCTTGTTCTTAAATAAAACCAAAAGAATACCACAGCTGAGAAGAAACATAAAGGGAAGTTCAAACCAAAATGGATAGGGCCTTTCATTGTTACTACAGATTATGGATAAGGAGCATACAAACTTTCCACACCAGACAGAGATGAACTTTTAGAGCCGATGAATATTATTCATCTCAATCAATATTATGCTTGCATGCTAAGGTGTATTGTCTATAAGGACCATTTCAATTATGCCTTTTTATTATTATTATTCTTTTTACATAATATCTCCTTATCCATCCTCTTTGTCATATCCAATTTCCATTTCTGACCTACTAGCCCAGTGTGTTCTAAAAGCCTAGCCTATTTGACCTTAGTTTATGACATTCATTATGCATTTCTAGCATCAAGGTTTTTGATCAATTTCATCAATTGATTGAAGGAATTTAGAAAGAGATCATATTTTAGGACAAGTGTGATATAAGTTTTGGCAATTGCATCCTTCATTTATTATTCTTTCTTACCATCGATCTTGCTACTAATTATAACCACCTTTAGGAAAATTAATACCTTTGATCTATGTTTTTGTGTCCTAGTTATAACCACCTGTGGGAAAACTAGGGTCAACATTAAGCCTTGACGTACCAACTTGCCACTTCCTATGTCATATTATGCCTTTTTACCAACTATGTCTGTGCTGTTTGAATTGACTACTACACTAGTCAAATTCTTCCATTGTAACGGTGGAACTACAATGACTTGAGGTCCTACTCTAAGACTATGTAGGTAACACTCAATACTTGTTGAGTTTAGCTCAATCACCCTTTCCTCCATGTTCTCACTATTTTGAGAGTAACCTAAGCCATGCTCTCACCATTTTATGAGCAACTTAAGCCATGCTCTCATCATTTTGTGAAAAACTTAAGCCACGTTCTCACCATTTTGTGAGCACCTTAAGTCATGATATCATCATTTTGTGAGCTTGAACCATTTAGTGTCTCATTATTCTTGATTGAGTTGAGACACTCCAAAACAATTCCAAAAACATTTAAAAAGTTGTTAGAAAAGCACAAAAACATTTACCACTTCTTTACCTTAAGGATTCTAAGGACCCTTACTAAGTTACAAACAAATCACTTGTTATTTAGTTTCTCCATCCTCTTTAGCCTTTTTCTCTCATGCACTTGCCATTTTGCAATACCATTCCTCTTCTTCTCTCACATCCATTCTGTTCGTTTTCATTAGTTATTACATTCTTCCCATTCCCTGAGAAAACTACATTTAGCCTAAAGTTTTTTATTAGATATTACATCTATGGAACTATGTAGGTAGTATCCACTTGCCTAGTGCATATGGAGACAACTCAGCGACCCCCTTCCTTTTCTTTTATTCCCCTATTTTTTTTGTTTATTAAGTTGTCACTTATTTTCTAGGGGCAATGTTCGTAGGGTTTTTATTAAATTATTTGTTTATTTATTTATACTTATTTTTGTTTGTTTGTTTGTCTATTTTTTTGCTTTTATAACTATTTCCTTGATTCAATTTATGTGTGTTCATTAGGTGATTCTTTATCCACACTTACACTTGAATCCATCCATATTCATATGTTTACATTGTCATCATGATTTCTATCATAGGTACATTGTTTTCTATTGAGTATTAGATTACGAGAGTCAGTCCTCATGCATATTTTGGCCAAGTCTTTATGGTGTTCTATCATGAAGCCTACCATCACATGCTATAACAAACTTCAACTTCAATAAGTCTATTCAATAATGGTGTCATCTCTTCAGCATCGACATCCTGATTCCATCCTAATGATATCCTAGATAGAATAATTAAACATGAAAGCATTTCAACTTTTATTAGTTCAAATGATCATCTCCCTACTAGTAAGTTATTCCAATTCATCATTACCCTCTATGTTAAGTTATCATCATCCTCAACCAAGTTTATCATGTTTTTCATAATCAGGTTCCAATGATTATAACCACCTATGGGCAAATCATTGCACACTGTCCCACCTATATTTCTCAATGATTATAACTACCTTTGCACAAATCATTATGTTGTCACCACTTTACCTTTACTACCAATACAAGGGTATGTTATTATCTTATTTTTATATCCTAATTGGGGTAGCTCTATCTTCTCAATGATTATAACTACCTTTGGGCAAATCATTGTGTTATCATACCACATTGCCACTATTGAGGTACAATGTTTATAACCACCTTTGGGTAAACCATTGTACACCATCCCACTTACATTCTCAATAATTTTGACTAATTTTTCAATATCATTGTGTTTTCACCCCATCATCTTTCCTTTCTTTGGTCCCCTCATTTTGCTTCTTTCTTTTTGAGGGATCATTTTCCAACCTCCTTATGCCAACCATTCCCTTAAGGGGGCACCATACAGTTAGTTTATCATCATTACAGTTGTAGGCATACAAGACCTTTTCATTCTTTAAGAATACATTACCATGATTATAGCTTGAAATGCCTTCCCAAATAGGGGCAAACTATAGACACCTAAATTTGGCCACCAGTAACCTCCAACTAAGCTTTTGGCTAATTTCCACCCAAAATACACAATTTTGCCTAAAAATAGTAAAACATGCTAAATGATGTGAAACTAGCATATTCAAGTGCCGATTTTGACTAGAGTATCCCTAAATGGGGCAATGCAATTTATGGGCCAGCTAACTTTGATTGGTTTATTTCAAGTCAAAATGCCAAATTTGCACTTGGGTACTCTGGATTGCTCTTTCTTATTAGATCTTCTACACGAGATGTATGCCTTTATTATTTTCTATTGGTAACATCCTAAATGGAAATATGGATCCAATGCATTTGACATCACCTTCCAATTCCAATCCATTTAAATTTTAGACCAATAATGAGACATTCTGATCAATTTAAGTAATTTGTGCACAAAGTGCTTAAACATGCTTAAGAGCTAATTAATCCAAGTTAGGGCCTAATGAATAATTCCATGAAAACTTGTTAAAAACTTTGTTTTGGAAATAAATATGGAATATCTACATCATCAAGTGACCTCATTTCTTGGGAAGACATCCCTTGGCCATAAATGCCATTAATATCAGGATTCATGCCTCCCATGCCTTATCAATTCCTTCCATGATGCCCTTCATGACTCTTAATTGCCCTTTCTTCCAATTCCATGATAAGGATAATTATAAACTTAATTCCAAAAATTGAATTAATCTTCAACCACACATCTCAATCTTGAGATGGATGGTTTAGGTTTATTCTAGACATTCTCAAAAATTTATAAATAGGAGGCCTCATAACATCATTTCTAAGCTATTTTGGTGTAAAGTTATAATGCACAAATATCTTCAAGAAGCCATTACTAATAGTGTTACCATGTAAAATTGATTCCAAACCAAGCCAAGCCACAAGCCAAAGGTGCCAAGGAGAAGAGGAGATATCCAAGCCTCCTTTGATGAAGACTTCATGAGCACAAGCTGAACAAGCCACTACTATAAAGGCATTTAGAGCATCCAAGGAAGGTGAAGGAATTCTTGTGTTTTTATTCCTTGATTTTTAGTTGTTTTTATCATTTTCTTTTGTTAACTAAGCTATCCCTAGTGTCTAGGCCTAGAGATGTTATGTTATTAGTGTGTTTCTTTCATTTTTTTTCATTTTGAAACTAATACCATACTAACCATCCTCTCTTGAATCAAATTTCTAGATCATAGGAACCAGCTAATCAAGGAGATGCATTTCCAAAATTAGAAGTTCCAATAATAACTAAATATAGTTATAACATCTCATGCTCACAAATCATTGAGATCAAGGTCTTGTTAAGGTAACAATGCCTATAAAATAATAGTAAAACAATAGAACAGTATGGAGCATGAGATAACTATGAATAACTATCTAGTAGATGAAAATCTTGAGCTAAAGATGTATCTGTGTGCACTTATCTATAGGAAGAACCTAAAAAATATTGTTCATATTGAACTACTTTATATAATTGACATTGAATGTGTTCAGAATGCCTATGAGTCATAATCAAGATCATAATTGGTCAAGGGATAAAATATGTCTAGTTTACAAAATCCCAGGGTATAAAAAGAATGTGGTTCTAAATAGAATGGTCCAAAATGAATATGGTCCTAAAGATGATGGTCTAAGGTGGGATAAATTCTATAATATAAATGATCTAGAGTGCCAACAGTCTAAAGCTTCAATTATCTAGAGTCATAAGGGAATATGGTTCTTGTAAGAATAGTATAGGGTAGGTCAAAATACCATGAATATGGTCTTAAAGATGATGGTCCAAGATATAAAGGTAGGATAAAAAACTTTAGCAAAAGTTACCCCCAAGTAAGGGGTCTTGTAGATAATGGTTTAAATGGTTTTCAAGCATATAACCACTTGAGATGCACAATGTTCATGGGTTTGGAAGTTCTTTTCCACCTAAAATAGCCAGATGATATTCCACAGATCTATAATTTACTATGATCACATAGGGTCCTAGCTAATTAGGTTTAAATTTACCCTTTTTTATTACATTAAACATTTGTGTTCTTTTGGTTATCTTTCAAGACCAAATCACCATTATAAAACTCTTGAGAGAAAATGCGTTTGGTGTAGCTTCTCCATAATCTATACTGATAGGCTTGTAATTTTTATAAGGTAGCCAAACACTTGCCATCAATAAGTTCTTGCAACCTTAAGACTATAATCTTCATCATCTTCAAAATTCTCCAAAGATACTCACAAATAAGGTAGCTTTATCTCAATATGGATAATAGCTTCTATGCCATAAACAAGGGAATATGGAGTGGTTCCTATGGGGGTTTGATGACTGGTATGATAAGCCTAAAGGATAGGAAAAAATTTCAAGTGCCAATTATGGCCAATGTCATTGACAATATTCTTGAGTATAGTGAAAATAGTTTTATTTAATGCCTCAGCTTATCTATTGCCTTGCAAGTTATATGGTGTGGATTTATTATACTTTATTTTGAATTTTACACAAAGATATTTAACATCTCTATTTATAAATGATCCACCATTATCAAATATAATATGAGATGGGATGTCATATCGATAGATGATATGGTAATGTATAAACTTGGTAATTTGCTTCTCAGTGACATAAGTGATAGGAATGGCCGTAATCCACTTAGTAAAATACTCAGAAGTAATTAGAATATGTTTATGGTCATCTAAGTATGTTGGGTTTATTTTCTTGATGAGATCAAGGCCCTAAGTAGAAAATGAACATGGTACAGTGATTGGTTATAGTGGTAAGGAAGGTGCATGTATCAAATTTCCATGTTGTTAACAAGGAACACACTTCCTTACATAATTTCAAGCATCTATCTCCATTTTTGGCCAATGGTAACCTATTCTGAGGAGATTTTTAACTAAGACTACATTGGTATGGGCCCCACACATTCCATCATAAACTTCTTTAAGCACTATCTTGGATTTTCTCAAAGATAAATAATGAAGCAGTATTCCATCATAACCTTTATGATAAAGAATATTTCAAAGGAGGGTATTATTATCTATGTGGTAAAGGAAATTTTTTTGATGATTGTTATAAGGTTAGGTGAAAAAATGTGATCATATAAATAATTATAAAGTTCTTGAAACTAAGGCAGTTTAGGTGAGGGATTGGGACCAACAATGGTGCATACCCTTTCTAAATATATAAATAAATGAATAGGTTGTATAAGGTTTTAAATGATAAATCGATACTCTTTATCACTAATTTCAATTTGTATCATAGACCCAATTATTGATAGTACATTAGTAGATCTATTGTTGGCCCTTTATACTTATTCAAACTATAGAGATTTAAAATGAGCTTTGAGATTATCCACAATGAAATTTTAGGGTACAAGATTATCATCTCTAGTTTGATATTGATTAGTGGTTTGATTTATAATCAATTGGTAATCCCCATATACCATTAAGTGTTGGATATTCCATTGAACTGTAAGATGGCCTAAAACAAGTGTTTCATACTCAGACATATTGGTGGTATAATGAAAATTGATATGAAATGATTTGGGAATAAAATCCCCTTGTGTAATCAATAATATGCCTACTCTAGATTCATGTGAATTGAATTAACCATAAAAATATAATTTTTTCTATTTAGTTTCATGTTTTACTTCTTCCAATCTCATAATAGAATCATCCAAAAAGTTGAATATGAGTGCTTGAGTGTCTATAATAGGGGCCTCTACAAGTTGATCACCAATTACCTACCATTTGATAGATTTCTAATTCTGATACTCAACATCAAACTCACTTAACATCATGACCCATTTGGCCATGCGACCTGTGAGAGATGCTATAGATAATAAAGATTTGAGAGGATCCACTTTAGCAATAACAATGGTTTTGTTATTCAGCATAAAATGTTGTAACTTTTGGTAATTAAACACCATATCTAAACATATCTTATAAATATGCATATAATTGTGTTCATAATCCACTAGAGTGTGGTTTAAATAATAAATTGCATATACTTTACCTTGATCATCATGTTGGGCCAAAAGTGCCCCCAGTGCATGCTTAGATACTGAAATGTAAAGAAGCAGTGGTTGTCCAGGTGTTGGTAGTTTCAAAATTGGTAGGTTAGACAATAATGTTATGAGATTTTTAAATGTTAATTAACACTCTTGATCCCATTGAAACATGACCCCTTTATTTAATATATGTGTAAATGGGTGGCACTTATCTGCTAGTTGAGAAATGAACCAATGAATAGACTGAATCTTTCCTTGCAGAATTCAAAGCTATTTAAGATTTGAGGGTGGATGTATTTCAAAAATGGCCTTGACCTTAGAAATTTTGAATTCAGTCCCTCTTTTTTATATAATAAACCCTATCAATTTTCATTAAGTGACACCAAAGACACACGTATTAGGATTCAGGCAAACTTTACATTCATGAAGTCTCTCAAAGATTCTTTGTAGAATGTCAAGATGTCTAACACATGTTCTTGATTTATTTAAAATATCATCAATATATTATTCAACAATATTATGCATCATGTCATGGAATATGAAATTCATAGCACAGCAATAAGTGGATCTAGTGTTATTCAAGCCAAAGGGCACAACTTGGTGATAAAATATTCCCCATGTTATGGTGAATGAAATATTGTGTTGATCTTCTTAGGGTATATTGATATGATTGTATCCAAAAAATCTATCCATATGGGACAACATCCCATGGTATGGTGAATGAAATATTGTGTTGATCTTCTTAGGGTATATTGATATGATTGTATCCAAAAAATCTATCCATAAGGGACAAAATCTTGTACCCAATAGTAAAATTAATAATCATGTCAATTTTAGGTAGAGTAAAATTATTTTTGTGGCATGTTTTATTGATATCTCTGAAATCAATACAAAAACATATACCCTATGGCTTTATGCTAATTGGAACTATGTTTAATATACATTTAGAATAGTCCATTGGTCTAATGAATCCTTCTCATTATAACTTCTCTAATTCTACTTTTACCAAAATAATTATGCATGGATGCATCTTCCTTAATTTTTGTTTGACTATCTTGGCTTATGGATGAATAACAAGGTGATGTACTATTAAGTCAAGGTCTAATCCTAGCATGTCATAATATGCCCATGCAGAAATATTAGTAAAATCCATCAAAATAGATATAATGTGTTCTTTTTCTTCTTCATTAAGGGATGTTTGAAGGTAAATAATTTTGGTATCCTCATGTGTTCCTAGGTTCACTTCAACAGTGTTTTCAATAAGAAGTGTAAAACCATCTTCTAGAATTGTAGGCAATGTGTGATCATGATCATCTTGTTCTACTATAGTTTCTTGTTGTTCTTCCTAAATCTCTATATAATGTGATGAATTTGAATCCACCAAATCAGATAATGACCAAATACAAAAAAATATCAAGAAATTCAAGACAAATATGGTCAAATACTTGTTGTTTTTACATGATGCTAGTACTAGCTATACAGCTAGGACTTGATGGACATTGAATGTCCTTTAGAGATGAGCAAACTTTCCCATCTAAGAGTGCCTAAAATAGGTTTTCACTCAAGGGCTTATCTTTTTCTTTACTTTTTCCTTGATCAATAAGTGCTCGAAGAGGTTTTCACCTAAAGATCTTGATGTTTTATTTTGTTCATGACTAAGAAAGTTTTCTTGCTCTCCAAAGTAGGTAGAAGGATCCAAAGAAAAATCAAAGCCTTTCTTATGACTACCAATGACCAATCTATCTCTTAGCCCATATACTCTATAATTAATTTTTCATTATGTAATTCATCAAGGTATATGACCAAATTTTGTTGGTCCCAATCAATGAGTACGATAAGAAAAAGGCATAGGGAACAATGGGGTGTTAAGGTTATAATGGTGTTTGAATCAAATAAGTCAATGTTATTAATCTCATCAAAAAGGTTATAATGGGATGCTATGTCACTTTCAGGAGTCCCATCACTTATCAACTTAGAATAATCACTATCAAAATTCATGAGGTCACCCCCAAGTGGTATAAATCAAAGATTATGATTCAAATTAGGTATACCAGTTGACAAAGGTTCCAAGATTCCTTGTGCTTCTGGGCCAAGGATTTTTCCTATTTAATAAAATTTATCCATGATTATATTAGGGATAGGATATTTTATATTTTAAAAATAATCAGCAATGTTGTCATAATATAACTAATTTCCTTTTGTTAAATCATATCTATCCTATTTTAGTTAAGTAGCAGGTATAAATACCATCAATGGTTTATTTATTTATTTCTTCTATTTCCAAATCATGTTGGGTATATTAGGGATTTTGGAAGGTTTGGGTTTACCAATTTTTTTGGGATACTTAGGCAACTTAGCAACATGGAAGGTGTCCTTAAGACGGTACGTGTAAATTCCCACGTCTTCTATAACATGTTTTGTAAGAGTTATAGAAAATAGATCAGCTAAAGTGGAAGCAAGGTCACTAGGGTTGATATAATTAGTTTCTGGTGGATGTATATATATTTCCTTATTATTCTTTGTAATGAATTTAGAACCAAGATAATAATTATAACTACAATATTTAACCTCTATATGTTTACAATACTGATAAGGTTGTAGATCGGTAAGAATGGTGACCTCGATCCCATTATGGGAAAACTTAAGGCACTAATGCAAGGTGGATGAAATGGCCTATACTTCATGGATCCAAGGATACCAAGAAGTATGTTATAAGGAAACTCAATATCCATAATATGTAACAATGTGTGATGGCACATAGACCCAATAATGTTTGGCAAACAAATTGTACCAAAAGATTCCCTCTTGGCATTCTCATAAGCCTTTATCGTGATCATCTCTAGTTGAATTTCCTTCATAGTGTAGCCTAATATTTGTACCAATTTTAAGGACATTATGTTCATCCTTAAACCATTACCTATAAAAATCTTCTTAATCTTATGGTTTTTAATGATGACCTCAATATACAATGGGTTATTATGGCTAGGACCAATAGTGGACATGTCTTTTTGATCGAATGTGAGTTATCAAAATGAGGACAAATGTCCTACTAATATTTATAACTATTCAATATTAATATCTTAGGGAATAGTTGATTATTAAAAAAGGTTGTTCAAAATAGTTTTATGGACTTTAGACACATGCAAGATATCTAAAATAGAAATCTATGCGAGGGTTTTATTCAGTTGGTCTAATAGACTATAAGGCTTTTCAACAATACGATGAGACAATTTGGCCTTGGCTGACATAGTATTTGGCTTTGGATCTAAAGGAATTATGTTCACACTAGGTTTAGTGGAAGAAAAGGGTCTATTTATGATTACATAATCTAGAGGTAGCAAAGAGCCATTATAATTAAAAGATGAAATAAAAGGGCCTTGGAGAGTGACTCATACGTGTCTAGTTACATTTGAGGAATTTTGATTTGGCGAGGAGACATTATAATTAGAGGAAGTATGGGGTCCAAAAATAGTAACCCATGCAAATGGAGGTCAAATAGAACTATATGAACTCAATGTGACATTACTCGAGGGAGAGGGTGTTGACCCTATAACAATGGGTTAAGTACTATGAGGAGTACAAGATGACTCATGGGTTTTGATAGTAAAAATGACAATGTGGATTGAAAAAATGCATCCCATAGTATTGTTGTAGTCATAAGTCATGTTATTGTAACCTAAGGTATTAGCATGGGTATTATGACCCTGATTATAATCATGTTTATTATGAGTCTAGCCTTGGTTCTAATTCTACCATTGATTCTATCCTTAGTTCTAATTTTTCCTTGGTAATTGTTGATTATGTTGAGGGAATGGATATTTATAGATTCCCATATCCTAATTAGTGTCATTTGGAGAAAGTTTGATCTCAACTTCACCACTCTCAATTAAATATTTAATGAGGTGTTGAAATTGAACACAAAGATAAGCATCATGACCAACAACATGATGGAAGTTACAAAATTCATTTGCCTGATACCAATTAGGTTTGGGTTAATGCTCTACAGATGGCCTTGGTATAGGTTATACAATCAAATTATTTTTTGTACGCTTTTGGAACACTTCCTCAAAAGGCTCTCCTAGTTTGTTGAAGACTCTAAATTTGTTATTAAATACCTTGTGTGGAGAGATTCTTTGCAAAGTGTTTAATACATTAGGTGGAGATAATTGTTCATTTGGAGTTGGCAGAGCCTATACCATTTGTACATGTCTTCCTTTAGTTACTCCATTTCCAACCATATTCTTATTCTTATTAAACCCCTTGGGTTTCTCTATTGTAATAGTTTGATTAGGAGATTGAGTCTGATTTTATGTTTGACCCAAAGAATAAATCTTGGCAAGGCCTTTAGTGATAAGTGCCTTCTCAATCTATACACCCTTATCTATAATTTATTTAAATGTGTTTGCAAAATCAAGCCATAGATTGTGTACCACTTTAGGGTGTAAATTCTATGCAAATATTTTGTTTAATTATTTATCTAGCAAATTATATTGAAAGTATCCAACTAATGATCTCCACCATTGTAGATATGTTGTGATTGTGAATATTTCTCCATATCACTAATCGGCTTTGCATAAGTCAAAAATGGTTAGTTCATGTTCAATTTTATAAGAGAAGTGGTTAAAAAAAATTAAATAGATCATTCTAATCTACAACTGATCCCTTGATTAACTTAAGAAGTCAATTTAAATCTTGTCCCATTAAACTTCATGGAAACAAATGAAGAAAATAAATGTTATTGTATGCTACATTTTAGAATAATACAAAAGATGCTTGAAAGTGTTCATGAGGGTCACCTTTCGCTTTGTATTTTTCAAATTTGGGTGCCTCAAAATGAGGTGGAAAGGGGACTTGGAAAATACTGAAATCAAATGGACATGGACATATCTCATTGAGTTTGTACTTATTCATTCTATTTCTTGTCTCCAATCATGAAAAAAATATTTCATATAATTCCACTCTTACATGTTTGGTGCATTGGTAGGTGGAATATAATTTTGTTGGGGTGGTATGTCCCCCTGTTGTGTGGATTTATTATGGATATACACCCTTCAATCCACAACCTTCTTTTGATTCACTCTTTGAGCTAAGTGAGTGTTAATTTTTGGGTTGAAAAACATTCCCTAAAGTTAGCCACCTTGAATTATAAATATTCTATTCATTTTTGAGATTCCATGGTCTATTCAATAAAGTACATGTTGGTTGAGATGAACTAACTAAATTATTTTTAACAATTTCCTCAATATGCACTAAATTTTTTGGTCCTTGGTTGTATGAAAGAACAAGAATTTCTTGATGATTGAAAAATTTATGCTCCATGTCTAGAAAATCATGTTGTATAACCTATTGAGACTTAGGTTGTTCAATTGAGACATTTTGATCCATCCTAGGTGTGTTCTCAACCAAAATTTTTTGCATTAGTTCAACCATATTCCCTTGTTACTTGTAAGCATTGTTGTGTATTGGAGTGGTAACTAAAGACTCGGTCAAGTATATGATAAGTTGGTCTACATATCATTGACTTATCTTCTTGATCTTGGTAATAATATCTTGATCATTATGTGTTAACTCTATGATCATGTCCTTTCCTTTGTTAGAAGATGTAATATTTGTTTTTGCAATATTAGCAAGGGATTGTTCTCATTTTTATTCTTCTACCCTAACCAAGGTATGTAATTATTCCATAGGGAATTATAATGGAATAAAAGTAATCTTCCTTAGATCCTATAGTCATTGAAATGTCATTAAAGACCACAAAATTATTGTATCCATCATAAAATTGCTCCTACTTAAAGCTAGGGACATAAGAGAACCCATTACGAGTGTACCTTTGCATCATGTTTAAAATATTATTCTCTGTGTTTTCTAAGATTTGAAAAATGTTTTTCAAATCTCTGACAAGGTGAGTTTTGATTTTCTCTAAACAAGTGACAAGGCAAAAAAAGACTATAATAAAGAGAAGGTGGCGTAGTACCACACAATTAGAAGAAATGGTTCATGAATTTACTCAACTTTGGTGGGTTGAAATAATTAAGTTAGAAGAGGGTATAATAACTAAAATACCTATAGTTTAAACTAGTACACCAAATGTAAGTTTAGAGATATGTCAAAACAATAAAAACTAGTTCAACTTCGATGAGTTGTTACTAGAAAATTAGAACAAAGTCATTCAGATTAGGAAGGTAATAATGTGAACTAAGAAACTCAAGATGCAAAAATAGACAATAATTCCTAAGTATAAAACTAAAACCAAATGGGCAACACAAAACCAACAATATGGACATACCTCAACAATGCAACCTTTGTTTCTATCAACCATTGCTCTGATTAAGTGTAATCATGATTTTAAAAGAACGATATTATATGCATCTGGATTATAAGTAACTTGAAAATTAAGAGAAAATTATTTTCAAGAAATTGAAACTCTTAATTTAATTGATCCCATACTTTTTATAATTTTACTATTTTCATCCATGTGTTAAAACTTATTTCCAAGAGAGATAAGAAATGACATAGACAAAAAATTGTAACTTCATAATCCCTAATCTTGATAACTATAAATTACTTTCCATCAATATGAGCAATGATAGTAAAATGATCTTGATTTGAGGGAGGGATTGTAATTTCCCCCTTCTTAACCACATTTAGAACTTTTGTTTTTTTTATTTTCTCTTCCTCTTTGACCACTTTTGTTACAAATTTTGTTTTAAACATTTGATGTTCCTATTGTTCTTTTGGTAACATTGCCTTTGTAATGCATTGTTTTCATAACCATTCCTTTTCATCTTGATCCTTTTGTAGCATTTCTTGGTCAAGATTTACCTTCTAAATATTTTATTGCTCTAATTTTTTCATTTTAAGTTGTTTTTTCTCTAAATTATCCTTTGGTAAACTTTTTTTTTTCACTTGTGCTTTAGGAGAGGTACTCATATTGTGAAAGGGATTATTGATTGATGTATCTATTATAGATGAGCAAAATTTCCCATTTGAGAGCACCTAAAATAGGTTTTTAATGAAGGGCTTATCTTTTTCTTTACTTTTTCCCTGATCAACAAGTGCCTCAAAGAGGTTTTCACCTAAATATCTCGATGTTTTATCTTGTTCATGACCAAGAAAGTTTGTTTGCTCTCCAAAGTAAGCAAAAGGATCTGAATAAAAATCAAAGCCTTTATTATGATTTCCAATGACCATTCCATCTCTTAGGCCCATATACTCTATAATTTATTCTTCATTATGGAGTTCATTAAGTTATATGACCAACTTTTGTTGGTCCCAATCAATGAGTGCAAAAAAGAAAGGGCATAGGGAATAATGCGGTGTTAAGGTCATAATGTTGTTTGAATCAAATAATTCTATGTTATCAAGCTCATCAAAAAGGCTATAATGGGATTCTATGTCACTACTAAGAGTCCCATCACTCATCGACTTAGAATAATCACTATCAAAATTCATGAGGTCACCCCCAGGTAGTATAAATCTGAGACCATGATTCAAATTAGGTATACTAGCTGATAAAGGTTCCATGATTCCTTTTGCTCATGGGCCAAGGCCTTTTCCTATATAGCCTATTGATATTTAGGTTATTCAATTGAGAAATCTTGATCCATCATAGGTGTGCTCTCAACTAAAATGTTTTTCATTGGTTCAACCACATTCCCTTGTTACTTAGAATCATCATTGTGTATTGGAGTGGCAACTAAAGATTCAGTCAAGTCTATGATAATTTGGTCTACATATCATTGATTTATCTTCTTGATCTTGGTAATAATATCTTGATCATTATGTGTTGACTCTATGAGCACCTCCTTTCCTTTGTTAGAAGATGTAATGTTTGTTTGTATAAGATGAGTGAGGGATTGTTCTCATTGTTATTCTTCTACCCTAACCAAGGTATGTAATTGTTCCATAGGAAAGTCTGATGGAAATATCATGCCTGATTCAATTAACCTTAAGAGTACTTGGTATTTTTAGTATAGGTTTTGGTATTCAAAGCAATCTTCCTTAGATCCTATAGTCGTTGAAATGTATTTAAAGACCATAAAATTATCTTATCCATCATAAAATTGCTCCTACTCATAGATAAGGACATAAGATACCCCATTATGAGTGTATCATTTCATCATGTTTAAAATATTATTCTCTATGTTTTCTAAGATTTTAAAAATGTTTTTCAAACGTTTAACAAGGTGTGTTTTGATTTTCTATAAATAATTGACAAGGCAAAAAGAGACTATAATAAAGAGAAGGTGGCATAGTACCACACAATTAGAAGAAATGGATCATGAATTTACTCAACTTTGGTGGGTTGAAATCATTAAATTAGAAAATGGTATGATAACTAAAAGACATATAGTGTAAACTAGTACACCAATTATAGGTTTAGAGATACATCAATATCGTAAAATCTAGTTCAATTTTGATGAGTTGTTACTATAAAATTAGAATAAATTCCTTAAAATTAGGAGGGTAATAATGAAAACTAAGAAAATCAAGATGTGAACACAAACAAGAATTTCTAAGTATAAAACTAAAACCAAACGGGCAACACAATGTAACCACATGGCAATAGGAAGATAAAATGTGTTCTAAAACTTAGAGCATGATTGATACGCTAGATAACCTAAGTTCACAATGATCAAATGATGATGATGATGAGTCTATAAAATGAACTTCAACACAAATGGGAAATCATACCCAAGTTAACTCAAACCAAGTGCAAATGGTAAACCAATTAACACCTTGGCCTAGAACTTAGAAAGGTGAGATTATAAAATTGAATTATCAGTGTAGGTCTTAAAGATTTTTGGAAAATGATTTAGACTCAAATGAATAGCATAAAAATGTTATTTAGATAATAAAAACATAATGTTTCAAATGAGGATTTGAACAAGGCAAAATATGGTTTTGATTTACTTAGCATAATGGCTCTTTGTTCAAATAAAATGGTAGATAATAAAGGTGTTTATGTTTTGTTTACAAATAACTTTCTATACCCAAACAAGGACCAAGTAAGTAAAGGATAAAAATACCAAGTATAACTAATTAAATCATCCTAAGCCCAAAACTGACAAGGTTTCTTCATATTGATGAAATCCATCTATATATGTGCTCTTGGGAGGATAATAAGTGTTAAATCCAAAAATAAAAGTGCATGAAGTAGTAAGGTTTTACACCCCCCTTCTCCCAAGAGATTGTATGGTGACATGGACCTTTGAACTACTCACCCTGCATCAATAATATGTTTGTAATAAGTGGGGTTGTTCTAACAATTAAATTTTCTATCTTCTAAATTATCCAAAGTGTGATTAACACTAGAGATGCCTCTGATCAATTGAGTTCATACCAATTAACTAAGTATGCAAGGGTATATTCTTTTTCATAGTGATTCCATCCATGTACTGCTTAGTGGAATCCCCTAGTTAACTAGACCTAACTTAGATTTACATTATAATTAGAGAGGTTATCCACTCAACCCCTTAGAAATCATAGTATGCATGCCCTAATTTGTATGCCCTACTGTGTAGTGAGGTTGAAATAATGCTAAGAGATGACACTTTAGGTCAAATCTTCCTTAAATAACTTGTGAAAAAGATATGAACTCCCCCTCATAAGCCAAGTTGCATAAAGTAAAACTAAGTGAAAAGACTTTAAATTTTTTTTTATATATCACCCAAACCATATGAGTTTTGGGGAGATCCTCAACAATATTCTTTTCATGCCTTGGAGAAAGGCACAAATTGTAAGGAAAAGGTGCTTTTGGTCACCCAAATTCCCTAAAGGGGAAGGGGGGAGAGAAAACATGCACTCTTAATTTTTCACAAAAACAAACAAGAAATAAATTATATTTTCATAAAACAACACACTTTTAAAAAAAATTCAATTTAAGTGAGTGTAAATTTTATGCATCAAAAGTGAAGTGTTTGATGACATTCTTTTGGCCCCTTAGCCTTAGTTGTAAACTTTGAAAAACTTTCAAAAAATAATTAAAAAACCATCTAAATTCATTTTAAAGACTAAATCAAAATTTTCAAGACTTTAAGTATGTTAAAATTTGGAACTTTTCCATGTGGGACCTATAAATGTTAGAGTTTCCTTCTGCTTTGCAGCATAATTGTCAATTGAACAAGCAAGATTTGAAAACTTGCTCTCGAGTTCTCTATTTTTTTACATAGAGATTTATGTCAGTCAATAGCTATCGATGTTAGTTATAATAAGACCAATGGTGGTCATAAATAAACTAATGTCAATCGATAACAACTTATACCAATTATATGTGAAACCTTAAGCAAAAAAATGTTTTGACAAAAAACTTTTGTTAGCCCAAGGTTAGTATAAAATCTCTAGTAAAGCTCTAGATCATGCAATATAAAGTTCAAATAGATAGTTAAAAACCAAAATATCAACTTGTAATCTTTAAGAAAGCTTTAAAATCTAAATTTTGTATCATGTTCTATCTTTACACCAAAATCGATGCTAGTTAGATAGGATCGATGCCGATTTCAAAGAACTGATATTGGTCATTGCATAAACTATGTTAACAAAATCACAAAAACATGGGAAAAATGATACTAAAAATTTATTTTTAAGGAATTTTTAGGAAATATAAGATTTCCAAGTTGTTCTCCTTGCTTAAATGGGATGTGTGGTCCCATTAGTCATGCCAATATGTAGAGATGGATTACAAATATAGTTAGATCAATCATTAGTCAAGAAAACTCAATAAAATGCATAAGAACATAATTATCTAAGCCAACTCTTTAGATAGGGTTTGGAAAATGATAATTAAGAGCTAATGAAAGAAATCACATAAATAATACCTTCCCAATAGCATCCCACCACCTAAATATAACTCAAAATGTGATTTTTCCCTTGATTTGGTGCTTAATTCTTCATCAATGATGCAAGGCAAAGCTCCTCCATCATATTTTATGCACCAATGAAACTAGGATCATGATATGAAATCAAATCTATGCCTATCAATGAATCTATCCTATTACAAATTAAGTATAATAAACACCACACATGAATGAGTTATGGAGAGAATTATGCATAATAAGTTTACACAAATAAAGCTTAAAAATGGTGGTCTTGGTCCTCATATTTATAGATTTTTTAATTGAGGCATTCTCATCACTCGGTAGATCCAATTCTATGGCCTATTCCAAGTTCACATAGAGCTTTGACAACCATAGTTGGAGGTGTTATGTACATGCACTCATTTACCAGGGGTTCAACACTCCTCAATTTAGGCTTGATCCTTATCTTATTTACCATGTTTGTATGGTGGTGCAATGTGATACATGAATCCATGTTGGAGGGACATCACACCAAAGTCATACAATTTTAACTTTGACATGGTTTTATTCCATCCATTGTATCGTAGGTCATATCCCCCTTCACTTTATTATGGGCATTTTTCCATTGATCAGAATCAGCCATGATCGTCCATCTTGAGATCAAGATGTGTAGCCATGTATTAATCTAATTTTATATAATTAATCCATAAATACCCTCATAAATATTTATAAGGAAGGGACATTAAAGAGGCATGGGAGGCCTTAAACATGATATTTATTGCATTTATGGCTTATGGATGCCATCCCACAAATGATGTCACTTGATGACATAGATAATAAGAATAAATTTCCATCTAGAAGATATTCAATAGCTTCTATGGATTTTTCATTTAAACATTTGATTTGGATTAATTTTCCTAAGTGAGATTAATTAATTTTTATGCAATTCTTTGGAAATTAATTGCACATTATTAATCAAACTAGTTAGAATTTCATATTATTAGGTCCTAATTTGACTGGAGAGGAATTAGAAGAAGATGTTAGTTGCATATGGACCAATATTCTATTTAGGGCATTATCAACATGAAATAACACATGCACATATCATGTGATTTTGAATTAGAGGAATTCAGTGATTTAGAGGGTCAAATTGCATTTTCATCATTTTGACTCAAAATGATTTGAAAAAATTTAATAATCATATAAAATTCATTTCCCCATTTAGGGATACATTAGCTTAAATTGAAATTTATATATGACAAGATCAGACTATTTAGTGTATTTAAGTAATTTTTGCCTAAATTATGCACTTTCATAAATTTCAAGTAAGATTGAAAATTTCCAACATAATGGTGTTAGGAATTGAATGTCCATAGAATGTAACTTCTATCTTTGTAGGTCTTCCTTCACTTGTCCTCATCTCATAGTCTGTTAGGGTTCCATGAAGTCCATCCATATTTATCTAGATCTTGCATCTCTTCAACAATAGATGCTTTAAAATCAAACTTGGGAGTTAGATATCTCAAAACCTTTTGAACAATAGTAGACTCTTTCAATTCTTCACCTATACCTCTTATGATGTTGACCACTTCATCAACCCTCAATATGTAGGTTTTAATGGTCTCATCTTCATTCATCCTTAGGCTTTCAAACTATCTTTTACGGGTTTTCAATTTATCCAACTTGACCTTGGAGTATCCCTCATGGATAGTCTCCAACTTGTCCCACATCTCTTTGGTAGAAATATAGTGCATCACCTTTACTATATCTACCTCTGATAGGTCACAAAGAATACCATTCATTATTTTTAAATTATTGTCCCTAACCTTCTTACCTACTGCATCTGTAGGGGAAATAAGGGGTGTAGTATATCCATCCAAAATTGATTGCCAAACATCATGAACTTGAGACATCAAATATATTCTCACCTCGACTCTCCAAAAATAATAATTGGATCCATTGAATAATGAAGCCTTACATATAGATAAACCACCTTGTGTTTGACTATCCATCTTCACTTGCTTAGGATATCCTTTAGGATATTAGGCCTATTTTAAAGGACCTTATCTATTACCAAATGTTATAATTAAATATAATGAGAAGGGGGGGTGAATCAGTGCCCTTAAAACAATCATTCAATCACATGCATCAACCAATGCACAAATAAACATACACATAAGCATATAACATATGAACACAAAAGATATGTAAGAAATTATCATGGAGAATAAAATCCACTGAAACATATCTTGTAATACATTATTATAAAAAATGGATCAATATTTAGTAAGGCACTAACCCCACAAGGAGTACCAACCCCTCAATAGTTAAACACCAACTCGACTAGTCCTTTAGCAAGTACCAACTTACAAAGAGGCACCAACCCCCTAGGTAAATCAGCACCAACTCAACCACATAGAAAATTTGATCACATTTAGACACCTTTTTATTTCTCAATTGATGATGATCACCTTATTTTCCTTTTCACACTATTATATCTTTCTTAAATATCCTATTATACCTCTTTGCTCAACTAACACTCTTCTAGGTAGATATAGATCATATAACCTTACTCATCATTTATAAAAACATTTTTATAACTTCATGCCATATTAAAAACACCTATCTAATTTTATTTAATCCCTTTACATCATTTCTAAACCTCTATTTCATTTTTTCATATCCTCAATAACATAACGAGTCAATTAGGCATATTAGACCTTCTTTTTATACTTGACTCTTGATTTCACCAACCTTGGTTAGCCACAAACCTCTCAATACTTGGATCACCATTGGAATAAATAAAATATCATGTTTAACAATTGAAATAATCACTACATATTTTGGCCACCATACAAGGTAAAAGACCTTAAATAGACCACTTCCATATGCTCACTCAGAACTGCAAACAGACCTCAAATACCTAGTCAAGAACCTTTAAACGTTCACACCTTCATAGGCATTTATCATGAAATAAAATCATTAAAGTTAACCTATTATACCTATATAAAAATTTAATATACATTATACTCTTCAAATCTATGCATAATGACTCAGGAACATCATTCTCACTAACACACATAAAACTCCTTGAAAGCTCCAAAACACGATTATGGAAACCAAGAATTAGAACACATTTGTGGACACTTTTATGAAATTTAAATGGGTCTATATTATCATTAACCATACTTATAAAATATTTATATATATATATATATATATATATATATATATATATATATATATATTATAAGTTCCAATAAAAATATTGGTCTTATAGACCAATCTCATAGCTTCACTGTACACAGACCTCACTGTGTTAGACAAGTTAGATTGAGATAAAAAAATTTCCATACACAAGATTATTCAAAACTTATATCCATTAGGGATATGTTTTATATATATTTAAAAATAACCCCATGTATTTTTATCCACTCTTAATCCATTTCAACCCATCCCTAATCTCATTCTCACTTCTACCTGGTTTTCTAACTGTCTTCCTCACTAGGCCTTTTTAGTGATAGGCCAACTTACATGACTAGTTTATCATATTTTAATTTTTTAACACACTAAAAAACTTAAATTAAAAAAAATAAAAGTCTCACACATCATCCTCTAATCATTTAATGTTTTGACCTAGTCAACCTTGCATACTACATCAAAAATATAAGAAACAAGGGATTTGATATAGCTTCCATTCACTCTTATGACAAACAATTCCACCTAGAGGTACTTAAGAGAGTTTAATACAATATAAAATAATAATAATAATAATAATAATAATAATAATAATAATAATAATAATAGTTCAACCAAACTAATCTAATCACTTTTGAATCATATCTTCCATATCGGGTCACTATTAGTGTTTTAGAGAGGGTTTAGACTATCTTCCATTCTTAATAATTGTTCATAAAACTTAGGATCTCAAATTATAAAAAAAATGCTATTAAATTTAATCTATTACCCTTCCCTAACTACCATTAACTTATTTTATCCTCATTCAAAGGTTTCATGTGCTAACGAGCATAAGAAAATCCTTCTCAGGTTAGCAACACCTCATTTTGTGCACACATAAAACTTCAAAACCATATTTCATGACTTATCCTTCAAAATTTAACCTTAGACTTGGTAAATACATTTGAAAAAACCTATCACACCTATAATAATTCTCATATGATCTCTATCACCTTGAAAACTAAACTTGACCCTTTAATAGGCCACACTAGGTCTCTTTGCACATTAGGTTTTGAACTTCCAGTCATACTTAGACCTTGAACACACCTTGAAACCTATTTTACTATTATAAACACCTCATAATCATGTCATAAAACCTCATACCATACTCACACACTTCTAAATTTATTATCACAAGCCTTATACTACTCATCTCATTATGTAACCAAGCATGTGCCTTCTCACTAGGTCTCTTTATCCAAAAACTAAGCCAAGAACTGACCTAGTAACCTCCTATGAAATATTATATAAATTATGCACATGTTAAAACAATTTAAAAAATATTATCATATGATATACGATTGATTTTAATCCTTCATATATCTTGATAACACCTCAATATTCCTCATTAGGTCAAGCAGAGTCTAAGACTAGATTGGTTGCATGCTAAGGCTTAATACCTTACCCCTGAAGGTTTACCTTGAAGCATTCCTGAGTGTTTCAACACTTCATATTCATGATTTTAAACCCTTAACCATCCAATTATACATATGTTTATCCATCTTACTATACCACCGTCATCGTATGCATGTTTATGATATGACAAAGTTCCTTAAGACTAGTGCTTAAAAGTATGCTTGCCTTATATCTTAATCTTGACCTTAACATGTCATCAACCTCAGAATAATTACCAAGTTTTCTTCAAATTCTATCTCAATAGAGAGATAATAGGTTTAATTCAAATTCTCTTTTTTCATAGGACTCCTTGTCACATACCACTTAACCATACATGACACCAACATTGACTTTGACATCAATGACATTCATCTCGACCTTAACATTGATGACAAAATTAATGAAAAAACACAAACAAAATGGACATACCTGAACAATTCAACCTTTGTTTCTATCATCTATTTCTCTGATTGAGTGTAACCATGATTTTAAAAGAACAATATTATACGCTTTTGGATTATAAGTAACTTAAAATGTAAGAGAAAATTATTTTGAATAAAATAAAACTCTTAATTAGATTTATCCTATAATTTTTGTAATTGCATTAGTTTCATCCATGTCTTAAAATTTATAAGCTCATCAAAGAGTTTTAAAATAATTTTAGTTCAAAAATTACATTATTGGAAAATCAGATTACTCATAGTGTGTACATGTATGTAACATTTCTAGATGAAGATGTACACACATTTGATAAAACTCTTTGATGAGCTTATTCATAGTGATGATTTGATATTTTAGGGATTCACAAGCACAAACCCTAGGTATTTCAAATTGAATATGCATGCATACACCATCTAGAGGATATGTATGAGGTGGAGGGGTTTGATGAATGATGCATTGATTACCTTAATTTTAAACCTTAAGATAAGCCACCTTATCCCTTGGAAAAGTGATAGTTTGGACCTAGTTAGAGGGATGGTAACTATCACCCTACATAGGGTGAGGAGGAAGAAGAGGCTTAATATTATTGTAATAATAATTAAAGAGAGACTAAATTATAATATTGTTTTGAAATACTCTCTTTATATTGACCAATTTCATTAGTCTATTTTATTATACCTTTGATTGATTTAACAATGTATAGTAAATAACAAGCAAGTACTACCATCATCTATTATGCAATGAAATATTTACTAGATGTATTCATATTAAACATGATTTATTCTTTTTTAATAAATGAAAATATGATTTTTAAGATCATAATAGTTTAGAAATCAGAAATCAAGAAACCCTATTTCAAACTAGGGTTTTACACAAGAAGACATAGAGGTCGTGTTCACCAAATGTTTAACCCTAAATTGATATGGTAAGATAGGGTTAATAATATATAAGAGTTTAAGCATAAATGATAGGCTATCATTATACATCTGATTTAACCAATCAATGGATTAGTGTAATTTTCTACCAAGACTAGTGTCCAAGGCTATATGCAATGAGACCATTGGATATTGGAGTTTATAGTTCACTATTTGGGGGGATTTACTTCTGCTATGATTTTTAATCCTAAAAATAATAAATAAGACTCTAGCTCTAGTTTGTAGAAAATTAAATCTAAAAGGTTTAATAACTAAATATATCCTATGACATTCACACCATCAACATCTATAAATTAAACATATGTCATAAGACATATGATGTCCTCACTCGACTTTTCTGACTGGGTAAGACAATGTGATATTTGATAATATGAGATTGTTGTCTATTGTCACTTAAACATCTTTTGATAAATTCTGAATATGGAGATAGATTAACAAACTTTACTTTATATGAAATTTAAAGACACATTCTTGAATAAATAAATAAACCTCTACATGTAATGGAAACACACCTGCATTAAAGGAAATTCACACTTTGATTTTGAAAAGGGAAATCACACTTGCGTTGAAAAGTAAATCATTCTTATGTTTTTCACACTTACATTTAAAATAAATCACTCTTGCATTTAAAAGGAAATTACACTTTGTAGTAAATGAATTATACCTGAATGAAATAAATACTTCTACATTATAAACTAAGTTACCAATTTGTCTTGATCTTCAAATAAAAGTTGGACCTTGCTCCTTCCTCAAAATAGAAACAAATTTACTCAATAATGAAAAGGAATATTGAACTTTATTTCATTATCAAAGGAATGTGTGTGTGTGTGTGTGTGTGTGTGTGTGTGTGTGTGTGTGTGTGTGTGTGTGTGTGTGAAACTATACTAGAATGCTTCTTCTAATTTATGATTGATTAACTAATTTTAACAACTTTTTAACTCTTCCAACTATCTAAAATGGGAAGGAGACATGCATTTAAAGTACATCTCAACATCTATTCATAGAATACAAAATCTAGAGATCTAAATAGCCAAATTTATTTATTCAAAATATAGATGATCTAGGAATTAGGCCCCATGCATATAAGAAGGTGTTATAACTAACTCAACCAAAAATATATGGAAAATAACTAACATATATTTGAAGAGATTTATCTGGTTTTACAAAATATAAGTACAATTATACCTAGATCATTTTTGACCATTATTATGAATAGTAATGTTTAAAAATAAGATATCTAAATATGAAAATTTTATTTATATACAATAAATATCTTTAGAATCATTATTTTGATCAATAAGATCCAACTAGACATCTTTAGAGCATGCCTGAGTGTTTTTGGAGCATTCTATATAGGTCTTTAGAGTACCTTTGGAGCATCTTCGAAGCATCAGACTTCAAAGCTCATTTGTCAAATCCTCAAAACTATATCCAAAAAGAATTGCCAAAACTATTTGATATCTTCTCAAAATTGTCCCACCATAGGGATATGTTTCTGTACTCAAAATTATGTTCATTTTATCCAAGTTAGACACAATAATAAGATAAAATATCAATAATGTATAACATATAAACAAAAGATAAATTGCAATCATTTCCTACTTAGATAAGACCTTAACTATTAAATGCAATGCAATATATAACCAAAAGGTAACACTTATGGATATTTTTTATTAGATGTAATGAGCTATATAGAATGTTCATCATTTTTCTCCCACACTTTATCTTTTACAAGTCCTCTTGAAAACAAGTGGGATAACTAGTCTTCAATCCAAAAGTCTAGATTCGAGTCACTAATTGAGATCATAAATCTAAAAATGGTGTCCATAATCATGATGACATCTAAGAAAGAATCCATAATCTCTAACTATTGTGTGGATCCAAGCCTAATATTCAACTTCTACCTGATTATGCCAACTCTGCCATGGAGATAGAGAACAAATAGGATGCATGAATCTCATTCCAATCCATATGTATGAGCCTCATTCATTCTAATCCATATATCTGGGACTCCTTCATCTAAGATGTAATTGATAATTTGTGCAATTTCCTAAGCTCTCTTACTATTCCACCTGATGGTGGTGGAGCTCATGACTTCCCTACATTTTAAAGTAACAAGTAAACTCTTCCACTTGGATATGCTGGCATTGATGGAATTAGAGAATGTTGGCTCATAAAAAATCTAAAAGTTGATGCATTGGCTCTCAATAATTCATGGTATTTATTTTTCATGTGCATGTGGTACGTGGGTTGAAAATAAGTAAGAAGCTTTTGGGCCTCTAGAAATTAGGGTCCCATACATAGACTCGTGGTGTTCTACATTTCAAAAAAATTATTATTGGCTTGTTACCATGTTGTCTAATTTTTTAGGGTAGATAAAAAAGCATGCAATTTTGTTTCCCTTACAAATAAATTTACTAAAAACCTAGATTGATAACCCAACAACATGTTAAAAATATAGAATTCACAAATTTTATCTTGTCTTTTTATGGTACTCTTAAGAAAGACATCCATAAACATGTGTTCATCATCAGTAATATGAAGAAATCCAAGATAAATCAACTGTATCTCCCATTTATATATTTTTTCATGAATAAAAAGAACATAGATATAATAAGGTTCCCTGCATGATAACAAATTTTCAAAAATTGCACATATATTCTAGATGGAAGTCTAAGCTTTTTGAAATTGTTAATGTGACTCCACTTTAATATTAGTATTTTATTCTTCCAAATTATGAATTTTATCTTGGGTTATATTCTAAACTAAAATCATTCCATGGAGTGGAAGGGGGAAGGAAGGAATAGCTCTTATAGGTCATTCAATCTGGACTACTATTTTCCTCATCTCTCTATGCATGGCTCGTAAAAAAGTTTGTAATTTAATATTTTGAGTGGTTAGCTCTTATAGTCTATTAGTGTGTTGAGAAATGAATGCATTTTTATTATAAATAGTCTATCATATATTATTAATCTAAGTATTTTTATCAAAAATATAATTTTGCAAATCAACAATTTGGGTATCCTTAATGCAATGGAATTCTGTAAAGTACTCAATTCCTAAGTTTTGGAAAACATCATTTTGTGTACTCTAGTCTAATCAACTTTCATTACTATAAAAATTAATTCTTGTTCCCTAGCTTGAGTGATATATTCTTCACATCTTCTTTTCAAATTAAAAATAATTTGGTTCTTACCTTTCAATGTTGAACGAAGAAAATCCAATTTTACTTGTTACTACCAAATTGTTTCTTCATGATAGGATAGAGCCATGACATGCTGCAACTCTTCTTATTCATTATCAAGATGGGGGGAATATGGACCTTCTTATATCAGTATCAATTTAACTTTATCAGCTGTAGAGGGTAAAGGTCTTTCTACTTCTTGAGCTGTAATTTATTCTACAAGGGTTTCTTCTTTAGCTACTTATTTAGGATCTGTAATGTCCATGAGAGATCTTAAGTTTCCCAAAATATTAGTTGCCTATACATCTCGTTCTTCTTCCTCCTATAGAATGAGCTTATGACTACATCAGAGTTTGATTAGAGGATTAAGGATTTTTTATAAAACCCCCATTCATCTTTTTTATCTTTGGCATAATATCTTCAGAGCTAAGAGCACCAAAAATGGGCCTTATTTAATTTGTGTTATTATGGGGGAAGGATAAATAGGGAGTGGTGTTTTATTGATATAATTTTGAAAGCATTTATGGCAAAAGGAGGACCAAGCCTTTTCACCCTTAAGTTTTTGTAAAAAATTATGCTGATAGAAGAGGGTAACCAACCCATGGTGTTTGACCGACCCATTACCTCTTTTTAATTTATGAGAAACATTAATTAAGGCATGTTTAAGAAAAGTAGGAAGGTTTACCTGGTAATCTACTCTGGTGGATCCTTTCCTCAAGTGAATAAGAAGTCACATGACATCTCCATTGACCACCATAAACTAACCATCATAGGTAAGATATTTCATTACCCAAAATGCAACATTCTACCATGGTTTTGGAAGGTTGTCTCTCATAATTACTTTGACCACATCTTGTGGGGATTTGGCAAATCTAGGATGGAACTAATTTCATTCAATAAACATTTGAATTAAGTTGACAAAGCTTAATTTATTTGTGATAATTACACCCTCCTCAAAAATTTAAGAGAGTGCACTAATCATAGAGGGATCCACCAGAATGTGTTTACCTCTAATAAAAAAATGGTTCTCATAAAAAATTTCAAAGAATTATTACACAATATCTTCTTGAAAACCCTAAAAAAAATTCAATAAATTCAACCATGTTACCGACTCAAAAATGTCTCTAGTTGATTCATCCTTTAGCAATGCATCTGATGATTCTGGTTTGTTTTTCTTCTTTCAACCTTCCATCTTCAAAGCTATCACTATTTTCTTGAGAATTTGATTACCTTATGAAAAATGGAGCTTGAAATTGCATAGGGTATAGAGGAAGGTTATAAACTAGGGATGTGTTGTAACAATGGATAGTAGTAACAATGAATAGCAAATCAAGAGTTATCATGCAGTTATAGCAAAAATTATGATAACAATTATGTTGATCACTTTGGATCATACAATATTTAATGAGAAAGTACTTTTGTGGTCATTATCAATGATGTGGTGTAAGTGTCATAATTGGAAATACTTGAAATAATATCCACAATAATTTTTGCATTATATCATATCTTTTTAAAAAGGGCCTATTAAGATAACTTCACATAAAATCTTTGAATATGGCGATGATGTTGTTGACTTCATCATATCCACTTAAAATCACCAAAATTGTCCATTTTAAAAGTGATAACTACCTAATGATTACACATACATGGCATGAAATATAAAATACCTAACCTTTTGGAAAAATAAATACAATTGTACCCTTTTCATATGAATCCATGCCTATCTCTTAGGGTTTCCATGTGTCTTACAAGGATAAACAAGTCTGATAAGATAAGCTAATTGATAAAAATTCATATTTTATTGCAAACAAATTCTTTTGAAAAGTGTTATTTGTTGGTTTTCACCTTTCAGTATTTTTATTATTTTTTTTTTTCATTTTTTATATTTTTTCATTTTTATATTTTTTCTTTTTTGAATTTTAAAGGAATGAGAACTATCATTTGTTGGTTTTTAGCACTCCTCTTTTATTGTATGTTTGATGCAAATATCATTTGACTTTAGTGGAAGAACTAAGTTCTTCAACAAGGTTAAATTGGTCTTGATTTTGCTCAATAAACTCCTCCTTGATGAGAGGTTTTTTGTACACCTTAATCATATGACCATTGACCAAAAGTGGGTTACCATCAATTGGTTGAAGCTAGATAAAGCCATTTATAAAAATGGTTTTGATCAGTTATGGTACCAACCATCTTTTCCTAATCTTACCCTAGAACTTTTGGAATTTAGAATCAAATAGAAGTGCCAAATTACCCTCTTGAAACTATTTTTATTTGATGTGAGTATCATGCCACTACTTCCTCTACTTTTGGATCATGTTGGTTTGAGTAAGTACATCCATTCTCAGTTCATCTAGTCCATTTAATTACATTATTATTTCCTTTTATACTTCATCAATATCAATTCCCATATCAACTGTTATCTTGAATGTTTGCAATTCAAATTTTATTGGTAAAATAGGTTTCTTTCCATACACAAGTTCATATGGAGAGAATCATGTGTTTATCTTCCATGTTGTAGTATATACCCAAACTACTTTTGGTAATTTTTTTTACCTAATTTTTTCTATTTTTATTCACAATATTAGTCATAATGTTTTCTAGATCTCAATTCATGACTTTCACTTTCTCATTATCTTGGGGATGATATGGTGAGGATTTCTTATGATTAACCTAGTACAGTTATTTGAAAGCCTTGATTATGTTGGACATGAATTGGGGACCTTGATTGAAACAATAGATCTAGGAGCTCTAAATCTCAACATAATCTTATGATATAGGAAATCAACAACCATTTCTTTCCTAGCAAAGGTGAGTGCTTTCACTTCAACCCACTTAGTAACATAATCAGTACATACTAATAAATATTATTTCCCTTGATATGGTGGGTTGATTAGTTCAACAAAATCCAAACCCCATTTTTCAAATGGTTTTAAACTTATTCAAGAATGGAGAGGTATTTTAGATGACAGAGTAGGCTTACCCATCCTTTGGCAAGGATCACATTTCCATACAAACCTTTTGACAGTCTTGTAAAGAGATGGTTAGTAGTAACCTACACCAAGGATGTTGTGAATAGTCCTTTTTGATTATTAATATCCTCCTACTAGTTCACTATGGCATGCTCTTATGTTGTCATACACTTCATCTTCTATGACACACCTACAAAGTATATGATCAGGTCTAGTTTTAAACAACATGTCTTTAAACCATTTGAAATGAGAACTAGTTGTAACCAAATATTTTTTTCTTTAGAAGTAAAGGAATGAGGAAAATTCCCTGTTGCCAAGTAATTTTCAATCTCTACATACCATGTGGAGTATATGCATATAGAAAACAATAGTTCATCTGGAAAAGAGTCATCCATAGGTTCATCTTCACTTTAGTGATCAATCTAGATAAAAAGTCAACAACAACATTATACTTCTCAGTTTGTCTATAATGGTAATATCAAATTATTGAAACAATAATAGCCATCTAATTATTCTTCTACCTACTACTGGTTTATTCATTAAGTACTAAATAGATGAATGATCTGTATAGATAAATACTTGGCAACCAATAATGTAATGCCTAAACTTGTTTATAGCATAGACAAAAACAAGAAATTCTTTTTGTGTGGTAGTGTAATTCTTCTCTGTGGGAGTAATATTCTTGTTGATATATAAAATGGCATACATTTTCCTATCCTCATCTCTTTGACTTAGAAATTCTCCTAATGCATTATTGGAAGCATCAATATAGATATGAAAAGTCTTTTTATAAGTAGGTCCTTTCAAGACTAGAGTAGTCATGAGTTTGTTCTTTAATATTTTAAAATCTTCTTGACACTTATCATTCCATACAAATTTACTATCTTTTGTTAAAAAAAAACATAGGGATAACTATCTTGTTGAAATATTGAATAAATATTCTAAATATCTTGCATGATAGAGAAAAATTTTAACATTAGTTTGCGTTTGTGGAATGAGGAGATTAGAAATTACTTTAATCTTTTTGGGATCTACTTTTATACCTTGAAAAGAGATATGATATCTTAATATTATCCCTTCATCAACCATTATGATGCATTTATCATGACTCAAAGATACTTGATGTTCCTAAAATATATTAAGTACTTTATCGACATTATTCAAATCTTCATCAAATGTAGTATCATTGATAGTGAAATCATCCATGTACATTTCCACACAATCATTTTTAAGATTAGAAGAAACGGATAATACTTATATCTAAAAGGTAGAAGGTGCATCACACATCCAAAAAGGATTGTATAAGCATATATTCCCTAGGGGTAGGTAAATATGGTCTTATATTGAACTTCAAGGGATATTTTTATTTGATTGTATCCACTGAATCCATCTAAGAAATAAAAATACTATTTTCCTGCCAAATTATCCAAAACTTGATCAATAAAAAGCAAGGTAAAGTTGTCTCTCATAGTGGCTTTATTCAGTTCTGTGTAGTCTACACAAACTCTACATTTTCCATTATTTTTAAGCATAATGACTATAGGTGAAACCCATTGACTATCAGATATGGGATAAATAAAATTAACTTCCAATAGTTTTTCTATTTCCTTCTTAACAATTTATTTCAAGGATGGGTTAATTCTCCATTGTGGTTGTCTGACTGATCTAACATTTTTAGTGTAGATGTGATGTGTAAAGACACTGGGATGTAGTCCTTTCATATCACTTTAATCCCAAGAAAAACCTTTTGTGTGTTTTACCAATACATCAAAAACTTTTCTTTCCTACTAGTTAGTTAACCAACTGTTAATAGTCAACAGTTTACTATGTTGAATTACAATTTATTTAGTGCTTGGAATAATGGAATTTAACTATTTATATTCACTCATCAAGGAATTTAATGGAAATATTTATGTTAGTAACATGTGAAGTGTGGCTTCATCCTTGTAAAACATTTCACTTGTAGATAATATATTGGTCAATGGATAATGAAAATCATGTAAAAATGAATTTTGTTCATTTCAAGCCTAGTCGATTGTGTCTTGTTGAATGTTTTGTGGACTAGATAACATGTTTGGTGATATTATGGTATTGTATTGATTTTAAATAATGGATATGGATTCTTTCCATTCATGATTTTTCATTTTTTAAGCATAGTTATTAGTCTTTGTAGCTAAGCCATTAGTCTTCAGAGCTAAGCTTCTAGTCTTCAGAGCTAAGCTACTAGTCTTCAGAGTTAGACTTTCAGAGTTAAGAGAAAAATTGATGGACTTTGAAGAAAAATTGTATAACTTCAAATAAAAATTATTAGACTTTGGAGCTAGGATTTCTTGGTCTAATTATTCTATTATTTATTTCTCAAACTCTTGGGCATGTTTCTTGATGGTAAGCATGGCTAAGGAAGACACACTAATCTAATTTTATTTAAGATGATCCACCCATATTTGTTTAGAAAGACCCATTGAAGGTCTAATAGGAGGATAGAGAGATATTTATTAGCACAAATTCTATTAGAAATGGTCATGTTTATATATTTATAGTCAATTCATGCTACAACTATAGTTAACCAAGGTCTATCAAGAATGAATGGATATCCTACCCTCTTTCATTTAGGTTGAAGGATCATGAAATCAATAAGGTATTACCAAGATTATATGGTGATTGGTACATTATATATGGTTCTTTCAGGGGAAAAAATGGATTAATCTACCATTTACAAGACTGTAGTGGTAGGTTAAATCCTTGTGAGAGATAAAAACTCTACTTTGTTGACAGGCAGTATGTTTATGGCAGCACCTAGATCTGCAAGTACATCTAAAATGGACTTTTTTCCAATCACCATAGTTATCACATGACTAATAGGATCTCTATATTTATGAATAAGTATATTTCCTTCCAGTAAATCAATAATTTTGCCTATTACTTGAATTATTTTAGGATATTTCTTCTTTATTCTTGGTGCTTTGATGCACAATCCTTTAATGATTTGAATCAACTTATGAATATCCTTAATGGATTTGAACAGTGGAATTTCTATCATCTCTTTTAATCCATGCATTAATTTAGAATCTTCCCTAGGTTTCTCTTCCTTAAGTCTCTTAGGAAATGGAATAGTAGAGGGATCTTGAATTGTGGTTGGTGTAGTTATGGATTCTACCTTTTCTTTAGTTGTTTCTTGGACTAAAAGTGATTTAAGAGTTATTTAATCATTATGAATTTTAGTTATGGTGATGGGTGAATATCCTAATACATGCCCTAATCTAAGTTGAATATTATTACATTTAGCTAAACCACTTGCAACATTATTTTCTTGATCAACTCCATAAACAGGTGTATTTTGCCTATTCTTTGAATTTACCACTAGTTAGGCAAGTGACTGTGGTTGGTTAACCTACTACTCAATTTTTGGTGATTGAGGTTGTGAAGACATCAAGGCTTGCTATGGATTAAATATTCTTTGTGGCTAATATTATTGATTTATCTAGTGAGGTGGTGATTGATGTACCCAATATGGTTGTTGGTTTTATTGCTATGCCCAAGGTTGATTTTTAGGTATTATTCACATCTATGGCATCTATTATTTATCAACCCATGATTGTGGTTTTGGTGGTACCCATATTGGTGGTGTGACTTTTTCAACCCATGATGGCATCCATGGATTGGGAGAAAATCTTGGACCAAACCGATTTTGAGGATGGGAGTATTGGTTTCCTTCTCTTTAGATAAAGTTTATTTCCTCAATTATATGTACTACTTGTTTCATTTTGTTTCTTAAAATAGGAATGTGTTTGTAATTTTTAGTGCCATGGTTTATGTCATAAATACTTCATACCTTTGTTTTATCTAAAGGACAATCTTTTACCACATGTTTGAATCTACATCTAGGACAATATATTGACAACTGTTCAATGTTGGTAACATTGGCTTTTGTTTTGAGTCCATATAAGGTAGATGTCAATTATAATAGAATGTATATCTTAAAATTATCATATTCTTCCATTTATTGTCCAAATTTAGGTGATTTTTCTAATCTTGATTTCCTTGTGCTAGGTCTTATCCTAGAGTAATTAGAACACAATGCTGAAATTTGATGAAAGGTTAACTTGTCAATGTCACCCTTTCCCATTAGGTTCAAATCATCATGTGCATCATCATCTAATCCTTTAAAAATGACTATTTTGATAACCTCATTAATGAGTTGGTAACCACTCTTTTTATGGGTAAATATAAACCTATCAAGGTAATCTTCTAAGGTTTCATCATCATTTTGTTTGATCTTGAAAAAATATTACTTTTATTATTTAACTCTACAATAATCCTGATATTTGTCTAGAAATGTAGTTTCCATTTCATCCTAAGTTGTTATGGAATTAACCTCAAGGCCCATGAACCATCTCATGGTTGCATCTTTGAGTGTAGATGGGAATAACTTCAATTTTTTATTGTTTGTGGCATAATCATATGTTTGACAAAGAACTTAAAATTCAAAGAGGAACTAATATGGATCCTCTAAGGATTTACCTCTAAAATTAGGTAAAATGGATGGTGTAATGTTTTTCATGGAAGTTATATCATCAAGACCTAAGATGATTAGATAGGAAAAAGTTCTATCTTGTTGGGGCTATCGATCGGGTTTTTATACATGTGCATGTTCATCTCCCATATTTTCTTCCCAACTTTGGTTATCAATTCAATCTAAATTCTCTTATCAATTGCTTAGCCTATGGTCTACCTCAGGAGGGAAATATTCATTGGTGATTAGATCTTATTCTTGTAGAGCTTGTGGATCAAATATGACAATTCTAGAAAGGGATTTTTTAGGATTGATTCTCACTATAGGAGAAGATGTTCTAAATAGGATTCTTCTGGTAGGATCTACTTGTGAGGATGAGCCTTGTTTAGGAAAGGAATTAAAAAAAGTTTGTATAGGATTTTAATTACCTTTATTTCACTTCCTAATATTTTCATCAAAAATTGGATCCTCTCTTCTTCTTGATTTATTTGGGATCCCTTAGAGATAAATCATCTTTGATAATATCTTGGGAAGTTCATAAATCTAAAGATTCCTAAACTATTTTTATGTTTTTTTATTTTTATGAATGTTTTTGAATTTCCTTATATATATCTAATGTAGGATCTCATTAGCATTTATTGATGATGTCCCCAGTAATTGAACCAAAAATGATAAGCCATCATTTTATCTCTCATTTAACTAATCAATGGATTGGTGTAATTTTCTATCATGGCTAGTTTTTAAGGATATATATAATAAGATCATTGGATATTGGAGTTTATAATTCATTATTTGGGGGGTTTTATTTCTATTGTGATTTATAAATCCTAAAAATAATAAATAAGACTCTAACTCTAGTTTGAATAAAAGTAAATCTAAAAGGTTTTCTAACTAAATATATCCTATGGCATTCACAACATCAACATCCAAAACTTAAACATCTGGCGTAAGACATATGATGTCCTCACTCGACTTACCTAGCTAGGTAGGACAATGTGATATTCTAGAATCTGAGAATGATGTCTATTGTCACTTAAATAGCTTTTGAAAAATGCTAAATATGGAGATAGTTTAACAAACTTTAATTTATATGAAATTGAAAGACACACTCTTGCATAAATAAAATAACCTCTACATGTAATGGAAACACACTCACATTAAAGTAAATTCACACTTTGATTTTGAAAAAATAAATCATGCTTGCATTGAAAAGGAAATCACTCTTTTATTTAAAAGTAAATTACACTTTGCAGTAGATGAATTATACCTTAATTAAAGAAATACTTCTAAACTATAAACTAAAGTACCAATTTATCCTAATCTTTAGAGAGAAGTGGACCTTTGTTCCTTCCTTAGAAAATGAAATACTTTACTCAATAATGTAAAGGAATGTTGAACTTTATTTCATTATCGACATTTTTCTATGGCATATTACCCACAAGGTAATAGTTAGGTTGAAGCATCTAACAAAACCATTGTCAACATCCTTAAAAAGATTGTCAATGATGCTAGCCATAATTGGCACCTTCAGATATTTTGTGCCCTCTAGGCATACCATACCAATCATCACACTCGCATAGGTGTCACTCTAGAACTATTTGTTTATAGTACTAAGGCCATTATTCCCATTGAGGTTGAGTTACCTTCATTACACATCTCTCTAAAGCATGTCCTAAATGATGAAAAATATTGAGTATCTCACTTGCAAGAGACAGAGTTACTTGATAAGAAATTCTTGGCCATAGTAAACCACCTGCAAGCATACCATAATTGACTATGTGGCCACTACAATTGACATGTGAAACATAGAGAATTTAAGCTTGGTGATCTTGTTCTCAAAGAAAACCAAGGATGAGAAGAAGCATAAAGGAAATTTTAAACCCAACTAGGTAGGTTCTTTCATCATACAACCTCACCATACCAAATGAGGACAAACTTGATGACTTGTCGAATATTATACACCTCAAACATTACTTCACTTGAGTAACTTGGTATATTGTCTATAAGGACCATTTCAAGTTGTACCATATTATAAACTTTCTTCCTTATATCATATCATTCTACCATCCTATCACTTTGTCATTCACCATTTATTTCATTTTACCATACCTTTTTATCGATCAACATGTTTTGACCCTCCCTGCCTAGCCTATTTGACCTTGATTCATCCATTAGTTTCACTTTTAGCATGAAGAATCAGATTAATTTTAGTATTTATTTTAAGTATTATAGATAGAGGCCATATTTTGGAGCAATATGATAGAAGTTTTGACAATTGTATCCTTCATTTATTATTTCATTCTATACCATGCCTTGTTTGTGTGGGCCTGATCATAATCACCTTTGGATAAATCAGTGTCTCATCAGTCTTGCTTCTAATTATAACTTCTTATGGGAAAATTAGTATCATTGATATATGTTGTTGTTTCTAAGTTATAACCATCTATGGGAAAACTAGCAACAACCCTTGTTTATTGTACCTTGACATACCAACTTGTCATTCCTATGTTATATTATGCCATCATGCTAATTATGCCTATTTTGTTTGAATTGGCTACTACACTAGTCAAATTCCTCTACCATAAGGTGGAATTAAAATGACTTAACCTTCTACCTTAGAAATATGTGGGAAACACTTGATACTTATTGAGACCAGTTCAGTCCACTTTAACCATTCTCTCACCATTTTGTAATAAATTTTAAGTTTAAACACTCTCGCCTTTTTATGAGCTTGGACCATTTAGTATCTCATCATTTTCCTTTGAGTTGTGATACTCCAAAATGTTCAAAAACACTTGAAAATCATTTTAAAAAAACAAAGAACATTGACCACTTCTTTGCCTTAAGGATTTTGGGAACCCTCACTAAATCATAAGAAACCACTTGTCATTTAGTTTCCCCATCCTTTTGTCCTTTTATCCCACATTCTCTTCATTTTTTGAGTTCATTTCCATATTATTCTATAATATCCATCATGTTTTATTTTCATCACTTTATTTTATCCTATTTCTTGGGAGAACTACATTTGACCTGATGTTTTTATTGGATATCATGTTTATAAAACTATGTAGGCAACACCCACTTTCCTAGTGCATATAGAGATAGCTCAACCACTCCCTTCCTTTTCTTTTATTCCCCCATACTATTTGTTTATTAAATTTTTACCTATTTTCTAAGGGAAATGATCTTCATCTTGTTTGTGTCATTTTGTTTGTACTCACATTATGATTAACCAATATTTATTTATTGTTTGTCTTTTTTTTATTTATTTGTTTGTTTATGTGTCTATTTGTTTTCTTTTATTATTGTGCATTGATTCAATTTGTGTGCATTCATTAGATGATTCCTTAGGTATTAGTCTTGAATATGTCCATATTCATACTTCAACACTTTCACCATGGTTTTCATCATTGGTGAATATTTTTTCATCGAATATTAGATCAGGAGTCAGTTCTTACGCATATTTTGGCCAAGTCCTCATGGTGTTCTATCATGATACATACCATCACATGCTATAGCAAAACCCAGCTTTGAGGAACCTACATAACAAATACAAAAATGATATCTCCTTAGCACCAATACCAAAAACATTCCCCATATAATCCAAATCATATCCCAAATAGAGTAATTAAATAATTAAAAAATTATCCTCCTTGTTAGTTCGAATGAGCATCCCCATACTAGTAGGTTGCCTAATTTATCTTTCTCCTCTATTCCAATTCCACATCATGTTTTCCATAATTAGGATCCAATGATTATAACCTCTTGTGGGTAAATCATTGTATACCATCTTACTTGCATCTTTCATATCATATTTACCACTATTGGGATACAATGCTTATAACCACTTATGGGAAAATCATTGTATACCATCCCACATGCATATTTTATATCATATTTTCCACTATTAGGATATAATGCTTATAACTATCTATGGGAAAATCATTGTATACAATCCCACTTTCATCTTTCATATCATATTTTCCACTATCAGGATACAATTCTTATAACCATTTTTGGGAAAATCATTGTATACCATCCCATTTGCATTTCCAATGATTATAACTGCCTTTGGGAAAATCATTATATTTCCATAAATTTGAGGGTTAATGATATTAACCATATTTAGGAACATCATTCACTTTTATCTATCCAATTGGGACATGTTTTTATCTTACCAATGATTATAATCACCTATGGGCAAATCATTATTTTCCCTTTAACTAATTATAACCACCTTTAGGCAAATCAGTCTCTTGTTACCCTATGCCTTTTTCAATGATTATAACTACCTTTGGGCAAATCATCACCTTTTTTTATCCTACCTATGTTGATGAGTATAACCACTTATGGGCAAATCATCTTGTTTGTCTATCCCAACTAGGAAAACTCCATATGTTACTGATTATAACTGCCTTTGGGTAAATTTATTCCTTCTACCCCATATTTTTCATCTATTTGGTCCACTCATTTCCTTATTTCAAGGGACTATTTGCTAACCCATTTTCCAACCACTCCCTTGAGGGGGCACCCTACATTTCATCAATTGATGTTAAATTTTTAAGCATACAAGACCTTTTCAATCTTTGAGAAGATTTTACTGTGCTTACATCTTGTAACACCTTCCCATACATGGAAAAACTATAGACATCTAAAATTGGACACCAATGGCTTCATACTGGACATTAGACCAATTCTTACCAACTTTTGCAAATCAAACCTAAGAATCACTAAATGTCTCAAATTTGGCTTCATAACATGTAAGTTGGCTTATAAATTAATTAAATGGGGCAAATGCACACATCAAATTAATTCAAATCTTGCTAAATGCTAAAATGCCTAAACAAAATTAATTAACATGCAAAACCTAATCAAATGCCTAATTGAATCATCCATGAGTAATTAATGAATGTTCAAAAAGGAAATTCAAAAATCAAAAATATCTTAGGAATTCATAATTACCTTTTTGTGAGTTGTCAAATATCTTAAAATATTTCAACATTCCTATTCATTGTTAATCATGAATATTTGACACCTTTAACTCTATTGGGGTTAATTCACTCACTAAGTTTTGCTTTAAACCCATTCCAAGCTATAAGTACACTCTAACTCACCTTGGGTTGGGGTTAGTTACTAAACCTATAAATACAAGCCTAGGCCTCTTCATTTAGAGAGCTTCGAACATAGTAATTATTGACCAAATTTGACTTTTAAGTCAAATTATGACACCTATAGGTAAAAATTTGACTTTATACAATTATAGGGGGTGTAATATGAGTGTCATGGGGTGTATTACATTTTAATTAATCTCAAATTATGTTATATTAGCCTTGGTTAATTAGTTTTTATGTCCATTTATCCATTTGGCTCATTTTAGGGGTCAAAAGGGTGAATTTAATGAGTTGTATAAGTTTATAGGATATTTGAAGGTGTAAAAATGTGATGTCATACCCCATGTGTCTCTAGAAGTCTTAATTAATTGATAAAATTGAAAGATGGTAGGTTCTGCAAAAGAATGGGCAGATTTCTTAAGGAAGAAAAGGAATTTAGCACTTATATAGCCTACTTGGGAAGTGTGCCACTTGTAAAAGGTTTAAATATGACTCCTCAGCTTCCCCATACTTAGTTTCATGCTTAGTTTGATTTGGAAGTGTCATTTCTTGATCAAAATTTATCATATCTCTTTTCATCCTTTTTAGAAATTAAAAGTGACTTGCAGGTTTGTACTTGGTATAGATAGCTCATGAGGTTTCAAGATAAATGATCTTGGGAAATGATAATACACTCAGATAAATTAATTTCTATATAATTATTTTTAAAATTTATCAATTGTGCTTTATGAACCATTGCTAACAAGTTGACCATGTAAATCTGCTAGTTGTTTTATGCACCCTATGGTTTTTACCCTTGTTTAGGAGATTATGTATAATATATCTATGAATTTTGATCCCATATTATGTTGAATTATTTAAACAATGGTCCCCATGCTTGGTTTCATGTTTTGTTGTGTTTGGATGACCCAATAACCCCAAATTTGTAGACTGGTCTCTTTTGAGTGCAATGGGATGTTTTCACCATTTTCAAGAACTTTGTGTTTCTCCATGGTTTCATAAAGTTGTGATAGGTTTATTCAAATGTTTTAAAAAATTTATTTATTCCCCTTTACGTTTAATCTTTAGTCTCTAAATTAATTCTCATGGTTGGCAAGCTCACATGCCACACAAACAATAATTACATAATGGCTTGTCATGTAGTTCTTGGTTACAAGTGATTTTCACATTGGAGAAGATATATTGTCTCTTCTTTAAATATTTTGAGTTTAGATTCTAATTAGTCCCTTTTCCCATCTTTATTTCTCCATTTTAGACACTCATTGCCCATACATACAACCAATGCACATACAGGAACCATGATGATGTCATCATAGCCTTAGTGTGGGTTTCAATCTTTTGAGAGGTAAAAGGATCATTGGAAGGTTTTTAGAGAGACCTTAGACCTATGTAGGCTTATGAAAATGCATATGGTTTATTTTATGACCATTTTCCATGCTAAATCTACCTGTATACGGAGAATGACCACCTATAGGTGGTCTGAGCAGAGAGTTTAGAAGTCATATGGAGAGTTTGAAACATATGATGAACCTCATTCATTATCTTGATATAATTAAGAGCATGGTAGACTTGTTTTTAAGGGTAGATTGTCAAACAAGGAATGAAGGTCACCTCCAAATAAATGAGATATCTTTGTTAGGGATCAAATCCCTAAAGGTGCAAAATAGAGAACTATCACCTTTTTGTGGATAGCATATAACAGTGTCATATTGACCTTTGATCATTCCTAATGCACTAGTATTATATCTCTATCATAAGACAACAACTTGGAAAGGTTTGGAGTCATATGGATTGGTGGAGGCCAACTTTTATAAGGCCCAAATATGCCTTTGAAACCACTAAAACTAGGCAGTAGATTCTACAGTCTTTGAACTATAAAGTGACCTTATGCTCTAGTTTGACCATCCTAGATCATACAAACTTTGGTTTTAATTTAAAATGCTTCAAGGGATACTCATAACCTAAAAATATCTTCAAATTAATATATGTATTTTTATTTTCCTTGCATGGACACTCCTATTCCATACACTATGTATATGTTGACCTACAATAGGGTATAAAATAGTGGCACAAAGTTGATTGATCAGGTGGTGTTCTAGGACTTTCAATAAGAGAAATATTCAAGAATGAATTTTTATGAATTAAATAGGTTCCATGGAGATTATAAAACATCAAACCCAAGTCTTAAGAAGCAATATCCACCTACAGCCACCTATAGGTGACTGTAGGTAAGCAGTCAATGGAAAAATGTGTCTAAGGGGTGATTGGCTATAGATCCAAGCATGTATACAAGTTCAAATAATATCAAATGGATCTAAGGTTGGTATAAAATACTATTTACATTTTTTTTAGCTCAAACCATGAATTTATACCTATAGGCATCACCCTAAAAGTAACATACAGTTCACACAACCAATCCTGCACATAGTATTCTTTAAATAGTTCTATTTAGAGGCTTTTTTGGAGAAGTTTGAGGTGATTAAAGATAAATTAAAGGAATAAAATATTCATTTTCAGTATAGAGAGTCCATGGGACAAGATTTATCTATAAATACACTCATTTCTCCTTAAGACAAAAGGCAATACTCCTCTATTTTATCTCAGAGGCAAAACACCCTTGGGAAAACAATACACTTATCCAAAGAGTATCAAGGGTCAGGATGTTGAATATGTATTGGAGCCACTTTATAATAACCATGAAAATATATATAATATTTTATAGTGGATATAAATCAAAGGGAATAATTTAATTAAGTACCTACAGTCCACATAAGAAAATCCTTCCATACACAGTCTACCCTACACAAGTCTGTCTTAGAATTTGAATAAATTAAGGGGCTTATTGACCTATTCAAGGGACAAATTTTGGTTCAAAGTGTATTTATTAATTTTTAATAATCCTCCAAAATTTAATTAGTGTGATAGAATAGGGGAAATGCCTATTTTGTCTCAAATAGAGGGCACTTCCCCTTAAGTGAAACTAGCATGTTTTGGAGGAAAAGGATAGAAGGGTGGATTAAGAGTTATGGAACATTTAAAAGGAGGTTTAGGAGGATATAATATACCTATAAAAAAATTAATTACCTTTAATAAAAGGATAAATCTAAACAAAAAGGTCTAGATCCTGAAAATTCCAAGTAGGCCTATTAGGCATGGTTATGCCTATAGTCCAAATGGAAGACCAATGCTACTTCTAGACCTAAGAATGATTTTAAACTTATTGGAACATGTTTTTGAGATAATATTAGAGGTGATTAAGCTATATATATGTAGAGGAACCATTAAAGACTCAAGTTAGGCTTTAAGGTACAATCAAACCTACTAGGCATGGTTATGCCTATAGGCCAATTGGAGGTCCACCATCACTTCTAGATTTTGGTGAGTGTTATATCTGATAGGAGTATCTTATGAGGTATAATTAGACATGTTTTAGATTTTTATATGCAAAAAAACTTGCAGGAAGGCTAATTTTATCAAGATATAGCTCAAACCTACAAGAAAATGGGGAAGGAACTCGATAGGTCAGGTTTTGAGACTCACATATTTTTGGAGACTTTGCATGGAGATAGAGGAGTTTAGGGATATTATAAAAGGTCTTAAACTATTAATTTGTGGAATTTGTTATAAAATTGGATGTCAGACCTTTATGAACAGACCTTAAGAATGAAAACTACTTAGAAACCCTCCAAAACTCTTGTAAGGACCAATTTATAAAAATGGAGTTAGAAAGTTAATTTGATGGCATAGTTGGACCATGAAACCTATTGGAACTTGTAAATTACTCCCTCAATATACTTCGCATGATTTTGGGATGTACGGACCTATATGAACATGGTAGAAATAGACTATTTTTTATCATTTTAAGTATTGTGTAGGCTACAGGAGGATTCAAGAGCTGCAATCAAGTTTGGGAGGAAGCTCAAGAATTTTAATAACTCCCTATTTCTATTTGAATCCAAGGATAAACTTCTAAGTGTCCAAACTAGGTCCTTCAACTCAGCCAATCAAAACTGGCCTAGTAGACAAGCTAGGGAAAAATGTGAAAACTTCAAGTAAAAGGATTTTTAAGGTGTCCTTGATGATTCTAAGTCCATAGAGGGTCTTAAAAGGTGTCATTAAATTTGTCCCATGTATTTTCATGATAAAATAATGAAATTTTTTAGGCTCAATGTGCAAGATTCATGGAAGAGTAGTTTTTTGGACATCATATGATGATTTTTCCTTTCTAGGTGATTCTAATTACCAAGCCTGTAAAAAATGCATGGATAGGCATGTCTGATGTCATTAAAATTAATTCCAAACACTTTACCTACTCTTAATTAGTTATAAGGTGTTCAAATAGGGATAATCATGTAGATAGTTTTTCTAAGCCAGAATGGGGGGTTTCTTGCCACTTCTCATGGGGTTTATGACTTGGATTGACATTTTTACCTCTATACCTTACATGGTTCATCCCATACCATCTCTACATACATAATTAACCCCTTATATCATCTTGAAAAGTGTCTTTGTGACCCTTGGACATTTCTCTTCTTCTCTCTCTCATAAGTTCTATAAGAACTAGACATTTTGGCATTGTATTGGATGCTCTACCTGAGTATGGAAAATCCCTACTCAAATGTATACCTTTTGATAAATAAGAGAACTTATTTTTATCTCCTCTATGACTATTCTTATTTTTTTCAATTGTATGATGAATTTTGCTTAGTGAAAACAATGGAATCCTTTAACATGTTGTTCCATTCTTTCACTTATTTGTAGCCTCTTCTTCTAGGGCATGTGAAGTGATCCAAGATATGTTCATAGTTTAAGTGAGTTAGTTTATTCATTAGTTCCATCATATGCCTCTTGTCTAGTCATCCTAGCTTTATACATTCATCCATAAACTCACAATGTAGTATTGATGTGAGAAGATGAAGATTGGAGAAGTGTATTTTCAGTTTGTCCTTTGATTTGAAGTGTAATATGAATATGTTTGGATGTCATAATGTTATTTGGTGTATCACCTCCCTTATATTATTTTTATTTTATTTATCCTTCTCCTTTTTCACCTCCAAATTTTATTAGTAGTCGTAATCCAAAGTGGTACATCAAGGGAGCTTACCCTATCTAGAGATTCACCTCATTCCTTAGGCTACCCACAAGCCTATAGGTGATTCCATTGTGCCACTTGGATGAGGAGAGATTTTCCATCTCCTCAAAGGGTAAAAATCCAAGTTACAATAGTTTTTGGCATGCCGAGTGGGACTTTTGGTCCAAGAAGTTGAGATATTTTTGGTGTTATCTCTCAACAAGTAGCCTTTGGAGGCATCTATCAAAGCATCAATGATGACTCTGAAGTTGTATCATCTATCTAGGTAGCCCAAGTTATCCTTTGAATATTTATGGTAACATGTTTTCTTTTTTTTTCTTGCTTTTAATGAGGTTTCATAGCTGACTTTGGTTTTGATTTTTGTTCTCTACAAGTTGGTGAAACCTTCCAAGCTTGTACCATTCCCCATCAATATGAACAAGTTCTTAATAAACCTTGGTGTGACTATAATTAGCCTTATTATGAAATATATCAATCCTAAAATCAAACTTGATATGAGCCAAATTTTATCCCTCAACAATCCTATGAGCCATGGTAGTCCTATAGTCCTTCATTTTCTTCTCCATATGGACACCATGTTATTGGAAAACCCTATGAGAATAGCTACCAAGGAACTTATTAAGAGACACCTATCTATCAGATTCATTAGAATTCCTATGATTCTTATCATATAAAACCAAATGTTTTCATGGATTGTACACAAAATTACCATTGGCAAGATATATCTCCTGCTCATGTAGATGTTACTCCTCCTAATCAACCTAAGAATTCACTTCCATATGAGCTCACTAGTGTTTTCCTCTTTTCTAAACCCATTCATAAGCCTTCTCCTTCATCCCATACTCCATATCCAACTCCTTAACCTTCCACTATATCTCATATTCCATCTCCTTCACCTCAAATCGATGAGCCTATCCATTAACCCTTCACATCATTCTTTGTCAAGGAGGAACCTATCTTGAGAGAAGTAAGTAAAGAAGAATAAATTCAAATCATGATTAATCAAGAGGCTCTCATGAGTTATTATGAGGAAGAAATCACCACATGAATCCCCTTGGTAAACAAAAGGATAGTTCTCTAGCTAATCTATCTATATTTGAATGGATGTGTGTCCATGAAGAGCCCCCTACACTTCACCCTCGATTTGACTTTGAGTTTTATGTGCCACCTATACCAACTAGTTCATATTGTCCTCACTCTATCACTCTTTACCTTGATGTACCTATGGTATGGTAACCTAAGGAGGATCAATTAGTTGATAAATAAAGATAACTCTTGCTTGAAAAAAACCTACCTCATTGGTAGCCTCATTGGGCTAGGTCACATGATTTCAAGATGCCTAGTCTTGCAATTACCATGAAGGAGAAAGAGATGGAAGATCTTACAACCCTTAAATAAGACTCTAAAACTGACCAAAAGGCTATATATGATCATCTCAAACATGAAGTATAATGTAATATCAAGAATTAAAGTCAAGTCATCCCTCAAGAAGTGGCAGTCTTAGGAGAGCTTCATGAGACTAAGATAGAGGAAATAGTTCTTGAGGATGGCATCCATGAAGAAGATGATTTATGGCAGAAGTTCAATGCCATTTTCAAGTAATTTGATGGGTTTTGTGAAGATTTTCCTTCTCCAAAATATTACACACTTGATGACAAGCTTGTTGATGAGTCTAACCTTGATATTAAGTGTTAAACCAAACATAAAGAGGAAGATCTTTCTACTAGTATACAAGAAGTTACTGACAAGGATGATTGGCAGCTATAAATGGATCTCTTTTAAGAGCTAAAAGAGATTTTCCAAGTTGAGGGTAAAGTTCATGACAAGGTAAATAAGGAATATTCCATGGAGGATAATGATTAATATTGGATAGAATTTTCAAAGCTCTTTGATGAGATAGAAGAACTTGCAGCTGAGAGGAATCCTAATCTTTTAAAAGCACTATGGGAGACAAGAAGGTAAGCCTTGTTGAATCATATTTTGAAGTTACAATTGAGGATCCACATAATAACGTTGAAGATGTTTGGATGCAATAGGAATACTTTAACTTTTCAAACCTATTTGAAGATGGTCTACTTGAGAGCATGGTATTGAAGTGCCAAGGAATAGGTCTAATCCACAAGACATCCAATCCAAGGAGAAACATGCTTTGCACCATGTTCCATCTCATGAAGATGGTGATGCTTCAAAATTTTCCTTTGATCCAGAAGGGAGTTATGATTGATTGTTATTTGTATATAATAGGTTGTTTTTTATTTCTCCTAAGTGCTTTGAGCACATGTGTGTGTTTGCTCTCTTCATTGTGTATGTCTTTGCTTTATGTGTTGAGGTAGTCATTAGTTGTCTTGTCTTGGTCAAGATAAAAGTTAATGGTCAAAGGTATCCTTCTCTATCTCAAACTTTAGATGACTTATAATCCCAATAGACTAATAAGGCTACTGGTCTAGTTAGTATAGTATGCATACTACCCTTATGAGTCACCAACTTGTTGACTAAATTTGACTTTTTAGTCATATTAGGGCACCTATAGGTAAAAATTAAACTTTATAGGTATATATGGGGTATAATATGAGTGTTATGGGGTGTATTACATGTTAATTAATCTCAAATGATGTTATATTGGCCTTGGTCAATTAGTTTTTATGTCCATTTATCATTTTGGGTCATTTTAAGGGTAAAAAGGTTGTATTTAATAAGTTATACGGGTTTATTGAGAGATGTGAAGGTGTCAAAAAGTGATGTCATGCCCCATGTGTCCCTATAAGTCTTAAGTAACTAAAAAAATTGAAATATGGTAGGTTATGTATAAGAAGAGGTAGTTTTCTTGAGGAAGAAGAGAAATTTAGCACTTGTACGACCTCTTTGGGAAGTGTGCCACTTGTAAAAGGTTTAATTATGAATATTAATCTTTCCCATGCTTGGTTTGATTTGTAAGTGTCATTTTTTTCTCAAAACCGTTCATCTCTCTTTCACCCTTCTTAACAAGCAAAAGTGACTTGAAGGTTTGTACTTGGTAGGATAGCTCATGAGGTTTCAGGTCAAATTATCTTGAGAAATGATATTAAACTCAAATGAATTAATTTACATATAAGGATTTTTAAATTGATTAATTTTGATTTATTAACCATTGCTAACAAGTTGATTGGGCAAATCTGATAGATGTTTCATGCACCCTATGGTTTTTGCTCTTGTTTGGGAGATTCCATACAATCTACCTATTGATGTTGCTCTCAAATGATTTTTTATTATTAATACAATGTCACCCATTCTTGGTTTCATTTTTTTTTGTGTTTTGATGAGCCAATAACCTCAAATTTGTAGACTAGTCTCTTTTAAGTGCAATGGTTATTTTTCACCATTTTTAGGAACTTTGTGTTTCTCCATGGTTTCAGAAAGTTGTGCTAAGTTCATTTAAATGTTTTATAAAATTTATTTATTCCCCTTCACCTTTAATATTCATTCTCCAAATAAATTTTCATGGTTGGCAAGCTCACATGTCACACAAACAACCATTACATCATGGCTTGCCATGTAGTTCTTGGTTGTAAGTGATTTTCACGTTGGATAAGATGTATTGTCTCTTGTTTCAATATTTTTTTGATGGGTATAATTAATTTTAAGGTTTATTTTTAGTTTATCTACCAATTATGCCCTTTTCCCATCTTTTTTTCTCCATTCTAGACACTCACTACCCATACATATAGCTAATGCATATGCATGAACCATGATGACATCATCAGAGCCTTAGTGTGGGTTTAAATATTTTGAGAGGTAAAAGGATCATTGGAAGGTTTTAATATAAACCTTGTACCTATATATGCTTATGAAAATGTATATGGTTCATTCCATGACCTCTGTCTAAACTAAATCTGTTTGTATACTGAGAATGACCACCTACAGGTGGCCTAAGCAAAGAGTTTAGAAGTCATATGGAGAGTTTGAAACATATGATTAACCTTATTCATTGTCTTGATATACTTGATATCATTGAAGAATTTTTTTTAATGGTATATTTTCAAACAAATAATGAAGGTCACCTCTAAAGAAATGAGATAGTTGTGTTAGGGATCAAATCCGTAAAGGTGCAAAACAGAAAACTATCACCTTTTTGTGGATATCATATAGCAGTGTCATATTGACCTTTGATCATTCCTAATAGAATATATATATATATATATATATATATATATATATATATATATATATATATATATATATATATATATATATATATATATATATATACATATGTATATATATATATATATGTATGTATATATATATATATATGTATGTATGTATATATATATATGTATATATATATATATATATATATATATATATATATATATATATATATGTATGTATATATATATATATATATGTATATATATATATATATGTATATATATATATATATATATATATATATCATAGGAAAACAAATTTACAAGGTTTGAAGTCAAATGGATTAGTGGACGCCAACTGTTATAAGGCCCAAATATGCCTCTGAAACCACTAAAACTAGGTAGTAGATTCTATAGTATTTGGACTACAAAGTGATCTTATGCTCTAGTTCAACCATCCTAGATCATACCAACTTTGATTTTGGTTTAAAATTATTTAAGGGATACTCATGACCTAAAAATATATTCAAATGAATAAATGAACTTTTATTTTCCTTACATGGACACTCCTAGTCCATACACTATGTATATGTTGACCTACAACAGGGTATAAAATAGTGGCCCAAAGTTGATGATTAGGTGGTGTTATAGGGATTTAAAGAAGGGAAATATTAAATAACATATTTTTTTGACTTAAATAGGTTACATGTAGATTCTCAAACATCAAACCCAAGTCTGAAGAAGCAATATACACCTACAACCACCTGTAGGTGACTGTAGGTAGACAATTAATGGAGAAATGTGTCTAAGGGTGGTTGGCTATAGATCCAAGCATGTATACAAGCCCAAATAACATAAAATAGATGTAATGTTGTTAGATAATACTATGGAAAAAAATTTATAATAAACCATGTATTTCTACCTACAGACATCACCTTAAAAGCAACATACAACTCACACAACCAACCCTGCACACAATATTCTTTACACAGTCCTATTTAGAGGCTAATTTGGAGAATTTTAAGGTGATTGAAGATCAATGAAAGGAATAAAATCTTATTTTTCAGTATATATAGTAATTGATACATTATTTAGTTATAAATACACTCATTTCTCCCTAAGACAAAAGGCAATACTCCTTTATTTTGTCTTAGAGGCAGAACACCCTTGGGAAAACAATAAACTTATCCAAAGAGTATCAAGGGTCAGGGTGTTGAATAGAGATTGAATACACTTTATAATAACCATGAAAATATATATAAGCATTTATAGTGGATATAAATCAAAGGGAAGACTTTGATCAAGTACCTACAGTCCACATAAGAAAAGCCTTGCATATAAAGTCTACCCTCTACAAGTCTACCTTAGAATTTGAAGAAATTAAGGGGCTTATTGACCTAGTCAAGGGAAAAAAATTGGTGAAAAGTGTCTTTATGAATTGAGGAGAATCCTCCACTATTTAATTATTCTGATAAAATATGGGAAGTTCCCTCCATTTTTTCTCAGACAGAGGGCACTTCCCCTTAACTGAAACTAGAAGGTTTTGGAGGAAAATGATAAAAGGGTGGATCAGAAGTTGTGTAAGATTTAAGATGAGGTTTAGGAGGATATAATATACCTATAAAAACATAAATTAACTTTCATAAAAGGATAAATATAAACAAAAATGTCTAGATCCTCAAAAGTGCAGGCAGGCCTATTAGGCATGGTTATGCCTATAGTCCAAATGGAAGACCAATGCTACTTATAGCCCTAGGAATGCTTTTCAACTTGTTAAACCATGTTTTTGAGATAATATTAGAGGTGTTTAAGATATATATATATGTAGAGGAACCATTAAATACTTAGTTTAGTATTTAAGGTATAGTCAAACCTACTAGGCATGGTTATTCCTATAGGCCAATTGGAGGTCCACCATCACTTCTAGATTTTGGTGAGTGTTATATCTAGTGGAAGTATGTTTATGAGGTATAATTAGACATGTTTGAGCTTTTGATATGCAAATAAAATTTCAAGAAGCCTAATTTTAGTCCAGAGATAGCTCAAACCTGCATGAAAATGGAGAAGGAACTCAATAGGTCACATTTTGAGACTCACCTCTTTTTGGAGACTTTGAATGGGAGCCATAAGAGTTTAGGGATATTATAAAAGGTCTTGCACTATGAATTTGTGGAATTGGTTATCAACTTGGATGTCAAACCTTTATGAGCAAACCTTAAGAAAAACCCTTACAAGGACTAGTTTATGAAAATGGAGTTGGAAAGCTAATCTAATGGCATATATGAACCATGAAACCTATTGGACCTTGGAAATTACTCCCTCAAGTTGCTCCACATGATTTTTGGATGTATGAACATGGAAAAATAATCTATTTTTTATCATTTTATGCATTGTGTAGGCTACAAGAGGTGCAATGAAGTTTGGGAGGAATATCAAGACTTTTAATCTATGTCCATTTTATTCTAAGGAGAAACTTTTAAGTGTTCAAACTAGGTCCTTCAACTCAGCTAGTCAAAACTGGCCTAGTAGATAAGCTAGGGAGAAGTGTAAAAACTTCAAGTAAATGGATTTTTAAGGTGTCTTTGATGATTTTAATTCTATGGAGGGTCTTTATAGGTGTCACTCACTTCCTTCCATATATTTTCATGAGAAATTGATGCCATTGTGAGGCTAAATGTGCAAGGTGCATGGAAAAGCAGTTTTGTGGATAACAAATGATGATTGCTCCTTTCCAAGTGATTTCAGATGACCATGCATATAACCAATGCATGGAGAGGCATGTATGATGTATTTAAACTTTATTCCAATCATTGGACCTACTTTTAATCAGTTATAAGGTATTCAAATAGGGATAATCATGCAGGCAGTTTTTTGAGCTAGAATGGGGGGTTTCTTGCCACTTCTCATGGGGTTTATGACTTATATTGACATTTATACCTCTATACCTTGCATGTTTCATCCCATACACTCTCCACATGCACAATCAAGTCCTTGTATCAGCTTTCCAAGTGTCCTTGTGACCCTTGGACTTATCTCTTCTTCTCTCACACACAAGTTTTATAAGAACTAACCATTTTGGCATTGTATTGGATGATCCACCTAAGTATGGAGAAGCCCTGTTAAAATGTATACCTTTTGATAAATATTAAAACTAATTTTTACCTCCTTTATGACTATTCTTAGTGTGTTCAATTAGATGATGAATCTTACTTAGTGAAAACTATGGATTCCTTAGCATGTTGTTCCATTCTTTCAGCTATTTGTAGCCTCTTATTATAGGGCATGTGAAGTGTTCCATGAGATGTTCATGGTTTAAGTGAGTTATTTTATTCATTATTATTGTCATAAGCCTCTTTTCTAGTCCTCTTATCTTTGCACATTCATCCATAACCTCATAGTGTAGCGTTGATGTGAGAAGATGAAGACTGGAAAAGTGTATTTTTAGTTTATCCTTTGATTTCAAGTGTAATATTCATATGGTTGGATGTCATAATGTTATTTGGTGTATCACCTCTCTTAGATTAGTTTGCTTTTAGTTATCCTTCTCCCTTTTCACCCCCCCAAAATTTAGTAGTAGTTACAATCCAAAGTAGTACATCAAGGGAGTTATCCCTATCTAGAGATTTACCTCATTCTTTAGGCTACCCACAAGGCTAGAGGTGATTCCATTATACCACTTGGATGAGGAGAGATTTTCCATCTCCTCAAATTTTATAAATCAAAGTGACAACACTAACATTATAGTGTAATATTTCTTACATGATTCAAAGTTATAGAGTTATAATGCCAAAATTCCAAGCCAATCCATCAAGCTACATCAAGAAAGCATGAGCCAACCAAGGTGCTAAGGAGATAAGGAAATAGCCAAGCTCCGTTGCCATAGACTTCTTGAGCACAAGCCAAGTAAGCCAATGAAGAGACATTTTAGAGCATTCAAGAAAAGTAAGAAAGGTTGTTTATCTTACATTTTAATTATGCTCTGTCAGTTGGTTTCCTTCACTAAACTCCCCTTATGATCTAGGGATGGAGGTGTTATGCTTTGTTAGTTAGTTTGTAATTTCATTATTTTAATGGAAACTAACACTTGATCTAACCTCCCCTCCATTGTTAAATTTGTAGTATCAAAAATTATATATGATTATATCATATAATTATATTCATAAATTATAATATTTTTTAGTGTATATATATATATATATATATATATATATATATATATATATAATTTTAATTTATTATTTCATATAATATTATAATATATTATAATTTTTTATTTATATTATAATTATAATACACATAAATATAAATATTATATTATATATCACTTTTTAAATCTTTAATTTAATATCATATTATATTAAATATTACTATTTCAATTTATTATTTAATATAATATATATAATGTTGGATGGTGGAGCTTGATCTTATTATAATACCTAGTTCCTGATAGAGAGGTGTGGGGTGGGGGAGGCTACCTACTTGAAAGTCCCCCCTAGCGAGAGTTCGGAGGTAACACCCTCGAAGCAAAATTTTTTAAAAAAATGCATTGTAAAATATTATAATTTCATAGTAAATTTAGACCATTCACTATTCGGTCACAGATCTAACGGTAGAAATTATGTTTGTGTATTTTTGCCCTAATATGTAACCCTCCTTTCGTATGAGGGAATTTTAATCATGCTGGCATACTATGTGTGATTGGAGAGAATATTACAGTGGATGTATTGCAGGTTTTTCCCTTCATTTGTTGGACTGAATAATAAGAAGGATGGGTTGTTTCTATGTGGATGTAGCCTAGATTGGTGAACCACATTAAATCTGTCTCTATTGTGTTGTGTTTTGTGCATTTTATTTCCATCTTTATTTCATTAATATTTCTCTACGTTCTATATTCCTAACATATAATATATTAAGATATTAATTTATTATATATTTTTATTTATATTATAATTAATTTTATTATTATAATACATAAAAATGTAAATATTATACTAGATATCACTTTTTAAATTTTAATTTAATATGTGTGTGTGCACATAATAATAATAATAATAATAATTATTATTATTATTATTATTATTATTATTATTATTATTATTATTATTATTATTATAGATGAAGAGAGTTGATGGGTCCCTCATTCATTTTATTAAAATAAAAGTAAACATAAACCAAACCCTCCATAAGGATGTTTAACAATACCAAAAGTGGAGCACGTCCACATGAGATCGACTGGCTTGCCAAACCAAAGTTTTTAACAATAAAGCAACAACACCAAAAAAATAATCAAAACCAAAGGATAACAACATTGGGTACATGGCTCTGAGGTACCTATAGCCGAAATCTAACGCAAAATGTCCATTTTCAATAATTCCCCATCCAATAGATTATCATGAAACCAACAAGAAAGGCCTTATGACCCTCCTCCACCTCTATTATGTGAACGAAGAATCATGGGGGATGTTTTTCAGATGATTCATCCTTTATTTTTCTTCCTCACAACCATCCATTCCCCTCCCTTACGTGAGTTCTCTTCCCCATATATGGTGGATACTTCAAGGGAGTGACCAACAAAATATTCCATTTTAGTTGTAATCTCAAAGTCCACATTTGCCCCAATTTTTGTATCATTATTTACCTCAAAACATGTTAGAGAAAGAATGGTAGTCATATCTTGAACCAAATAATTTTTATCAGCCACCAATGTAGAATTTATAAGTTCTATTTTTAGATATGAGGATTACTAGCTGTAAGGACTATAAGATGCTTGAGTAGTGCGTCTTTCCACCAATAAGATTCTACTTATTGCTACTAAAAATTGTCGTTAAATGACCATATTTAAAACATCTACAACATCTGAGAATCCCCTCATAATCAAGGGTTTGAATCTAGCTGTGATCCTTAACTTTCATCTCCATGGATGTTGGTAGTTCCTAAAAAACATCCATGTAAATAAGGATGCATGCAAATGTGGTGTGGGAGAAATTTGTAGTGGATACATCCACCTTCAATAATTCACCCAAACTACCCCCAATGGTTTAAATACCACAATCTACCTAGAATTGAAGAGGAAGGTGGGGCAGTCGAATCCAAATGGGCCTGGTGGTGAGGTTTTTAAAGACATGATTGAACAAAGGATGCCAGGGCTTCATAAAGAGTAAGTGATGGTCCCAACTTTAAGTCTTGCCTTGAAAAACCTTATTATGGTCCTCTAAGCTATCAAAGCCACAATGAAAAATTCCCTAACATAGGGGTATATTTCTAGAAGATTCTCCATTAAAATCTTCTAGGACTCTATAACCCATTTATACAAATGAAGGAAGCTTGGCCAAAATTAGTCAAATCTAAAGATAATTCCTCATTCCACAAACCACCCTTCACTTATAAGCATCTCTTCTAGAGCCTTGTCTTCAAAAGATATAGAAGGATGAACCTTTATTTCTCTTAGGCAGCTTATTATGGGTTTCTATATGCCTCATATCATTGTATTCCCATCTTTTTCCTCTCCTGAGCATTCCCAAAATATGGCAAAAATAAGGTCATTGTTTAGTCACCCTATGTGGTCAATACCTAGTGTTAAATTTGTCTTCTATTTAGGGCCTTTGGGTTGTAGCACCACCTCAAAATTGCTTGTGTCCCTCAAAGCATCAACACCCTCCAATCATCTCGTAGGTAGAACCAATCATCACTTGCCCTGGGCACTACCACCATTGTCCACAACTGTCTTGGCCACATCTTCATGTGAGAAAACCCTAGTGGCGATAGTTTTCTCCATTAGTTCTATAAAAATGTTGGGTAATTTTATAATAATAATAATAATAATAATTAATTAACATATTAATACTGATATGATAAAATAGTGGAGGATAAGGAAGGCAAGGAAACTATTAAAAAAGAAGATGATCACTATGAATATTTCTCCATTTGAATGGTGAGATATCTATAACGTTCTATCAATTGTTGAAAGGGAAAGGGTAACTTTCATTCTAAATCAATCTTAAATAGCCAAATAATATTCTTTTTCATCTGCTATGATAATTAATTTAACAGCGAGGTTCAATTAATTTGACACAATGAACTAGTGTTTATGCTTTGGAAATTAATTACAACTACCAATTTTAACTCATTCTCATTACACAACCCTCTTTACCAAAATATCAACTCACATCCCTCTTGGCATAACTTACATCTTTAGGGAAACTGATGGCATAAAGATTAATTAATAATGAATAGGTTGAGTCGTAGTGACAATAATGTGAAAAGTCTCTTTTTTAATCATTAATAGTTTCACTACAAAAAAATACTATGTTGAAAGGTTGGTATGCCTATACATTTAGTTAGTTATCGAGATCCCTCAATTTCAAGATGACCTATTCAATTTTGTGTGGAAAGATTGGTATGACTGTATATAATCTCTTTGTTTAGATAATCTTTTTTTTTTTAAGTATTCTTGTGTTTGAAAATTTAGTATTTGTTCCATCAATTTTGATTTATCTAGTTAGTCATGTCCTATGGTTTTACCTAGCTTTTATATTGGTTCCATTTTATTCAGCTTTATAAGAGTTTTCATCATCTTGATTAGCATTTATTAGCTTCTAGCTAGGGAATCTACCCTTTTGGGTGTTTATTTTTTATATTTAATGAGTTCTCCACATGAATTTGCATTATTAGATTTAGTTCATTTTGGTATTAATGATAATGGTGCCAAAGAAAGATTTAAGTTTGTACATAAGGTCTTCCACAAGATAATGTACCCCTTCTCAAGATAACCCTCTTGATGTTTTGATTGACTTCATTGAATTTGATAAAGTATGCCAATGGATTTAATCACATACCCTTATTATTTGCATTGTGGGATGCATCCCTTATGAATCCATGCTCAAGAGTTGGGTACATGCTCAATAGCAATTCCACTGCATAAATTTTATTTAGGTGAAAAATATTACAAAGGGATTCTTCCATTATAGATTTTTATAGATTGCTCACCTTTATAGATGGTGTTATAGGTGAACAATTTATTACTATGACCCTTGGATGGTTTTATTGTCATGTTTCCTATGATATGATACTATAGTTTCATGTATTTGTTGGTTTTTGGTGTATAAATTGTAATTTTTCTTGTGTGTTGTAAAATATTGATTTGATGGTGGAACCAATCTCTTCTTTCATGTTACTTTTTTTCCCCTATATATATTTGTGCTCTTTTTTGGAGAATTATTGTAATATCATGATTGACGGATGGGGTGGTATATTAGTGTAGGTTTTTATTTTTCCCTATTTATTAATTAGGGAATATTATATATTTTTGCATACAAGGATTTTTCCTACATTCGTGGGATAGGCTTGCTTATGTGGAGATTGTGTGTCATATTTGTGTCATAAGGTGTCATAAGAATGTCATAAGTGACTCCTTTGACCGGCTATTTCGGGAATGGGAGTTATTTCTCTATTCTTAGCACCTTGTCACCACCTTTTTTGGAGGAGTCTATTCTTGGGGTGCTTTGACCACCATTTGTGGAGGAGTTACTTACTAGCTCTCATATGTATTCTTCATTTTGGCCATTTCATGTTAATCAGATTTTAGTTTTCTCCATTTTGTCTTGTGTAATTTCTCTTATTGTGTTATTTTCAAATTGCTTTAGCATCTATGTGGTGTGCACTTGCTTCAACTTGTGTGATCACATCTCCATTACACCCGTATTACCCAGATTCTGGCAACAACTCCAATATGGTATCAGAGGAAGAATGATAATCTTGTGTATGATTATGCTTTTAGCTTATTTTGAAATCAAGAGGAGTGGAGTTCTCTTTATTTTTTTATTCAAGATTTGGTCTAAAATTATATATATATATCAATTCTGGTTAGTTTCCTTGGAAATCCTTGGCCTTTGGGTGTCTTGGTTGTCTTCACTTCAGGGGCTAGTTCAGCAGTTAGCTTGGGCACCAGTGTTGTGTGGAGCAGCAGAGGGAAGAGCAGTAGTCAGCACTCCTCACAGTCAGCTCTTCTGGTTAGCAGCTTCTAGTCCAGGTGCCAAACTTCAGCCCTGTGCCAAGCTTGTGTCCTTCAACAAAATCACCTCCAGCGCCACTTCTGCTGCCACATTTCTATCCTTCCAGCGCCCTCCAATAGCAGTCAATGTTGCAGTCCTTCAGCACTCCACACCACAGTCAGCTCCAGCCAAGCCATAAGCCGTATGGCGTCCAGGTTTGCACTCTTTTTTGGGAGAAAATTCAAAATTGTGCCCTTTTTTTTGGGATGCCACTGTTGCATCTATTTTGCTCTCTGAAAAATAGAAGTGCACCCTCCTTTTTTGGTGAAGATATTCTTCTATTATCCTTCCAGCAAGGCACCTCAAACAGTGCAGTAGGTCTGAACATTCATTCATTTGTCTTTTCTGCTGTCAAATTTTGGACTGTTCATTTTTGGACGCCCCTTCCTTACTTGGCATCCTATGTGGCACCCTTTGGACACTTGGCATCGTTCAATTCTATCTTTGATTTAATATTTTCAGTTAAATTTGACTTGTTAAAACAAAAATCAGTCAATTTGACTGAGTATTTAATTTTTTAGACAGTTTTGTATTTTGGGGATTTTCAATTAAAACTTGTATCTTCGCCTGTCGAAGACGAAGGGTGAGGCTCAGGTTGGCAAGAGGCCAATTCCACCTCACAAAGACCTCCTTTAGATTATTCATTCCGTGTCAAATCCAATGAGTGGTTGAAAGACCACTTTCTCTCCCAGAATAGGCATTTTTTTAATGTTTTAGTGCTTTTTTTGCAAAAACACTAGTTTACGAGAAAATTGTACCTTTAATATCTTGCAAACGGTAGCTCGGTTTTGGGTGCCATTTTTTGCAAAAGTGTTTGTAATTCAATTTTTCATAGTGTAGACTTGTTAATTGTTAAAAATGCACTAGTTTATAAAGTGTCAAAATTTGGGTCTCTCGAGACACCTTTTCCGCTGAGTCCGATGTCCTGTTTGCTTTAGTCTTGCACTGATTGCTCTAAGACGCATTTTCAGCTGAGTCCGATGTCTTTTGAGTGTGAACTTGCATATTTGGGGGGGCTCAACATTTCGAGGGGGGGGTGTGGTTGCTTTTCACAACTTGCTTTCATTCTCCTTTCTGCATAAATTCACAACTTGCAATCAACTCAACTTCACCTAAATTCAGCTAAAAATAGATTCTTTTCAACTTAAACCCCTAACACCCTCAACTATCATGAATGAAAAGTCAAAATGTCAATCATTCTTAGAAGCAAAGGGTTGTATAGGATCACTATGGGAACTAAAGTAGAACCCAACACTGATGTTGAAAAGGTCAAGTGGTACAACCGTAGTGATGAAGCCTATGGATTACTAAGTATGTCTATGTCTCTAGAACTTCTCTTCCATTTATAATCCTCCCAGACTCCTAATGACATATGGGACACCTTAGAAAAGTTATTTGGGAAGCTTGATGAGATGAGAGGTCATGAGCTCAAAAATGAACTCATAAGTCTAAGTCCTAGCAACTTTGACACCCTACAGGACTTCTTTACTAAGTTTAAGGCCCTTAGATTGTAATTGAAATAATGTGGGATAGAGAAGAAAGATGATCAACTCATTCTTTATATTCTCACAAAGTTAGGTCCAAGCTATTCAGTCTTTGTCTCCACTTTCCATGCCACAAAAAGTGCCCTTGGCACTACATGGAAAATGCCTTCTTTGGATTCATTCATTGCCGACTTGACTAGGAAGCAAGATAAGCGAATTCAAATGGGTACAATGAAGTCTACTCAACCCCAAGCTTTGATATCTAGAAATGGTAAGGATAAGACTTCAACAAAGGAGAAGAAGAAAAAGAACAAGGACCAAGAGAAGAAGAAAGAAAACACCAATCCTACCAAAAACAACACTGAGACTTCATCTTCCAATGCTAAACCTAAGAAGGAGAAGGTTAAGTGTGCCTATTGTAAAAATATAGGGCATGATGAACACAAATGCATGAAGAAACAAATAGATCACCTAACTCATCTTCTAAAGAAGAACAACATAGGTGTTCCTGAGTCCATCAAGCAAAATTCATCTACCCAAGATTTTACTAAGGCAAAAGGCAAGGGTAAGGAGAAAAAAAAGGGCAAGGCCCTTGTAGCAACTGCAACTTCTACATCTTCATGGGTCATAGACTCAGGTGCTTCTCACCACATGGGCTCTTCACTAGTTGAGTTTTCATCTTTAGAGCCTTGTAGCATGACTTCAATTAGTTTGGGTGATGACACATCAGTTTTCATTGCAAGGAGAGGGTCAGTTGAAATGGAAGGAGGAACATTCAATAATGTTTTAAGTGTTCCTTCTCTTTCAACCAATCTCCTATCAGTGTACCAAATCACTCACATTAGTCGGGGCATGAGAGTTGAGTTTTCACCAGATTCAGTGACTATCAGGGAGTTGCATAGTGATACTATAGTGGCAGTGGGTAGGGCAGATCACCTAGCAAGGTTATACACCTCACATTTTGCATCAGATTCTTCTTCAACAGCATTGTTGACTCATTCAGATGGAGTTTGTAAATTATGGCTTGAGTGGTTTGGCCACCTTAACTACCACTACCTTGAGCAACTTTGCAAACATGACATGGTCATTGGCTTGCCTCATGTCCAATTCTCAAAAGGACTTTGCGAGGGGTGCTCCCTTGGGAAGCATCTCGAAGCAAAATTTGACAAAGGCAAAGCTTGGAGGGCTTCACAACCTTTGGAGTTAGTCCACAGTGATGTATCGGGACCCTTTCTCAAACCATGTTTCACAAGGGCCAAGTACATCCTCACTTTCATTGATGATTTCTCTAGGTACACTTGGATATATTTTCTCAAACAAAAGTCTAAAGTGTTTGAAAATTTTCTAGACTTCAAGGCTCTTGTTGAGAAACAAAGTGAGAAACCATCAAGGTTCTTCAAACTGATAATGGAGGGGAGTATGTCAGCATCAGGTTTGAGTAGTTTTGCACCATAGAGGGGATTGATTTGCAGCACACAATCACTTATAGTCCTTCACACAATGGGGTTGCAGAATGTAAGAATAGGTTTTTGAAAGAGATGGGTAGCTATATGATTCACTCCAAATCCTTAGCACCATAGTACTAGGCTGAAGCCATCAATTGTGCTTCCTACATTCAAAACAGGGTTCCTCACAAAGCTTTGAAAGGGATAACACCCTTTGACACTTGGCATAAAAGGAAACCTGATGTTGAGCACCTTAGAGTTTTTGGATCCCCAGCCATGGCCTGCATTCTGAAGAATAAATGCAAAGCTATGGAACATCATTTCAAGCCTTGCATCTTTGTATGATATCTGGATGGTATTAAGGGATATCGCCTTCTAGACCCCATCACTCATGAGTTGTTCATCGAGAGAAGTGTCCATTTTCAGGAGAGTCCTAGAGACTCAACACTTGAAACTTCTTCTCCCTCATCGGATCTACTTCTTCATGATGATTCCTCGTCAGATTTAGATCAGCCACAATAGGTTTTCAAGCCAGAGACATCTTCTTCTTCTTTGAGTTCAGACAGTGAGGACAGTGATGCAGAGTCATCCACCTCTAGTCAGTCAGAGGATGAGGAGTTAGCACCTGACTCGCCCACTTCTGAGCCACTTTGGGATAGATAGACACTTGAGAGTGCTGACACTTGGGCAGGAGATCCCATAGATGATAGATGTATTAGGGGGATTTTCAGAGAGATCCACATGCCTTCTTTGATATAGTTTCGGATCCACAGACTTTTCAAGAGGCATCGGGGGTACCTGAGTGGGATAGTGTTATGGAGGAAGAATAATATTCCTTAATCAAAAATCACACTTGGGATTTGACTTTGCTTCCTAAGGGAAGAAAGATGGTTCGATGTAGGTGGATATATCAGACGAAGTTTGCAGTAGATGGGTCAGTTGATAAGTACAAGGCGTGATTGGTCGCCAAGGGTTTCTCATAGGTGGCAGGCATTGACTACTCAGAGACCTTTGCACCCATTGTAAAGATGAATTCTATCTGACTCACCTTGGTTATTGTCATAGCACATGGTTGGTATGTGTATCAGATGGATGTGAAGAGTGTCTTTCTTCACGGAGACCTAAAGGAGGAGATCTACATGGAGCAACCACCAAGATTTGTTCAGGATTCTTCTTTAGTATGCAAACTTAGGAAATCTATCTATGGCCTCAAACAGGCCCCTCAGGCTTGGTATGCCAAGATGGATTCCTTCCTTTTCATAGCAAGTTTCACTAGGTGCCATTCTGATCCCAATGTCTACTTCTTGCAGCAGGATGATTCGTTCTTGATTTTGGTTCTATATGTTGATGACCTTTTGATCACTGGGAGTTCTTCATTGGCTATTACAGCAATGAAGGCATCTCTTCAGGATAGATTTGACATGATAGACTTAGGTTTGTTGCACTACTTCTTTGGCATCGAGATCTCATAATCAGATTCAGGGATTTCTCTTGCACAGCCTAAGTATGCTCTTGACTTATTGGCTCGATTTCACATGGCTGATTACAAGCCATCTCTAACTCCCTTTCTATCAGGAGTCAAGCTTGAGGCTGATTGTTCTTCACCATTGTTTGATGCCACTCGATATCGAAAACTTATTGGTAGTCTCATCTACTTGACTCACACCACGCTCGACATATCATATTCAGTGGGACTTGTCTCTAGATTCATGCAAGAACCACATGAGCTGCATTGAAAAGTAGCTAAGAGGATCTTGCATTACATACAGGGTTCACATAGATATGGGATTCATTACAGATTTGGCACAGAGGTTGACTTGGTTAGATATATAGATTCAAATTGGGCTGGCGATTCACAGACTCACAAGTCCACTTCTAGTTACAGTTTCTCTCTAGGTTCAGGTCTTATCAGTTGGTCTATCAAGAAGCCAAATGATATTGCCATATCATCCACAGAGGCAGAGTACATGGGAGTTGTTAATGCAGCTACTGAGGCTATTTGGCTTCAAGGTATTCTTTCTAAGTTTGGCATTCCTATCAGGCAGCCCACCATCATTTATTGTGACAACTAGAGTACCATTCAGATTTGCAAGAATCTGGTTCAGCACCAGCGGACCAAGCACATAGAGATTCACATGCATTTCATTTGGGAGCTTATTCATAGTCAGGTCATTGACTTGATATTTTGCCAGTCTTTAGAGCAGGTTGCAGACATCTTCACCAAACCTTTCACCGAGAGCAAGTTCATTCATCTACGAGCTCTTCTTGGGGTGCGGTCTATATCTACAGCAACATCATCTTCAGGGGGGCCTTCTAGCCTCTTCTTTTATTTTATGTCTCTCTTTTTTTTTGGGGGGGGGGGGATTTTTTTCCTACGGGTTTTTTCCTTTTCACTATATTATGGGAGATTGCATTTGTACATGGGTACCTCATCAGGCCTAATTATCGGGACCCATTTTTTATTTCCACACTGCCCACCTAAGCTGTGCTTATGAGGGGATATTAGTGTAGGTTTTTATTTTTCCCTATTTATTAATTAGGGAATATTATATATTTGTGCATACATGGAGTTTTCCTACATTCGTGGGATAGGCTAGCTTATGTGGATATTGTGTGTCATATTTGTGTCATAAGGTGTCATAAGAATGTCGTAAGTGACTCCTTTGATCGGCTATTCCGGGTATGGGAGTTATTTATCTATTCTTAGCACCTTGTCACCACCTTTTTTGGAGGAGTCTATTCTTGGGGTGCTTTGACCACCTTTTGTGGAGGAGTCTATTCTTGGGGTGCTTTAACCACCATTTGTGGAGGAGTTACTTACTAACTCTCCTATATGTATTCTTCATTTTGGCCATTTCGTGTTAATCAGATTTTGGTTTTCTCCATTTTGTCTTGTGCAATTTCTCTTATTGTGTTATTTTCAAATTGCTTTAGCATCTATGTGGTGTGCACTTGTTTCAACTTGTGTGATCACATCTCTATTGCACTCGTATTATCTGGATTCTAGCAACAACTCCAATATGGTAATGGCCACCGATGGTTGGGCGCGTATTACTCTCCCTTTTTTTTTGATGATTTCACAATAAAATTTTAGATCATTACTGATATGTTTGAAAGTTTATTATTGTATGAAACTTTAGATTCAGTGGAAGAAATGTTTGTAAAAGGGTACTCATGACCTTATGGGGCACTATATCATAGTTTTTTATCATGTGGAATCTATCATGACTTAAAGCTTATTAGTGTTTAGTTCTACTTTGCTTCACTCCTTGATGTAACCATAGGAACTGTGGTGTATAAGTCCATTCTTATCGATTATAGAACTGCTTTAGAATGTGTTTAAAAAATTAGTATGGGATGATGGATTTAACAAGGGTGAAAAGTGTCAAGTCCCTACAGGAGGATTGAAAAGGAATTAGAATTTGAGGGTGGCATGTAACATGATTTTGAAAAGCTAGTCTTATGCAGGTTTTAAATACAATTCATTCGAGCATAGGTGCTCTTGTCTAGACCGAACCTTTGAATGGTGCAATGGTTATGGTAGAGTTCATCCAACTTTCTAGAAGACCACCTGCCAATCTAAAGATTTATACATGAGACTTATGTTGAAGATTGATTCCAATGGTTACATCTGAACTTATGGTACTTCTAAACTTATGGTACTAAGTTTGATTGTATTATCACTTGCTATATGTTCTGAAAATCAACTCATAAATGTCAAAATCTTATTTCATTATAATTTGATCAAGGTGAATGGTGATAATCAGCACATACCTTAAGATTGCAACTCTTCTGAACAAGAAGTAGGGTATGGTACATTTTTTTAATTTGTATATGTTTGGGAGTGGTAAATGATGAATCAACTGCATTACAAAGATATTTTGAGATCCCTGCATTACACACCAAGAGATTCATATACAGGTAAAAAAGAGCAAATCACCATCATGGATTAGCAGAAATCAATTGTAGAAATCTCTTGGTCTATAGCCATGCTTAAGGCAAAGGTTCATTTTTTTATCATTCAATTGAATTCTAATAATACAATTAAGATTAGATTGGAACAATATTTGTAGAAGGAAATGAACCTTGACATTTATTCATAGGGATGGCATGATCATTGATTTTTCAAACAATGCTTAGAATTTAGATTGAATTCAGTTGTAGATGTGGTTGCATCTAAACTTTTGGTGGTTGGTCTGATTCTATTCTTAGCCAAGGCCCTATCTTGCAATTTGCTTTCCAGCATCTAAATAAACAACATGGTAGTTTTTTTGCCTCTCACTTTAAACAACGCCCTTTGCATTTTACTTTATTTGGAGTTGATGTTTCTTTTTTTGTGCCCTTTACAAAAATTAGAAAGAACTGTTAAGTCATAGATACCATCAAGTGCCATCACATCATAATAACAATTTACATTACAATCAAAAGGAGAGGAATTCCAAAAGTACATGCACAAGGCATTGACTAATTATACCTAAGAGAGACTAGCTTCTACATTGGCATTCTTAAGGGCTGGTGTAACATTTTATGGTTCTCAATTTTATCATTTATTAGATGAGCAACACCATATATTCTTGATTGAAGAGATAATTCATTTAATAGAGGTACAACTTCAGGAAAAGAGACAATGTCATGATATATGTTTACAAAGCCTCTCAATGTTTCTATTATAGAATAAATAATGCCAACCCTACAATTTACATCAATGTAATAAAATTTATCTTTTCATGAAAAATTTAGATTCCTTCATCTTTTTATAATAAACATTTCTAGTGTCATGTCCCCTAGTAATTGAATGATTATTTAACTTACATGTGGAAAAATAAGTAAGCATACAGGAAACTATAAACTACCATGTGTGTGTTGGAATAAAAAAGAGTTGAATCATCACCAGCCTCCATGATAGCTATGAAATCCAATGAAGGTGGTAAAACAAGTACCCATGGCCTAAATCCCAAATGCTCCAAAATAAAGGTGGGCAACTAGTCCTCGCAACCAACACAAAAGAGGTGAGCCAATGCATTAATCTTGTAAACTTTAGGTTGAAATGTAGCTGAAGCTTGGTAAGAATTCAATCAATGATGGTCATTCATCCATAGTATTCCTCAGAAAGGTATGGATTGGATGCTCATGTAATAGAGTGTGCATTTCAGTAAGAAAAAATCATTAAGATGGAAACAATCTATAACTTGCTTTAATTTCAGACCTTTTATCAAGGCTCTTAGTATGTAGTGCTGAAATAAATAATGTACGTAAAAATTGAACAGTGTTAGGAAAAAATCTTTGAGCTTGTCTGATAACCTGCATCAAAGGGTACTTTAGATAGATATTTGTAACTAAATTTAGTATAACTATTAAAAGACAAATATTGGAACCTATTGCATATCTTAAGATGGGGGAAAACTTTAGCAGTTGAGTGCACAATGTCGTGAACAAAGACCTAGTTCCTTCAGTTGTTGCTCCATGTGTTGCTCATAGCTCGCATTCACCACTATTTGGTAAGGGAAATAATGTTGAGAAAGTTATGTCAAAGTTGAAATCCTTTTAAAAGAAGGAAGGAAAATTGCTCTCCCTTTATTCAAACAAGGAAAAGTAAAACCTTTTCAAAAGAAAAGGCTTATCACTAAATAAAATAATAAAAAATTACTAGTAGAAATTTGAAATATCTTTTGTAGAGCAGGAGCAAGATGAGCAAGATCATGAAACTCAATAAATGGAATTTGATGCTAATAACAATGACAAGTTGTATGAGGATATTTGTGGAAGTCCAACAATAGTAAATGAAAAAAGGTAAAGGAAAAATATGGTAAATTGAGAACGTAATCTTCTTTGAGGCATTTTATCAAATAATTAGTATGCCACCTACATATTGCATCATTCTCCAAGAGTCAAATTCAATTCATAGTTTGCAAGCTGCGAATGGACACAAAGGAGATATATTGCACCATTCTTCATGAAATCAAATGCAATAGATAGGTGCAAAACAAAAGGGAGGTTGACGGTTAAGCAAATTCAAGGGATGATTTTTATGGAGTCATTTTGTCAAGCAGTTTCGTGTCTTCACCTAAGTAGTTTCGAAAGGTAAATCCAAGTGCAAGGATTTGTTCCTTATCTTTTTCTTTAACTATTGTTTTAGATACCTTCGTTGCCTCTCCTTTTATAATCGTGAGAGCAACCCACATGTTTGAATCATTGTGCACACAAATCAATTAGCATAAAACCTTCCCATGTCATTACAAAGACAATGGCAGTGAAAGTTGTGACAATTTATGGCTATAAAGAATTTTAAGAGAAACAAATGAATTAAATACATTGCATACCAACAAATCAAACTCTAAAAATAACTTGCAAACTTATAGAGACTTTCCTGCAACTAATGTTGAAAAGTGATGTTGAAGTGCAATTCATTCAGCTCTATTTTTAGACTATTAGTGTAAATTTAGTTTGCATAAACATTTTTTGTGGAGATAAATTTAGACAATTAGTTAATATATTTTTATAAAAAATAAAACCTTAGAAAGGCTAGAGTTAGTTTTAGTTGATATTATATGCAAATTATTATTTAGATAAATTTAAAATATTTTATTTAATAATTAGAAAATCATGTTCACATGCAATTCTATTAATACATTGTAATTGATCTTTATTTTCATGGAGAAGGTAAATGATTCTAATAATTTGAAGAAGTATTTTTTATTTTTGCAATTCTTATTCCTTCTATATTATGAACATTGCATATATTTGGTTGTGATTTAATTTTATTTAAAATTCTACATCTAGTATCAGAGCAAGGATTTTTCTCTTGGGAAAGATTTAGTAGTTGGAATTTTGCCAAAAATTTATCATGTCAAACTCTAACTCCTTGCCCATTCCATAATTTGATGGAAATGAGTATGATTATTGGTGTATCAAAATGATGACTTTTTTGTTAGGAAAAGATTTGTGGGAGATTGTTGAATTGGGTTATGCAGAGCCAGCTGATTGGAACACCCTCACAGCAAATGATAAAACAACTAAGAAGGAGGCTAAGAAGAAGAATGCTCAAGCCTTATTTCATATTCAAATAGCTCTAGATAAGAGCCTATTTCCATGAATTGCAGGAGCAAAGACAACATAGGATGCTTGGAAGACTCTAAAAGAAGCTTACCAAGGTAGTGATCAAGTCAAAGTTGTCAAGTTACAGACATTGAAGAGAGAATTTGAAGATGCAAGACACTGAAAGTGTGAGTACCTATTATGTCAGAGTAAAAGATGTGGACAATAAGATGGCTACACTTGGTGAAATTGTGAATAATGAGGTTGTGATCAAAAATGTGTTGAGGACTCTCACACCAAGGTGGAACCATGTTTCCATAATCATAGAAGAAAGCAAGAATTTGTTTACCCTTCAATTTGATCATCTAGTTAGATCTTTGATGTCTCATGAAGAAAGATTGAGAGATTCATTTGGGGAAAGTGATGAGAAAGCTTTTTCCTCTAAATTACAAATCACAAAGAATGAAGATGCCAATAGTAGCATCAAAAGTAATCAAGGCCAAGGTAGAGGTCAAAATCAGAATTACTCAGGAGGAAATAGAGGCAGAGGTGGTTTTCGAGGAAGAGGTGGTTTCAGAGGAAGAGGTAGAGGCCGATTTGATAAAAGAAATATCCAGTGTTATAATTGTAACAGGTATGGCCACTTTAATTATGAGTGTATATTAAAAGAAGGTAATAATGATAAAAGCATTCATTATGCTCAAGAAGGTGATGAGAATCCTCCAGATAATTTATTTTTATCTTATGACAAAGCTGAAAATGTTTCTAAAGATATTTGGTATTTAGATTCAGGATGTTCTAGCCACATGTTACGGAATGAAAAACTTTTTTCTATAATGGATGAAAGTTTTAAATCCAAGATCAAGCTTGGTGATGACAAATCATTGGAGGCTGCTTCAAAAGGAGCTATGGAAGTCCATATAAAATAAGGTATGAAGAGTGTTAAAGACATTTATTACACTCCAAAGTTAAAGCATAATTTGTTGAGTGTTGGACAATTATATGAGAAGAAATATAAAGTTGTATTTGAAAATCAACAATGTATAATTTATGATAAAAATCAAGGAAATAGGGTGGTAACAGTTGTGCCTATGACAAAGAATAGGATGTTTCCATTGAATTTTGGTGAACATAACAGGAACCTTGTCAATATGGCATATGAGGATACAAGTTGGTTGTGGCATCTCAGGTATGGGCATTTAAATTTTCATAGTTTGAAAATTCTAACATCAAAAGCATTAGTTTCTGGTTTTCCTAAGGTTGAAGAGCACAAGGAAGTTTGTGAAGGATGTGCTAAAGGAAAACATGCAAGAGAGAAATTTCCAAAAGGCAATGCATGGAGGGCTCATTATCCACTCCAGTTAGTTCATTCAGACATTTGTGGTCCTATGCAAACAAAGAGTTTGGGTAAGTCATCATATTTCATTACTTTTATTGATGATTACTCACGACAGTGTTGGGTTTATTTTTTGAAGACCAAAGGTGAAGCTCTTGAGACATTCAAGAGATTTAGAGCCCTTGTAGAAAATGACAAAGGGTGAAAAATCAAATTCTTAAGGACTGATCATGGAGGAGAATTTTGTTCAAAATCCATTCAAGGTTATTGTGATATGTATGGCATCAGAAGACAACTAACCACTGCATACACACCTCAACAAAATGGTGTAGCTGAAAGGAAGAACCGTATAGTGGTGGAGATGGCACAAAGCATGCTACAAACAAAGGGATTAAGTAATTCTTTTTGGGGAGATGTAATTGCTACAATAGTATATATTCTCAATCAGAGTCCCACTAATGCACTTGACAGGATGACTCTGTATGAAGCCTGGTATGAGAAAAAGCCAAATGTTAATTATTTCAAAGTTTTTGGTTACTTAGCCTATGTTCATGTTCCTAATCAAAAGAGGCAAAAGTCAGATCCCAAAAGTGAGTCATGTATTTTTGTTGGATGTAGTGAGGAAAGTAAGGCTTACAAGTTATATAATCCTCTCACTAATAGGCTTATTATGTCAAGAGATGTGATTTTGATGAAGGGGGATTTTATGGTCATCAAAAAGGCCATATGGAGAATTCAAAATCTATTTTAAATGAAGTTATTATGGATGATATTCAGCCCACTAATATTTATGTTCCAAGTGCTACAAATCCACCAAGTAACCCCTCATCTAGTTGTTCAATTACAAGTGTAATTCCATATTCAAGTCTTAGTTCTACAAGGAAGGTAAGAAGATTGAGTGGCATTTATCAAAGGAGTTCAAATCAAGCACATGAAGAAAATCCAAGAGGTGAGACACTGAATTTTGCTTTACTTACCAAGGCTGATTTTGAACCATCATGTTTTGAAGATGCATATACTAATGAATTTTGGATGCAAGCAATGCAAGAAGAGATGGATTCTAAACTTAGGAATGACACTTGGGAGCTTACAAAGCTTCCACATGACAAGAAGAAGATTGGCACCAAATGGGTCTACAAGACTAAGTGTAACAGTGATGGAAGTATTGAAAGGCATAAGGTGAGATTAGTTACTAAAGGCTTCACACAGAATTATGGCATTGATTATGATGAGACATTTGCACCAGTATCAAGACAAGAGACCATTAGAATGTTGATTTCATTAGTAGCTCAAAATAATTGGAGCATCCATCATATGGATGTGAAAAGTGCCTTCTTGAATGGGTACTTAGAAGAAGAAGAAGTATATGTGGAACAGCCACAAGGTTTTGAAGTGCAAGGAAAAGAAAATCATGTCTACAAGTTAAAGAAGGCTTTGTATGGCCTCAAACAAACACCAAGAGCATGGTATGCTAAAATTGATGGATATTTTCAAGAGAATGTCTTGTTAGCATATTATTGTATTTACCTTAGGTTATTTACTAAGGTAATTTATTTTGGTTAGTTGCCTTAACCACTTTGGTTAAGAGGTTAGTTGTTTATTCGGCCTTTGTTATTTCATGCAAGCCGACATAGGTTAGTTTTATTATACCCGTCTCATGCTTCATGGGTATTTCATTTGTTTGCCTATTTAATAGGCCTTCATGCTTGGTTGAACGTTGAACAAGTGCTCTGCGATTCTCAATCTCATTTTCTCTGTGTGTTTTGTTTAATCTAATATGGTATCAGAGCCTATGGTTTGTAGACCCTGAGTGGAGGTTTGTGGAAGCCGGAGAGAGGTCGGTGTCTTGCCAGGGAGGAGCTTCAGGCGCCCAGTGGAGAGCTGAGGAGAGAGAAAGCATCACGGAATTCGAAAAACTCAACCAAAAGGTGTGAAAATAGCTAGGAAGCATCAGAAGGCTAAATAAGACCAACAAGAAGCAAAAACAAGCTGTTTTAGAGGCTCATAAGCCTCTGTTGAATTTATCTGTGCGCTGGCACCGTACGGATTTGGCAAAATCAAAAAAAATCATTTCTTCATCTTTTTCAGTGAAACAAAAGTCTAAATCGCAAGTTAGATCAAAACTAAGACACTGGTGAAAACGGTTTGCAATTTGGTTGAGAAACGGGCTTAGAATCTTCGCCTGAAGTTTCAGAGGTAGGCCAATTTTCTGATTAGCTGAATTTTTTTATAAAATTTTTAGCCTAAAGTTTTAATATTTCAATTATTTTTATTTTTTTAATTGAAATAAATCAAAACTTTAGCCAATAAGGGTTATTGGGGACCTACCGCTGACTAATAATCACAGAAGCGTCCGAAATGCTAAAAATTTTATCGTTTTCTGGGTTTTTTATCTGGATGTCAATGGAGAAAGAATTTTTTAAATCGGAATTGTAGTTTTCCCAATTTAATTGTTTCAGTGGTAGATTTTTTGTGATCTTGCAAACGGTATTGAGTTTGTTGCCAAAAATGGATAAGGTTGTTCAGTGTCAATATAGAATCAGTGTGTAGAAGGAATTTTTTTTTTTTTTTTAAAAGTCATTATAGTTTTTCTGATTTTATCATTTTCGTGAAAAACTAGGTAAAATGGCTAGTATTCAACACCTGTTACTACCAGATTCTCAAAAATTGACTAGCAAGAATTTTAGTTTGTGGAGTCACAAGGTTTTAACAATATGTGAATATCTGAATATTGATCAAATAGTGCTCGGTAAAGAGCAAAGGCCTGCCACTGCTACCAATGACTATGATAAACGTCATCGTGAGGCTCTCATGTTGTTAAAATTGTCAGTAGCAGATAATCTAATCTCAGAGGTCAGAAATGCAACTATAGCATCAGATTTATGGAAAATTTTATCTTCAAAATATCAGGCTTCTGAAGCTGGTAGAGTGTTGTATTTGAAGAATTTGTTGTTTTCCACTAAGATGCAGGAAGGTGGCTCCATTTCTGAGTTTTTATTACAGATCAAGGACATCAGTGACCAGTTGAAAGCAGTACAAAAACCTGTTGATGAGCAAGATTTGATTTCTCTTGTTATGCAAAATCTTCCACCATCATTTGAGTCATTTGTGGAGTCCTTGCACATGATTGCTGAGATGCAGACTTTGGATTTTGAAACATTGTCTACATTGCTATTGCAAAAGGAGAGACGACAGGAGCAGGCAGTGTTGTCTACATCCACTTCCACAGAGAATGCATTCTTTATCAAGGAAAAGGGTAAGCAGTCTAGTAAAAATAGCTATCCATCAGAATCTTCACAAGTAAGTGGTAATAAGAGATCTAAATGGAAATGTTTTTACTGTAAGAAACCTGGTCACCTTAAGAAAGATTGTAGGAAAAGACAACAGGATATGGCTAACCCCAGAAAGAAAGCTCATCATGCGAATATAGCTGAAGGTGAAGGCGAGGAATCACCAGATTTTGCTTTCATGGCTTCCAGTGGTAATTCTGTGGTGGATCGAGCTTGGTAATTTGATTCAGGGTCATCTTGCCATTATACATGCCATAAGGACTGGTATGTGGATTTTGTTGAAGATAACAGTAGTAATGAATATGTATCTTTAGGAGATGGTACAACATATTTTGTGAAAGGATTTGGTAATGTTCATATAAGTTTTAATGGTACAGTAAATTATACATTCAAGAATGTTAGGTATGTACCGGATATGAACAAAAATCTTCTTTCAATCAGTGAGATCACCTCAAAATCTGATTTTGTTGTAAAATTTCAAGAACAACAATGTTTAGTCACCACTAAAGATAACAAGATTATTGTTGTTGGGATCGATGAGAAAGGCTTGTATAAGCTTGCAGATGCAATCAAAGCAAAGGAAAGTGCACTTGCAGCAGTTGATAGCACAAGTTCACTATGGCATGAAAGGTATGGACATTTGAATTTTCAGTATTTGACTACATTGAGTAAGACTAAGATGGTTAAGGGGATTCCTTCTATTCGGCATAGTCATCATGTATGTATTGGATGTCAGTTGGGGAAGCAAGTTAGACATTCATTTGATGTTGGTAAAGCTTCGAGAGCAAATGGAGTATTGGATTTGGTACATGCAGATTTGCATGGTCCAATGCAGACACCTACCCCTTCTGGTGCCCGTTATTTCCTGTTACTGGTTGATGATTTCTCTAGGAAAAAGTGGGTATACTTTCTAGTAAAGAAATCTTATTATTTTTCTAACTTTCTTACTTGGAAAGCTATGGTTGAAAAATAGGTAGGACGGCCAGTGAAATCTCTTAGAACGGATAATGGGGGTGAGTTCATCTCAAAATAGTTCAAGGAGTTTTGTGCCACTGAAGGCATACACAGACAATACACTACACCTTACACTCCACAGCAAAATGGAGCTGTGGAAAGGCGTAATAGGATGGTGATGGACATGGCTCGCTGTATGGTCCAAAGCAGAAATGTCCCATACAGGTATTGGGTAGAGGCAGTGAATACAGCAGTATACATCCTCAACAAAATTCCTACAAAAGCTTTGGAGAATTTGACTCCAGAAGAGGCTTGGTCAGGTCGAACTCCAGATGTAAGTGATTTCAGAATTTTTGGTTGTGTAGCTTTTGCAGTTATTCCTAGTCAAAAGAGAAAAAATTTGGATGCAAAAAGCAAAACATACATGTTTGTTGGATACAGTGATCAGTCAAAGGCCTACAGATTACTTGATGTTTCTACTAACAAAGTTGTGGTAAATAGAGATGTCATAGTAAATGAACAAATGCCATACTTCACAGCAACTGGTCAAGTTTCAGATATTGAGTCATTGTTATCTAATGATTCCATTATTAGTCATAATGTGAAAAATGAGCAGGATTCTTGTTCATCAGTGGAATCACATTCCAGGGAGGGAATTGATACAGGTCACTGTGAGGTTCCAGCAGAACAACCAAAGACGCCAAAGTGGTATACTACCACAATTGAAGCACTAAAAGAAGGAGACTTGCCACAAGGTGTGGAAGGTAGAAGACTGAGATCGGGAAAGCAATTTGGTAATAGAGGTGAGCATGTTAATCTTGCTCTAACAACTGATGTTTCACAAGTATTTGAGCCTAATTCTTTTTCAGAGGCCAAAGGGAAGTCTGAGTGGGAATCAGCTATGCAATTGGAATATGATTCCTTGATGAAAAATAATACTTGGAAGTTGATGGAACTACCACCAGGGAAGAAATCCATTGGTTGTAAGTGGATTTATAAGGTAAAATACAAAGCAGATGGTTCCTTGGACAAACACAAAGCCAGACTTGTTGCAAAAGGTTATGCATAAGAGGAAGGGGTTGATTATGAGGAGACTTTTGCTCCAACCACCAAGATGGTAACTTTTCATTTGATTATTGCTATTGCTGCTCAGTTTGGATGGCAGGTGCACCAAATGGATGTAAAGAGTGCTTTCTTGAATGGAGATCTAGAGGAGGAAGTCTACATGGTTCAGCCACAGGGTTTTCAGGTTCTTGGTAAGGAACATCTTGTTTTCAGGTTGATCAAGTCCTTGTATGGACTTAAGCAAGCTCCTCGAGCTTGGTATACAAAAATAGACTCATATCTTAGGGAGTCAAGTTTCAAAAGGTGTAACTCGGAACCAACTCTCTATGTAAATGTGTCTGGTGATGATATCTTGATTCTCATTATATATGTTGATGATATAGCCATCACTGGGAGTAGTACTAGTCTCATTCAGCAAATGAAAGCTGATGTTTGTTGTACTTTTGACATGACAGACTTAGGACTACTAAAATACTGTTTAGGTGTTGAGTTTTGGCAAAGTGGTAATACTATATTTGTGTCACAGAATAAGTATGCCAGTTCATTGCTAGAAAGGTTCAGAATGATGGATTGTAATCTAACTCACACACCTATGGAAACAGGAGCTAAAATTTCAACAAACACTGATTCACCTCTGGTCAATGAAACAATGTATCGGCAGCTGGTGGGCAGTCTCATTTACCTCACTACCACTAGACCGGATATTTGTTTTGCAGTGAGTTTTCTATCTCGCTTCATGTCTAAACCACAGGAAGTCCATTGATTAGCTGCAAAATGAGTATTAAGATATGTCAAAGGTACTCTTGACTTTGGCATACTATATAAGAAGTCTGTAGATTTTGAACTTTCAGGATATTTTGATTCTGATTGGGCAGGTTCAGTTAATTCAAGAAAATCTACAACAGGGTATGTTTTCACTTTTGGTTTAGGAGTTTTCTCATGGCAGAGCAAACTACAAACTACAGTAGCATTATCTTCAACAGAAGCAGAGTATAAAGCTATGGTTAGTGCAGGTTGTGAAACCATGTGAATAAAGAAAATTTTGGAGGATCTTCAGTTTGAGTCATCAAAGCCTACTCCAATTTTTTGTGACAACCAAAGTGTTTTGAAGATGGTGAAGAATCCAGTATTTCATGCCAGGACCAAACACATTGAGGTTCACCATCATTACATCTGACAGTTGGTTACAAATGAAGACATCAGTCTCTTCTACTGCCCCACTGTAGAGCAACCTGCTGATATAATGACCAAACCACTTGGTACAGACAAGTTCATAAAATTGAGAGATAAACTTGGTCTTGTTTCTGGTTTAGTCATTAAGGGAGGGTGTTAGCATATTATTGTATTTACCTTAGGTTATTTACTAAGGTAATTTATTTTGGTTAGTTGCCTTAACCACTTTGGTTAAGAGGTTAGTTGTTTATTCGGCCTTTGTTATTTCATGCAAGCCGACATAGGTTAGTTTTATTATACCCGTCTCATGCTTCACGGGTATTTCATTTGTTTGCCTATTTAATAGGCCTTCATGCTTGGTTGAACGTTGAACAAGTGCTCTGCGATTCTCAATCTCATTTTCTCTGTGTGTTTTGTTTAATCTAATATGTCTTTCAAAGAAGTAAGAGTGAACCTACCCTTTACTACAAACCAGAAGGTAATGATATTCTAATTGTAAGTTTGTATGTTGATGACTTGTTGTATATGGGTAGCATTTCTATGATGAAGGATGAATTCAAAGTTTCCATGATGAATGAATTTGAGATGAAAGATTTAGGCCTAATGAAATATTTTTTTAGGAATGGAGGTTTATCAAAGGGAGAATACAAATTTTATTTGTTAAACGAAGTATGCTAAAGATATGTTGAAGAAATTTGATATGGTTGATTGTAAACCAGTCTCCATTCAAATTGCTCATGGAGTTGTGTTGTGTAGAGATGATGGTGCTGAAAGAGTTGATGAGACAACCTATAGAAGTATTGTTTGAAGCTTAATGTTTTTAACTCATACAAGACCTGACATTGCTTATTCAGTTTCACTTGTTTCAAGGTACATGACAGAGCCATCAGAAATACATATGAAGGCAGCCAAGAGAATTTTGAGGTATGTGAAAGGCACTCTAGACTTTGGTATTCATTAATACACTTCTAAAAGGTTTAATCTTGTTGGTTTTAGTGATTATGATTGGGGAGGTAGTTTGGATGACTGAAATTCAACATCTGGGAATTGTTTTTCTTTTGGTTCTGGTTTGATTACTTGGAGCTCAAAGAAGCAAAGTATAGTTTCCCTTTCTTCTACAGAAGCAGAGTATGTTGTAGTCACTTTAGTAGGTACATAAGCATTATGGCTTAGAAAACTTCTTGAAGAAATTGGAGAGATTCAAGTTTAGCCCATAGTTATTTTTTGTGATAATATTAGTGTTATTAAATTGGCCAAGAATCCAGTCCATCACAGTAGAACAAAACATTTTGATTTAAAACATCATTTTATCTGAGATTTAGTGTAGAAGAAGGTAGTAGAATTAAGATACATCAGCACTAAAGAACAGTTAGCAGATATCTTCACTAAGGCAATTGCAAAGGATCAATTTTTGAAACTTAGAGATCAAATTGTGAGCCCTCTCAGCATCAAGGGGGAGTATGTTGAAAAGTGATGCTGAAGTGCAGTTCACTCAGTTCTATTTTTAGACTATTAGTGTAAATTTAGTTTGCATGAACAGTTTTTGTGGAGCTAAATTTAGACAATTAGTTAATTTTTAGTTAATATATTTTTTTTTAAAATAAAGCCTTAGAAAGGCTAGAGTTAGTTTTAGTCGCTATTACATGCAAATTATTATTTAGATAAAATTAAAATATTTTATTTAATAATTAGAAAAACATGTTCACATGCAATTCTATTAATACATTGTAATTGATCTTTATTTTCAAGGAGAAGGAGAATGATTCCAATAATTTGAAGACGAAGTATTTTTTATTTTTGCAATTCTTATTCCTTCTGTATTATGAATATTGCATATATTTGGCTATGATTTAATTTTATTTAAAATTCTACAACTAAGAGAGATGGCAAAAGTAATTTTGTAATGGTCACTGTCAGTTCTGAACCTGTTGGTTGCATTTGGGGAAACATAATGTATGCCTATGAGGATACCCTAAAAAGATAAATATTGGCATAGAGCCAAATAAGATATAGACCTACAAAAAATAAAAATATATAACAAGTAGTCCAAATTGTTAGGGTGTGTGGAGCTAAAAGCTTCACCAAGGAGCAAACTCAAACAGGTTCGGGTCTACACAGATGCCGACGTCGGTCAGGAGCGACCGACGTCGGTCAGTTGCAGTTGCAGAGGCGTCGAGGTCGGCAGTATGGTCGGCCGGCGACGGTCACAGGCGAACAGGCAGGAACCGACGTCGATTACCTGTGTGTCCAGAAAGCGATTTTCGAGGACAGAAGCGAGTGTTTGCATGATGAGTTTGAGTTGTAGACTCAAGCTCGCGTCTCTATTGTTAGCAATACTATTTTTAGAGCCCTTGTTGAAGAGGCTTAACTGTTTGTTGTAAGAGCATGCTCAAGTTTCCTATTTCTATATGTAGGAAAGATCTTCTAAGCTATTGTGTGTGTAATAGAGTATGAGTAGAACATTGTGAATGTTTGAAGGACAGTACTTGAGAGAGAGCTCTTGAGGAATAGAGATCTAGTGAGATATCTTGTGTGCATCTGAGAGAGGTGTGGAAGAATGAAGTTCTTCATTTGTATTCCTATTGTAAAGAGTTTTTAATACAAGTTTTCAGGGTGTTTTCTTGTATATCTTGTTTTGTGCTATTTATCATTTCAGTTACTTATCTATCTGATTTATTTCTGCATTTATTGCTTTCACAAGTGTAATCCATTGTTGGTTGATCCCCAACAAGTGGTATCAGAGCCAGGTTCACTAACAGGTGGTTCAGATCTGTGTAGTGTGTTTGGATTACAGGTTGCTCACAGGGGTTTCTGCAGGGATTTCTGTTTGAGTGGGAGAAGCAATGGCAGAAGAAAGTAAGTTGAGAATGGAAAAGTTTAATGGCAAGAACTATCAACACTGGAGAATGCAGATAGAGGACTATCTGTATCAGAAGGATCTTTACTTACCGTTAGGTGGGATAGCAAAGAAGCCCAAGGACATGGAGGATGAAGAATGGGAAGTTCTTGACAGAAAGGCTCTTGGGTCTATAAGACTGAGTCTGGCCTCCACTGTGATATCTAATTTGTCACAGGCAAAAACTACGGTAGAGTTAATGACCACGTTAGCAAATTTGTATGAAAAACTCTCAGCTTCAAATAAGGTATATTTAATGAAGCAGTTATTTAATTTGCATATGCAAGAAGGTGGATCTGTTTCTAATCACCTGAATGATTTCCATGGTATTGTTAATCAGTTAAGTTCTGTCAATATTGTATTTGAAGATGAAATAAAAGCTCTTTTAATTTTATGTTCTTTGCCTAAAAGCTGGCATGGCTTGGTAATGGCAGTTTCTAATACTGCTTCTGCTTCGAATATTTTAAAAGTAGAGGATGTGGTTAGTGTTATCTTGAATGAGGAAATTCGCAGGAAAAGCACAGAAGAGACATCTGGGACATCCGGGAACGCTTTAAATCTCGAGAGCAGAGGAAGGCAAAAATAAAAGAGCAAGAGGAGATCAAGATCTAAGTCTAAGGGAAGAGGCAGATCCAAATCCAGGAATGGCAGAAGGCCACAATGTTGGAACTGTGGAAAGTTGGGGCACATAAGCAGAGATTGCTGGTCAAAGCCTAAGGAGGACAATCAGCACGAAGGAAAGGAAGAGACAGGTTGCAGGTATTGCACAGGATGCTCTTATTTTCTCTTTGCATAATAATATAGAATCTTGGGTATTAGATTCTGGTGCATCTTTCCATGCTACCCCTAACAGAGAATATTTCAGTGACTATGTCCATGGAGATTTTGGAATAGTGTACTTAGGGGATGATGAGCCTTGTAAGATTATTGGCAAAGGTAAAGTGCAGCTAAAGATGCAGAATGACAACACATGGGTGTTGAGGGATGTGATGCATGTTCCTAGTTTGAAGAGAAATTTGATTTCTGCAGGTAAGCTAGGTGATGAGGGTTGTACAGTAACTCTCACAGCAGATTCTTGGAAAGTGACCAAGGGTGCACTTGTTATGGCCAGAGGTAAGAGAGAAGGTACTCTCTATTTGTGTAATTGTGTTACTAACAAATCTCCTTCAGTTTTATCTACTTCAGATGTGGATGCTAAATTGTGGCACTCAAGGCTTGGCCACATGAGTGAGAAGGGGATGTCAATCCTTAAGTCTAAAGGTATGCTTTCAGATTTGAAAAGTATGGATCTAGAATTTTGTGAGCATTGTGTATTTGGAAAACAGAAAAGGGTTAGTTTTCTAAAGACTAGGTCTACTAAGAAAAGCCAGAAGTTGCAGCTTGTTCACACAGACGTGTGGGGACCGGCTCATGTAGCCTCTATTGGCGGATCACAGTACTATGTTACATTCATAGATGACGCCACAAGAAAGGTATGGATCTACTGTATTAAAAAGAAATCTGATGTTTTTGAGACTTTTAAGATTTGGAAGGCTATGGTTGAGAATGAAACAGGCAAAAGATTAAAGTGCTTGAGATCTGATAATGGTGGTCAGTTCTGCAGTCTTAAGTTCAAATTGTATTGTTATATAAATGGAATCTGTAGGCAAAGGATGGTTCCAAGGACACCTCAGCAGAATGGTATTGCTGAAAGGATGAACAGGACAATTATGGAGCGTGCAAGATGTATGAGATTGCATGCAGGGTTGCCCTTAGAGTTTTGGGCAGAAGCAGTTGACACTGCAGTGTACCTGATCAACAGAGGACCCTCTACAGCTCTGGATGGTGGAATTCCAGAAGAGGCATGGACAGGGAAAAAGGTAGATCTCTCATATCTCAAAGTTTTTGGTTGTGAAGCCTTTGTGCACATAGATAAGGAAAATAGAAAGAAGCTTGATGCTAAGTCTATGAGGTGCACGTTTATAGGCTATGGCTCAGATGATTTTGGTTTTAGATTTTAGAATCTAGGAACTAACAAGGTAATTAGGAGCCGTGATGTTGTTTTCAATGAAAGAGTGATGTACAGTGATCAGATAAGGAAGCTAGATCAATCTGGGCAGAGCAATAGTGAATTGGACGAAGTTATGGTCCAAAATGAGCTCGCGGGAAAAAGAAATAATCACTTACAGGAAAACACAGAGACCGACGTCGGCAGGTTAGGAACTGGCGTCGACAGTACAAAAACCGATGTCGGTCATACAGAGACCGACGTCGGCAGACCAGGCACCGGCGTCGGCCAGGAAGAACCGGCGTCGGCCAGTAACAGGTCTACAGGTGGCCGAGGTCGGTCACTGTCAGGAAATTTGGGTGGATAGATTGTTGAGAACGAGTCCAAGACACCAATCAGGAGGTCTGAAAGGGTAAGTAAGCCTCCAATTAGATATTCTCCTTCCTTATATTATATATTGCTAACCGATGGTGGAGAACCAGAAAGTTTTGAAGAAGCATTACAGGTGGAGTCCAGGAGTAAGTGGGAGCGTGGCATGGTTGAGGAGATGGAGTCCTTAAGAGAGAACCAAACATGGGATTTGGTTGAATTGCCAGCTGGTAAGAGAACACTGAAGAACAGGTGGACCTACAGGTTGAAGGAAGGTGATGATGGACAGATGAGATATAAGGCCAGATTGGTTGTAAAAGGATTTGCACAAAAGCCAGGTATTGACTTTGGTGAGATTTTTTCTCCGGTTGTTAAGATGACTTCTATAAGGGTTGTATTGTCTTTGGTTGCTTTTGAGGATTTGCATCTTGAGCAGCTAGATGTTAAGACAGCGTTTCTTCATGGAGATTTAGATGAGGAAATTTACATGGAACAGCCAGAAGGTTTTCAGGTCAAGGGTAAGGAGAAACTAGTGTGCAGGTTGAAGAAAAGCTTGTATGGCCTCAAGCAAGCTCCTAGGCAATGGTATTTGAAATTTGATAGGTTTATGACTGAGCATGGCTACAGTAGATGTCAATCCGACCATTGTGTATATTTTAAGAGATTTGATAACGGTAGATATATTATTCTATTGTTGTATGTAGATGATATGCTGGTTGCAGGATCTCACATGCAGGATATCTCTGAGCTTAAGGTGAAGTTAGCTCAAACGTTTGCTATGAAGGATTTGGGAGCAGCTAAGAAAATCCTTGGCATGAGCATTAAGAGAGACAGGAAAAATCACAGGTTGATATTGTCTCAAGAAGATTATGTGGACAAGGTGTTGAAACGGTTCAATATGCAGGATGCTAAACCGGTAAGCACACCTTTGGCTGGACATTTCAAGTTAAGTAAAGAACAATGTCCTAATTCACATGATGAGGTAGAGTACATGAGTAAGGTTCCATATTCTTCCGCGGTAGGAAGTTTGATGTATGCAATGGTGTGTACTAGACTGGATATTGCCCAAGCAGTGGGAGTAGTAAGCAGGTATATGGCCAATCCAGGAAAGGAACATTGAAAAGCAGTACAATGGATCCTTAGATATCTGAGAGGAACCAGCAGTAGACACTTATGCTATGGAGGTTCAGATACTTCTCTACATGGCTATGTAGATTCAGATATGGCAGGAGATTTGGATGGCAGGAGGAGCACCACAGGTTATGTTTTTACTGTAGGTGGAATGGCAGTTAGTTGGATATCTAAGTTGCAGAAGGTTGTAGCCTTGTCAACTACAGAAGCAGAGTACATTGCAGCTACAGAAGCTAGCAAGGAGATGATATGGATGACACAGTTCATGGAAGAGCTTGGAAGGGAGCATGGGAGTTGCAGATTGTATAGTGACAGTCAGAGTGCAATCCATTTGGCTAAGAACTCAGCTTTTCATTCTAGAACCAAGCACATACAGCTAAGGTACTACTTCATACGGCAGGTATTGGAAGATGGTGAGTTGAAGCTGGAGAAGATCCATATAGACAAGAATCCTGCTGATATGCTAACAAAGCCGGTTACTAAGGAGAAGTTGAATCTTCATTCAACTTCTATTGGTCTTCATGATTGAGTTGAAGATGGAGGAGCTAGAAGATGTTGCTGTACAGGTACTGGTGCAGCTGGTTTATCTCCAAGTGGGAGATTGTTAGGGTGTGTGGAGCTAAAAGCTTCACCAAGGAGCAAACTCAAACAGGTTCAGGTCTACACAGACGTCGACGTCGGTCAGGAGCGACCGACGTCGATCAGTTGCAGTTGCAGAGGCGTCGAGGTCGGCAGTATGGTCGGCCGGCAACGGTCACAGGCGAACAGGCAAGAACTGACGTCGGTTACCTGTGTGTCCAGAAAGCGATTTTCGAGGACAGAAGCGAGTGTTTGCATGATGAGTTTGAGTTGTAGACTCAAGCTCGCGTCTCTATTGTTAGCAATACTATTTTTAGAGCCCTTGTTGAAGAGGCTTAACTGTTTGTTGTAAGAGCATGCTCAAGTTTCCTATTTCTATATGTAGGAAAGATCTTCTAAGCTATTGTGTGTGTAATAGAGTATGAGTAGAACATTGTGAATGTTTGAAGGACAGTACTTGAGAGAGAGCTCTTGAGGAATAGAGATCTAGTGAGAGATCTTGTGTGCATCTGAGAGAGGTGTGGAAGAACGAAGTTCTTCATTTGTATTCCTATTGTAAAGAGTTTTTAATACAAGTTTTCAGGGTGTTTTCTTGTATATCTTGTTATGTGCTATTTATCATTTCAGTTACTTATCTATCTGATTTATTTCTGCATTTATTGCTTTCACAAGTGTAATCCATTGTTGGTTGATCCCCAACACAAATGAGGACATAACAATTCAAACAATGCAATGAACAGACAATGCAGTAGGCCGAACAGTTGTGATGGTAACAAGAAAGCCACATGAAGAGGGGTGAAATGCCAGCTGCTTGTATCCAGTAATGCACCACCCAACCCTGCAATAAGTAACCATCGCTCAACCTTGCAATGGGAAACCACCGTCTAAATGTGCAATGGAAAACCAACACCTTCATCTATGGATTTTGATTGCAATGATCATTCTGCCTTGATAAAAGTGAGGTGTTTCATAACACATATTATTTTAGACCAATAGGATACAAAATAATATAGTTTATTGGTTATTTGAAAGAACTTGCAAATTCTTTGGTAGAGGCTTCACTTATTTTTCTGCACAGAAATCGATGTGTTCGAATTGGATAGCAAGGTAAAGATTAATAACAATTTAATGCCAAACGAAGCTAATAGTCCCTCCCTTCAGGACTAATAACATATATTTATTGTCTGGTATACTATGGTTTCATTATTTTGGGATGTGAGCAATGAATCCTTGGTAATGGTGATGTGCTTGGTAACTTCTAGAAAGGTTTGTTAATGTAGTTATGTTTAACACCACTTGTTTTGAGTATGTTCTTTCTATGATTGAGTTCAATCATAAACATTAACTCAACATTTATGTGATTGATATTTGTAGTTTAATTTCATACTTGTTAATATAGTTTTGAATTGATACTACCAATCTTATAAATAATATGGTAATAGTATGTTCTTTCTATGATTGAGTTCAATCCTAAGCATTAACTCAACATGTATGTGCTTGATATTTGTAGTTTAATTTCATACTTATTAATACAGTTTTGAATTGATACTATCAATCTTATAAATAATATGGTAAGACTCATTTTTGAGTGTGCGTTTGGGTTAATCCTTTGAGTAATATGCATATTCAATACTAATTGTTATGTTTCTAGTATGACATTGATTATTGATGAATTATTAATCTCTTGTCTAAATACTTTGGTGGTGATTGGTGGATTTTGATGTTGCTCTCTTGTTTTACACCCTATATAGTTACATACCTATGCATGTTAAAGTTATATTTGTCAAAAAGGAAAACTCATTTAAGTAAGTTGAGGCATGATTTAAATATACAATAAGAAGATCCAGATTATTTAGTTTCATTTCTAATTTCATAACTAATGATTATATTACTTCAGGGGAAGTTTACTTATTTAACCTTGACCATTGACTAGTATATGGTTTGAATAATATGACTCAATTAGTTGAAAGATATTTTAACATTGTACTTTTTTAATCTATTGTATCTCAAAGCTATTTTGATCTTCATTTATTATGCCTTGATAGCACTTAGACATCTCTGGATAAGCTTTGAGTCACCATGCAATCTTTTGGGTGGGTAGTCTATTTTAGATTGTGCTTTTTACACATTGTCTAAAATTATTTGGGTTTAATAAATAGACCAAGACTTTGTCATTTATTGGAAACTACTTTTGTGCCATTTTATGAATGTTATGAAATTACGTGAATGTTGCATTTATTCTTTAAATTAGATAAACATGCCAAGTAAATAGAGTGAAAAACTTAATTGTGATTTGACTATTGCAACTCATGTTTTAATAGTTTTAAGTTTGATCTTATTTCATGAACTTCATGATCTATCTTTATGACTGCCACATTATTCTAAACATGGGGATACCCATGTCATTTTCTTTGTACCGAGTGGTTAGAGCACTAACGTATCAATTGGTAGATTCAAAGTATACTTTTGTATCGGACATTTCCTTGCATCCAACTATGATAGTTTCTTTTTCAATTGGTTGAATCTAAATTAGTTGAGATATACTTGTGTGTAAATGGATCAACTTTATTCACTTTATGACTGTTTCATGAACAACATAGTACAAATCGACTCAAAAAATCACTACTTAACCATATATATTTTTTTCGAATATTTCACATATACCTATTAAATGTTTCTTTCCGTACCCAAAATAAATATATATAATAAAATATTTTTTTGAACTTTATTGAGGGTTTAAATTGGACCCATGCAAAATTAAGAGCATTATAATAATATTGTGTACGGATACAGAAAGTCGTATCAAGTCGTAAAAAGCACGAACATAATTAATATCGAGTTGGACGAGACGAATCTACAATAGCACCATTATTACTCATGAGCAATCTCCGTGCAAGGCACCAAGAAAGAATCCAATGTATCTAGCAATGGCAGGCATCTTGTATAGTGAGCTAACACTTTGCCTTGCTCGTTGTACCCCGTGTACAGATGGACCAAGAAAATATGTTTATGTTATGTAAAGATTAATTGATACAAAATAGGTTCAGCCGTAATGACAATAATGCGAAAAGCCTCTCTTTCAATACTCAATTATTGAGATTGAAGAGTGGGCGCAATTGCAGATAAAGCACCTTGCTTTTATACTCTGGTTAAGGAGAGTGATAGATTCTCTTACCCTGCATCAGCATATATTTTAAATTCAAGTCCCTTAAAATCAGCGGGGTATGCCAATGCCTTTATATTAAAAGTATAATATATAGTAAGAAGATGTCCTTGCTAGTATCGAACATTAATGGAGTAAGGGAAGAGAGCATGCCATGGCAAAAACAATATTCTGTTTTTTAAATTTGTTTTTTTCCTTGTCAATGAGTGTGAGTGACAAATGGTAGGGAAAATGTTGACATGAAGTACCAAGTGATTATATGTTATGAGTATGAACCTTTCTAAGAATTGATAAGATTGATAATTATAATATATAAAATAAATATGTTATAATATATAAGATTTATATGTATTATATAATTAATATATTGTAATACTATATTATTATAAATAATTATATAATAATATTATATATAAAAAATACAGTGTATATATTATATATAGAATAATAGTAAATGAGTTGCAATTTATAAGTTGGTAGTATATTTTATTAGTCATTTTTTATTGTCAAAGGTGGATGAATATATTATAAGTGTTGATTTGATTATAACACGATTTCACGTTTGATGTGTAGCTTGAATCAGTATTACATTGTCACTGATGCGGAAATAAGATATTGAGAACCTGAATTCTATCTTGTAGCTTCCATTCACCCATGTTGTGAATATATTGACACCTTTAACAATTACATCAAGGTTAAGAACATATAGAAACACCATACTCATACCCTTTGAAGAAAGTGCAAGGTCATACAAAACATGCAAATAGTGAAATATTTCAAGTTTAGCTTAGGAGTGACGGTTAGGGACGATGAAAATGTATTTAGGGGGACATCCTATACCAAGGGGGCCATATCGTACACTAGCCCTAGATTCAAGGAAATCTTTGGATTTACATGGCTAACACCCATTGCAAGCAGGTCCATAGCTTGCAAGGTGGAAGCATATTTGATTAAACATTTTCTATTTTCAATGTTACATCTCATTTTCCTCTGCCAGGGTTAAGACCGATAATTACTTTTAGGGACATGAAAGATACACGGAGAAAGAGAGCCGAAGGAGGAAAGAGGTTTTGGAAGCAAGAAGGGAAGTTTTATCCACCAACGAAGGGAAAGTGTTCTAGGTGGGTACTATTATTATTTTAAATAGAGTATTTTGAAATGAAAGAATCGAGGATTATAGATTTAATATATATTTATACAGTATTTTTACATTAAAAAAACTCTGAGAAATTTGTGAGTAAACCCTGTGAAAACATTTGGAAAATATTATGTTAGCCTCTCTTTAAAAACTAGGATACTATCCTTAATATCCAGAATATCTTGTTGAAGGCATTCATAATTGAGGATAATCTAAATGATTTATTTTAAATATGAGTATAAATCCTAATTAAACACTAGGCAGGTTGTTACATTCAAGGGTGGATAAAGATGTCATGAGAGCTGATTTGATTGCGGCAAGGCTCCACATCTCATGTACAACTCAAATTAATGATGCAATGTCATTGATGCTGGGATAAGCCATCGAGGTCCTAGAGTTTACCTTGTAGCTTCCATTGATCCATGATGCCAATATATTGACACCCACAACAATTACATTAGGCTTAAGAGTATACATAAATGTTATATTCAACTTCTTTAAGAAAGGGCAAGACCATATAAAACATGAAAATAGTGATAGATTTCAAGATAATTTGAGCGGTGATGGTGAGGGGCAATGATAAGGTATTTCAAGGGGTATCGTATATTAGTGGGGCCATATTATACACCAAACCTAGATTCAGGGCAATTATTAGATTCACTAGTCAACATGCATTAAAAAGGGGTTTACAGCTTGCATGGTGATAACATATTTGATTGCCCATTTTCTATTATCAATGGTCAACAAAGACGTCAAGAGAGATTATTAAATTTAGGCAAGGCTTCATGTCTCATTTGAAATTCGAATAAAGAATTTAACATCGCTTATGCTAAGACAAACATTAAGGTCCCAGAGTCTATCTTGTAGCTTCCATTCATCTATGATGCTAATATGTTGACACCTAGAGAAATTATATCATGTTTACGAACATACAAAATATCATACTCCCCCATAGAAGAAATGACAAGGCTATACAAAACTTGAAAATAGTGAAAGATTTCAAAGTGAGCTATATGTCATAGGTACTTTTTCATATCTTCTTTAGATTACTATATGCTTTCTAGATCCTCTAAATACATTAGTGTACCTTTATATTTATAGATTTATAGAATTTAAATTATAATCTTATTGGTATGCAAATTAACATCAAATTAAAAAAATGACAATATATGATGATAAGGTTTGAATTGACCCAAAAAAAAATCACAAAATACACTTTAAGAAATATATATTGTATGTTTCTATACCAAAAAATATATTATATATTTTTATGGGGAGAAATGGAAAGATATTAGAAAAAATAAAGAAAAATAAATGAGAGAAAAGAAAAGTAGATGACAAAATGACCAAAATATATCAACAAAACTTAATTTACATTAATAAATAATATATATTTCAAAATAATAATTTAATTACTAATAAATACTTAAAACCTATTTTAAATATATATCTTTTACATAATAATTAAAATATCATTAAAATAATAATTATTTATAAAAACCACACAAATAAATAAAATAAAATAATAATCATCTAAGTTTTAATTTCCCTAAAATTGGATCGATTAATAAATAAAATTTATGAGTGTATATAGAAAATGAAGTACATTTGTGGTTGATGTGGAACTAGTGGAATATTTATTATCCATTTATAGTTACACAGACATTTGTGGTCTCCTCGACCATGACCTAGCTCTTCTGGAGTACATTCCACATTTTGAAGAAACTTTTGAAAGAATGTGTGTTGGTAATTTACGTGGCAGGCGTTGGAAAAAGTCGGCCTTTGAATGTTTCACACTTGTCGGTAATGGGTACGAGCCTCCCCGACATTACTTAGTTGAGCCATTATTGCGGATAAATGCTTTTCCTCCTGACCAAGACACTAGACTCAGATTTCGAAATAAGTCAGTTATAAGCAATCAATGGAATCTATTTCTTGCAGTAAATAAATGTACGCTATGACGCTCAGGTTCCTGTGGAACGTACTTTTGGCTAATTCTCAGACAGGTACTTTTTCTTATTTTATAACCGATAAGAAATTCAATGCGTATGAAATATCTCGTTTTTTTTTTAAAAGCATTAATGCGGTGGAGAGGGAAATCAAACTAACCGTGAAACCGAATATTTATTCAATGGGTTACTGATGACAACTTCATAGGCGTAGGTTCTTTACGATCTGGGACCCCAGAGTCTTCTATTACACGACACACTTTAATTACTTTACTCTGCCATTTTATCTGCCACACTTTACTCTGTCATTTTATTTGCAAAGGTTTCAATTGTCGTGTACTTTAATTTTGGACAGCTAATTAAAGTGTCATAATATTATATTAGATTTCAAAATTTTTACCCATTTTAATATGTCGTTTTAATTATTTATAATTAAAGTTTCAAAGTCTAATATATTATACATTTTAGGATATAATTGATTTTATCATGAGAGGTCATAAAATACATTTTTGAAATCTATAACCAAAACTTAATCTTTGGAATACCAATAGTTGTGCATTAGAGTATCAATACTTGAGTCTTATTTGTCAAGATATGATTAGTTACTTTTAATTTTATAAAATAAATGTTGAACAAGTATTAGATACTACACTCAGCGTCTAGGACACTTTAATATTCATACACACCAATATGTTTCGTCAATGAAACACATGTTAACAAAAACCTTGTTCGACAATTGGAATAAGCACAACTAATGAGACCTTTCCCCTAGTGGATATAATTATAATTTGATATTTGCCTCTGCACTTTTATAATTATAATTTCATGTTCTATGTCAACAATGTGGTGTACTTTTTCGATACTAGACAACAAGAAATAAGGGAAATAGAGGGGAGAGGAGAAAAAATATATAATTAATTAAAATATGTTAATAAAATTTAATTTATATCAATGAATAATAAGTATATGTGTATTTATTAAAAAATTTAAATATTAATAAATATTTATAAATTATTTTTAAACATACATTTTTTATTAATAATTATTTAAAAATATTTAAAAATTTATTAAAATAATTATTAATCATAAAACTAATTTTTTTATAAAGACAAATAATATCATACAAAAATAAACAATTTAATTTTAATTTCCCTTAAATTGAATCGATTAGAATATAGAATTTAATAGTTTATAATTTAAATTGAAATACAGTTATGGTTGGTGTGAACCAATACTATTTTCATAGTGATGGAGACATCTCGTCTTGTGGAGTACATTTCACGATATGTAGAGTAAATTGAAATACATTTCTGGTTGGTGTGAACCAATACTATTTTCAAAGTGATGGAGACATCTGTTTGTCTTGTGGAGTACATTCCATGATATGTAGAAACTTCTACACCATCTATGTTGCTCATTTTCTTCCATGGGGATGTTTAACGTGGACAATGTTTCATGCTTGTCGATAACGGGTTAGAACCTCACCGACCTCATACTAACTGAAGGTAATCTATAAAATAACGCATGAAATATGTTGGGTCCCACATTGCGAGTAACGTTTTTTCGCTTGACAAAAGTTTCGAATATAAGTAATTGCTTTCCCTAAATACATAGATCCTCTAGAGCGATTTTTTTGCTTATTCTCAATCAAGTAGTGTGTTTATTTCTTGGCTTTGGTTTCTTTCTTTGTAGGCTCTTAGCCACAAACAATTTGATTTATGTGAGTAGGTTTTTTTAGTATCGACTATAGTGGAGAAGGAAATTGTATTGATCTTAAAATGAATATTTTATGGGTTACTAATGATCATTGATAATCATTGAGCATAACTAGTAGGGGTGTTCATCGTGGACCATCACATTGGGCATTGACTCTCGATCAGTCTCATCTAATTATCCATTATTTTTCCCCCACTTTATTGGGCTTAATCATATGTGTTTGCCTTAACCCATTATTGTTTGCATTAACTCTAGGTATTTTTTGTTAACCACGATTGTTAAGGCATTATCGGTGTTAGAAATAACGCTCGTACAATGCAATTAAATTAATATAGAATAACAAGTTATAAAACAAAGAGACAAAAGGGAACACATTACACAATATATTATGTGGAAACCTTATAATGTAAAAGGAAAAACCATGGGCAAAATGACAGTTTCCAGACTTCATACTTCAGTAATTCTCTTCTACAACAACTCCTCTAGCAACTCCATCAGTGGTAACATACTAAGCACTTAATGCTTCCACTTGAAGCATTCAGGTTGTGAACCGAGCATAATAATGCCTCCAAAATCCAAACTCCAAGCATGCAAGCACAACTTTGCATGGATCCTCTAACATGATGAGTTATAATGGAAAGCTCATGCATATTTATGCATTTATAACAAGAAAGAGAGAGGGGATAGAGAATCAAATAGTGACACCAAAAAATGTGCCACACTTGGTGTGTCATGTGATCTCCATAGTGGTGGTGTTGTCTTTATGTGCAAAAGTCTTCAAGGCATCTTCACTTTAGACAAGAACATGTGCCACCTCCATGTGGCTCCAAAACCATTGTCTCCCACTCACACATGTGAGGACAATCTTCTATAGTAGCCTTTTTGTCTTCATTCTCCAGTGACCACATAAGTCCAAAAGGTGCTTGTAATCACCTTTAGACTTTCTCCACACATGAGATCTTGGAAACATCTAGAAATGCGCCCCACACAAACCCTTTTGTCTTTTACACCATGTTGAAAACCACATGTGACTACCAAGGACAAACCCATGTGCCTTAGTGGAGTGTTACAACTCCCATCATATCAACATGATCACTCAAAAGGGCCCTTCATGGGCTTACGCCACATCACCAATTAACCACATCACCCATAAGCCACATCACTAACTAGCCACATTACCATCATGCCACATCATCATGAATAATGGCCATGAATAATGACTATGAATAGTGATTTGTGAATAGTGACTTCATACCTAACATACTCCCACTTGAAGTCAATATACATAGGGTTTTATGACACATAAGTATTCTATAACCAGCTATCCATCTATGCCCTCTATTGTCCTGACAAAAACCTAGTAGAAATTTTATTGTACTACTAAAACTTCTCTGTCCTGATTGACTTTATCAACATCTACTCCTTCATAGTAGATTGTAGCATCTAAAATGACTCTCACTTCTCCATAGACCAATCCTTTATCTAGGATTCAACCATGAACAACTCACAACTCTCATTACTTGGGAATATGTAGTTTAGTGTTCACCATGGCATCACGAGGATTCCTACACCTGATAAATCCAATACACATGATAACAACATGTCTTCTTCTCTTTTATGACACTCTAGGGAAGAGAACTCAAAATGCAAGAAGTGGGGTACTTCCTTGATCTCTTGTCCTTGTGCATGTCCATCCTTGGTTTGCTCCTCCTATCACCTTCATCTCATATCCTAGTCACTGAGCCATCAAAATAGTGATCATGTTGGGTCCTGCATCCAACATGTCATCAACACATAACAACAACCTCTACTAAACACTTAGCTCTTCATGAAGGTACTGATTTTTTTGTACTACATGTTTGATGTCTGTACTAACCCATATAATGATTTCATGCAAACTAGTAACTTTTTGCTCTATCATATGTATTTATCTCTCCATAAGAGAGATCACCATGTAGGAACCACATTGTTCCAACTCCTTGAACAACAACAAGTACATGTAGCACTCTTGATAGTAGTGAGGAGAAAAGATCTCATAGAAGTAAAAAATAAACTTCTCCACATAGCCACCAAGCTATCAATATGGCACAAGTTCACTGGACTAATCACAACTTTTAGGAAGTCATCACATTACTCAGTGCATCACTACACCTACCAAGTTTTCAAGATTACATCCAAAATGCATCCCACTCTACCAAATTTTGCCAAAATACCAACTCATATGCCTCTAGTGTTACTCCATGTATCAGTCTACCTAGCCAATGTCACAACCACATACACAACACTCCCATACCTTAAGTTATATGGTCAACACCGACTTCTCCTTCTAGGAACACCAAGTCCTAGTTGTTCTTCTGCATGTAGGTTTCAACTACCAATCGTGTCAACCATGACACAAGTGGACCAATCATAGCTCCAGGGAAGTCATTGTACTACTTGATGCACCAATGCACCTACTAAGTTTTTGTGCCTAAAAATTGTATCTAAAATGCATTACTACTCTACCACATGTCCAAACACATGACCTTCTCCTTTCGGGAACACTAGGTTTCACTTATTCATCTACATCTTCATCTTCCTCATCCTCAACTACTTTAAAATAGGTATAGCTTTAGGTTTCTCTGTACCTCCTTCCTTTACATGGATTTTTCTTCTTTTTCATCTCAATTAACAACATATGGTTAGTAGGATACGACATCAACACTCCTGTTTATTGCCAAGAACCATAACAAGGTCATGCCTTGTCTTCAATCTCCTCCAAAGGAGACCAACTTGCTCCTCAAGGTGTATAGTTGATTCATCTTCAACATGAATATTGTGTGGGATAATAACTTGTTTGAGAAATATTTTTTAGCATTATCCTACACTCATTTGCAGGCTTCTCTTTAGCAATATAAAGATAAAATGATCTTCACCAAGAGATCCTCCATATCTCCACAGAGAGATACTTTCAAAAAAACCTTTTTTATTCATCTTCAACTTGGTCTCTCCTCCTGTCACAGTACCTTCCATTTGCACAAACCAACCAACAACAAAAAACACTCACAAACATGAAGTTTTTCACCATGGCTCTGATACCAATTGTTAGGAATAAAATAACTCTAATACTACATGCTAAGATCAATAAGCTATATCCTACTGTGAAAGTAAATAAATGTAGAATAACAAGCTACAAAATAAATAGACAAAAGGGAACACATTATATAAGAGTTTACATGGAAACCTTGCAATGTGCAAGGAAAAATCATGGGAAAAATGATAGCTTTCAAAATTCATTAATTCAACAATTCTCTTCTACAATATCTCCTCCAACAACTCAATCAATGCTAACATACTAAGCACTCAATACATCCACCTAAATCATTCAGGTTGTGAACCAAACATAACAATACCTCCAGGATCTAACCTCTAAGCATGCAAGCACAAGCTTGCATGGATCCTTTAACAAGATGAGTTACAATGCAAAGCTCATGCATATTTATGCATTTACAATAAGAAAGAGAGAGGGGAGACAATTCAATAGTGACACCAAAAAATGTGCCACACTTGGTGTGTCATGTGATCTCCATAGTGGTGGTGTTATATTCATGTGCAAAAATCTTCAAGGCATCTTCACTTTAGACAAGAACATGTGCCACCTCCATGTGGATCCAAAACCATTGTTTCCCACTCACACATGTGAGGATAATATGCTATAGTAGCCTTCTTGTATTCATTATCCATGTGAACACATGATTCTAAAAGGTGCTTGCAATCACCTTTAGACTTTCTCCACATATGGGAATCTTGGACACATCTAGAAATGTGCCCCACACCAGCCCTTTTGTCTTTTACACCATGTGACAACCTACATGTGACTACCAAGGAGAAACTCATGTGTATTGGTGGAGTGCTATGTCGCACTCCCATCACATCAACCCTATCACTTGAAAGGTTCCTCCACGGGCCTATGTCACATCACCAATTAGCCACGTCACCCACAAGTCACATCACTAGCATGTTATATCATCATGAATAGTGGCCATGAATTATGACTATGAATAATGGCTTCACACCTAATAGTCAGGTCCCACTAATGCAATTGGAGGGAGGAATGTTAATAATCAAGTAGAAACCAAGTTATATTTTACCTTAATCATTTTTATTTGTATTAACGTGTTTTTAACAAATTCTAGGCTACTCATAAGCACTGGACTTTGACTGATGTGGTGGCCCCATAGACATGTCAGTCAAAAATGTGAAGGCCCTGCTAGTTAAGGCACTTCACAAACCTTGATGGGCTTATTATGAGTTGGTAAATTTATTCCATAGATGAAAGGCAGCCAAACTAAAAGATCCCAACTCTTACATAATGATGAATATTTCAACATTAGAGATTCAATAAGAAAAACTAGGATAGAAAAAATAGATGAACCATTTGATATTTGTAGCACGCCCAATACATTACATCGATTGAGTTATCATTAGTTTCACATAATTTTTAAAATCATAGGAAAATCCTAAACTTCATCCACGAACATAACACTTGTTGCAAAGAGGATCATTTAGAGTTCATTAGGGTTGAGATTTTGATTGCAATGATAGTGATTGATATATTTGACGAGCTTGTATGGACATAGTTAAAATGACTACATGAAATGTTGTCACTTTATTTAAAAGTGAAATGTATAGATCATTTTTAAAGCATCGGTTATGGTGAGTACATAAAAGTGATAATTCCTTCTTGGATGGAGTAGATATAACCATGTTTTAAAGCATGTATATGTTTTTTTCTACAATCTTGCATGTGATTCACTGTAGCCATAACATAAATAACATGCCTCATAAGTTATTTTATTTCATATATGGTTTCGACAATAGATTAGATAAAAGCTTTTATAGTTACCAATTCACACAATGTATTTTTTAATCTCAAGCTTATTTCCAACCTAGTTTATAACACCACATATGCTGCAACTAACAAATAATTGTTAGTAGTTTGACATGAATTTGAAGGACAAAAACATGAGAATCTAAACTAGTCACAAAAGTACATGGCATAATATGAGTTTTATCTTGAATAAGTAAATAAAATTAAAAGTCATCTAACTATAAAACTTATACAAAGTATGGAGATTTCAACCATTTAAATAGACTGAAAATTTCTGATGCGGGGGGGGGATGTGAGAAAAACTCAAATCTTGTATGAGGTATTTCATATTATGCACATGCCATACATATATAAACATGATGGAATAGAGATTTATATTATCTTGAAGTAGTAAATAAGATTATAATATGCATCTAGAAATAAACCTGACATGAAGTATTGAGGCATCAACCATCTTCAAAAAACATGCTAAGGAGTAAAGGCAATTTGTATTTATGGGTAAGCTTAACCATCAAACATAAATGACGTGCATTTTGGCGTCAGCATCTTCAGGGCCACCACATAAAGGTTGCATTCAAACCTTTTAATTGATGGTGACATGCACTACCCCTATAAATCTGACAACACCATCGATGAGATTCACAATAGTCACACCTACATGGCACCATCAACCTATAATACAAGTCTGCCTACATTACACCATTGACTTGTCATATAACTAGGATGTTGCACATCAATGTGAAAAACATGGTAAATAAAAAATAACACAACAAACATTAAACATGTAATTTGAACATTTGTAAACATTTATTTCCCTTCCCTTACATTTCCCTTATGATGCTCATTAGTTGCGAGAAGGAGAGCGACATTGTTGAGTGTGGTCAAATGAGGGAGGGGAGGACAAGATCACTGATTGTTCTCAATTGGAAGTGCCTACAGACACCCTCAAGTTTGGTAAAATGACCATGTCATTATATAATTTTTTTATTTGAATAACCATAGTCCCTTGTTATCTCCCATCCCCACCTCTTTCACTTGTTAGCCCTGAATTTATTTAACTTGTAATGGTGATTTTTTGAAGTTTATTGTAACTCTTGATTAGACTTGTAGAGTTTTTGAAAATTAGCCAATCCACTTAGATTATTGACAAATTGATCCTATAATATTATTAACTCTTTAACGGAGAAACTTGGGGATATGATAAATTATAACCTAGATCTTGAAAGTTATAAATCAGTAAAATATAAATAAGAGCTAATTGGTAACCCTTTAGTCATGAATGGAAATGTGGACATCAAAGGTGGGGTAAGTGTATGGAGTTAAGGGATAATTCCATGGACATTATCTGTAATGTGATCATGTTAATTAATAAAGTGATCACAGTATTTAATTAACATGATCACATTATTTGAATCTAGGCTCTGGATTATCAAGCCGTAATGTGATCACATTATATAATAATGTGACCATGTTATATAATAATCAGATTGTGTTATATTAAACAATAACACAATCACATTATTAACATGATCATGTTATTATTATATGCAATCACATTAATAATGCAATCACATTACTTATGTGTCAAAAAAAATAAAAAGTGAAACCCAAACACAAAAAAACTCATTTTGCATTCAAATTCCCTCACTCTCCCATAGCTTCCACGATCGCGTTTTCCTTAGAAGACTCCAGAGACTACCAGAAAGCTATCAGATTCATCCTACAAACCTGATGATTGATGATGTCACTATGTAGGAGAGGTAAGTGATTGAAATCTTCCCTATTTAACCCTAATTTTTCATTATTTAACCTTGGTTTTTAATTGTAATTTTATTTTTATAGCTCATCCTGCTAACCCTCTCAACCCTCCATAGAACCCTCTGGTTGCTTCTCCTCCTAACCCTCCACAAATCCTTATTGTTCCTGCTATCCCTCCACCTAACCCTCTTATATTTCCCTAAAACCCCCTGACAGTTAATAGGTTTTGACTGATAACATTATGGGAAACAAACTTGAAATTGAAGAGTTAATTGATAGAATGAGGGATCCCAGTTCAACCAAACCCTACCATACCCAATTAGTCAATTCCCTATAAGATTTATTAGGTCAAATTAACTCTATAACGATTTAAATTAATTGATGGACCTCATATAGGGATACTTGTAGGGCATATTATGTAGACAAGTTATCAACCCTTCAGGTCAAGAATAAAGATATTTCCAAGCCTGAAATTTGCACCCTATTCATTGACCTAACCACTAATGCCTCATTTCCTATAACCTCTAAATGTTTTCCTATCCATTGCTATGCATATAACTTAAACACGACCAATTTTTAGGATCGATGGTGGATGGTATTTGACTATCCACCATGTAACAACCATGAGATCCCATTATATTTTTTGAGGAAACTCTATTGTGAGTTTGTTCTCAGTGAGATTCCCAATTATTTTGATTTTAGTGAGTTTTAAGGCCAAGGAAAATACTCTACATAGGATTGACTAGGTGCATGTCATGCACTTAATTAGCCTACATAGATCTATATCCAAAAGCCTTATGAGCCTGAGATCCCCTCCATTGTTCAATAGGTCATGGAGATAGACACTCTCCATGCTCTGAGTTCACTCACCAATACAGTCATTCAAAATTTGAGTAGGCTTTCAAAGAGTGATGCTATAGATACACCATAGGCTACATGAACCTGACCCCACCCTTGCATTTCATGTAGAGCTATGTGCAAAGGACCTTATGATGATGATGATGGACTCAATGGTTCAGATGGCTTAGATCATATTCTTATGAGCGATGAATTTTTAGCATGCACATTTAGTGTGCAGACATTAGTCACCATACAGATATAGGTATATTTTATATAAATGTCATGTTAAATTTAAGTTATATTTGAAAAGTTAATTTTTAAGATAACAATTAATTTACATATAAATTTAATATAATATATATGCCATTTTTTATGTCGTAAGAGGTGACGCCTCCTTCATCATCACAACAGGTATTTACAACATTTGATTTATTATGACCATTGTTTACATATTCTAATCCAGCTGTTGGGCCATCCATGACTACATCAACCTCTGTTAGGATGCCACAATTTACCTATATAGATGTAAATTTTTTTTACATATATATTTTTTTCTTTGCATTTGTTAGGACTACAGTTGTTCACATATAAGTTTTTCTCTTTGTGTCTAATTTACTTCTCTTCTCAAGAATTAATGCAAAAATAACACAACTAAAAAAATTAAAGTCATGAATAGACTTATGTTAGACCTTGGGAGTAACATCCTACAATGATTTTACACTAGTGTATTATGTTCAAAATTCTATACCTTATTCCCAATGATAAATAAAATTATCCTAAGATACAGACTACATTTCATTGGCTCATCCTCCTGAAGAACCTAAGTGGGATGTCTTCCTTCCCAAGGAAGTAGAAGAAGAAGAAGTCAAAAGAATTTTTTATTCTGACCAAGATTACTGCCCTAGAGAATGCAGTAATCAAATAGATGAAGAAGCTGAACCGAAAGAAGAAGAACCAGCATAACCTATCTACACAGAAGAAGAAGAATTCACTGTCCAAGATCCAGGCCGGCAAAAATTGGTATGTACGAGTATACCTCCAGTTGAACTACCATTGCCTGCATATCTCAATTCTTTAATTAATGGACGATTTGCCCAGTTCTTAACTATAAAAATAAATGGAAGACTGGTTGATGCACAAGTAGACACTGGTGCTTCACTTTCTTTTGCTAAACCACAACTAATCCAAGACTGGGAGACCTTGGATGAAAAATTTGCTTATAAGAGCATTGATGTACAGGGGAATAGTTTTACATGTACAAAATATAAACATCAGCAACCCCTGTGAATACAGAATAAACTCTTCCATGCTAATTTCTTTGCCCTAGAAAAGATGCCCATTGACATCTTATTAGGAGGCTCATTCATAGACAAATACTCTCCCTCTAGCTCGACTGTAAAGAGTATTATGTTCACAATTGATAATGAAAGGCTTAGAATCCCTCGTCTGATCTATGCTACAGAGTAATTTCCAAGCTCTATGATTCAAATCCCAGACATAATCCCAACTGAGATCCAAGAAATAGGTGACCAAATAAAAGACACTATTTGTTCTGAAAATCCTCAAAAATTTTGGTCCAAAACCATGCCTGAGATGGAGATCAATCTTATCGAAGGTAAATATATGAAAATTGGCAAAAGGATCCCAATTCCGGCACAAGATTATGATGAAATGGAAGCCCAGATAAAAGATCTAGAAGCCAATGGTTTTATTGAGAAATCCACTTCTCCTTTCTGCTGCTACGCCTTTATGGTGAACAAGCATTCTGAGCAGAAATGTGGAAAGAAAAGAATGGTAATAAATTATAAACCATTGAATGCCATAACCAAACCTTTTCCTTACCCAATTCCTGATAAAAGCTATCTTTTAGAAAAGGTTGCAAACTGTAAATACTTTTCATAGTTTGATTGCAAATCTGGCTTCTACCAAGTTCGAGTCAAAGAAACAGACATAGAGAAAACAACATTCAGCTATCCCTTCGGCCACTTCCAATGGACCGTCATGCCTTTCGGCCTCATGAATGCCCCTGCTTATTACCAAGCACACATGGACAGGATCTTCCAGGGCACATCAAATTTTTTATGTGTATATATAGATGATATTTTGATTTTTAGTAATTCTCTGACTGAACATCAGACTCACCTCTCCAAGTTTCTCCAGATCGCCCAAGATGCAAGAATAGTCCTATCTAAGACTAAAATCCAGTTATGTAAATTGAGTGCAATTTTCTTGGCATGATAGTTAAGCATTCCCAATTACAGGTCCAACCTTACATTAAAGACAAGGTCCTCAATTTTCCTGAGAAACTTGATAAACCCAAATTACAGGCATTTTTGGGATTATTAAATTATCTAAACAGTTTCTATCCTAACGCTGGTGAAGATAGGTACATATTACAAGGACTTCTCCAGAAGAAAAAGAAATTTTGTTGGGAAGAACAACACACAACAGCAATCCAAAAGATCAAATCCAAAGTTGCAGCGCTGCTAGAATTATACATCCCAAAGTCTGATAATCTGAAAGTCTACACAGATGCTTCTGATGTAGCATGGGGTGGAGTATTAGTTTGTATATATGATAGTGTAGAATTTATTTGTGAGTTTTCTAGTGGTGTGTTTAGCCCTAACATTTTAAAATGGATTTCCTCAGACAAGGAAATTTATGCTATAAAGAAATGTCTTGAGAAGTTTATGTTGAAACTTCTTCACTTGCCACGCTTTATTGTAATTACCGATTGCACCAGATTCCTAACATTTAGAGAAAAAGATCATGGAAGGAAAGATGGTCGCGGTATGTCCGATGGCAAGCTTTCTTCAATCAGTTTAATTTCTCTGTTGAACATATAAAGGGCATAGATAATATAGTTCCAGATTGGTTAAGTAGAAATCCTGCAACAACATTAATGCACCAGCCTGCTCCAGGATTCAATCTTACCAGAATCCTTAATCAAGGATTTGATTCCTTAAATATCCTTGTACAAGAGCAGATATTGTGAGAAGGCCTACATCCCAGGTATACTAGGATTTCCTATGCAGCAACAGAAGACCTGCAAATGTCTGCAGTAGCTACAATCCAAGCTAACCGCCGACAAAACTCTGGAGTCATCATTATTGAAAGACTCAATAGTGAATTTTTGTACCACCAATTCACTGAGCTACTGAAACGACCACTATGGACGTGGCACATTAGGATCAGATCCACCTTCAATGAACATTTGTATAGATGGATTGCTCGGCATGGTCCACACCGCATTCACGAAGAAGAAAATCATGACCAAGATACTGTCATACACACAATTATCTGACGACAGCTTGAGTGGTAATCTCATTTCCACTGCACGCCAAGACACAACGCATGTGAAGCGGGACCCCCTAATTGTCGACATTGGCATCTCCAAAGCACATTTCAAATCAGATGTCTTTTTGATCCTATCTCTAAAGATGACCTCATGACTGAAGTGGAAGACATGTTGGGCCCACAACCAAGAGAATCCTCATCATCACCCTGTTCATGTGGATCTGACGCGTCAAATAGCATCTCGTTGTAGCTATATTTCCAGCTGTAAAGCATGATGGGATTGACACCGCCTTGCTAGTATGCAGGCAGGACCACCCAAATATTGCTATATATAGACCATTCTACTAGTAGTTGATCATCGAAAAAATTTTAGTGTGAAAATCTAGTAGCTTGTCTCCAAGAGTATGCTCTTCTCTTGCCCATTTAGATGGATCCTGAGAAACAGAAATTGATTCAAGCATTGTAATTGAGTGTGTAAGCTTTGTTTGATATAATAGAGTGAAGCCGTAGCCATTCGGCCCTTGCCTACTATGCAGGTTTTCTCTTAAATCAAGAAGATTGCGAAAGGAATTTAGAGGCGTCTACTAACGTGAAAACTATTGGTATCAGAGCCACACGAAGATCATTGTGTTTGTAAGAATTTATTTCTCAAACTTTATTTAGTTCTCTGCTTTGAAAAATTCTCTGGGAAGTTATTGCATCGAGTCTTCGGCCATTATTATCTTTGTGTCATAGGCCTCTTTATCTCTGCATCTGTTTTCCCTTACCAGAACTTTTCTCGCTTACCAAAACTAAGATCTTTGAGTCATGGAATTTGGCAAAGCCCAATCCTCTTCTACTATTGAGATTATCAATGAGTTTGAATTTGAAGGATGTTATGAACTCCCTCCATTTGTTCCCGAATAATTGTCAGAATTACCTGATATTGAACCTACAGAAGAAACTCTTGAGAAAGAGAATAGTTTGTATAAACCTCTTGCTATTATTTCATTGAGAGGATTTAATAACTCATCTATATTGAGGTACCATGGCTGCAAATGGACATGGGTTCTTTGCATTAAAGTATGGCTATGACCAGGGGATTTTTTGATAGATCTGACGCTGGGGCCAAAATTGACTGAACAGAAAGGTTTCTTGGTAGAAGAGGATTCTGCTTCTTGGTCTTGTTTAGACAACCAAGTTAAACTATCATCTAAGATATCTATCTTAGTATCGATGGCAGAAACTTTTGTTTCTATCTTCTCAACTTTATCTTTAATATACAAAACATCTCGGCATAAATCATCAAAATTTTCAACAAAATGAGATGTAAATCTAGCAGTGTAATTACGCTGCTTGAACTCATTAGAGAGTTCTTTTTCTCCTTGATATGCAATAGAGAAATACTGCATAGTGCGAGCTGGTTGTTTATATAGACCTTTGGGCGGTGGCCATCTGCCTCCTCTATACAGAGTAACCTGATCTTCGGTATAAAATTCAATACTGTCTTCTCTTGGAAGACTCATCAGTGTACCTAGAAGATCAGAACCTTGATTAATTTCTTCATCCGTTATGAGTATATGACCTATTTTTACAGATCTACGGGATTAAGCTATGGATGGCCTGGATGGAGAAGCATGAGACATAGACAGGGATCTTGGGAGAATATTTATAGTTCTACCATCACTTTGATGGATTGTGGCTTGGCCTTTGAGCTTAGGGGAAACATTTTTGAGCCAGTCAAGTTTTCACTCAGCAGGAATTTCTATAGCTTCGATATGGCCTTTCTGCAACTGCACAGTACCACTTAGTCTACGGGCATATGGTAGATTTTCAAGGATTTTGGGGTGATTTGTATTGGTCATACTGTAAACAACAGAGATATTCAAAGCAGCATATTGGAATTCTCCAAAGATATCTAGACCAAACATTGAGGTAAACAGACCCCAACAATCTAAAGATCCATGTTTTACTTCTTTACATCCTCTGTCACGAACTGCAACTGATAGGTTTAGACAGAACTCAAAACATATGACATTATCATTTAGATGACCAAGGCTGGATAACTGACAAGAATGTTTAAAGCTGACTTGTCGTCTGTCACACAAAGCTAGGTATAATACAGGCTTTATATTGCTAGGAATCAAAGGAGTAATGTGGATACGAATCAAACCAAAGTGAACAAATTTAACATTTTCATGGGAATGGATATACTGTATCTCTTTTTATGGCAAAAGAGGCAATAGATTCATTTGGAAGGTATGTTTTGGTTTGTATTTCAAGGTCAATTCTATAGACTTGATTCTAGGCTTAACAAAAGATAGATAAGTAGAAGTATACAAAAACTTAGATTTCAACAACTCAGATGTCTTATATACTTGGGAAGCCTTAATAGCAGGAGGTTTATACAAACTATTCTCTTTCTCAAGAGTTTCTTCTGTAGGTTCAATATCAGGTAATTCTGACAATTGTTCGGGAACAAATGGAGGGAGTTCATAACATCCTTCAAATTCAGACTCATTGATAATCTCAATAGTAGAAAAGGATTGGGCTTTGCCAAATTCCATGACTCAAAGATCTTAGTTTTGGTGAGCGAGAAAAGTTTTGGAAAGGGAAAACAGATGCAGAGATAAAGAGGCCTATGACACAAAGATAATAACGGCCGAAGACTCGATGCAATAACTTCCCAGAGAATTTTTCAAAGCAGATAACTAAATAAAGTTTGAGAAATAAATTCTTACAAACACAATGATCTTCATGTGGCTTTGATACCAATAGTTTTCACGTCAGTAGACGCCTCCAAATTCCTTTCGCAATCTTCTTGATTTGAGAGAAAACCTGCGTAGTAGGCAGGGGCCGAATGGCTATGGCTTCACTCTATTATATCAAACAAAGCTTACACACTTAATTACAATGCTTGAATTAATTTTTGTTTCTCAGGATCCATCTAAATGGGCAAGAGAAGAGCATACTCTTGGAGACAAGCTACTAGATTTTCACACTGAAAATTTTTCGATGATCAACTACTAGCAGAATGGTCTATATATAGCAATATTTGGGCGGTCCTGCCTGCATAAAAGCAAGGCGTTGTCAATCCCATCATGCTTTACAGCTGGAAAGATAGCTACAACAAGATTCTATTTGACGTGCTGGATCCACATGAACAGGGTGATGATGAGGATTCTGTTGGTTGTGGGCCCAACATGTCTTCCGCTTCAGTCACGAGGTCATCTTCAGAAATAGGATCAAAAAGACATCTGATTTGAAATGTGCTTTGGAGATGCCAATGTCAACAATTAGGGGGTCCCGCTTCACATGCGTTGTGTCTTGGTGTGTAGTGGAAATGAGATTCCCACTCAAGCTGTCATCGGATAATTGCGTGTACGACAGTATCTTGGTCATGATTTTCTTCTTCGTGAATGTGGTGTGGACCATGCCGAGCAATCCATCTATACAGATGTTTGTTGAAGGTGGATCTGATCCTAATGTGCCATGTCCATAGTGGTCGTTTCAGTAGCTCAGTGAATTGGTGGTACAGAAATTCACTATTGAGTCTTTCAATAATGATGACTCCAGAGTTTTGTCGGCAGTTAGCTTGGATTGTAGCTGCTACAGACATTTGCAGGTCTTGTGCTGCTGCATAGGAAATCTTGGTATACCTGGGATGTAGGCCTTCTCGCAATATCTACTCTTGTACAAGGATATTTAAGGAATCAAATCCTTGATTAAGGATTCTGGTAAGATTGAATCCTGGAGCAGGCTGGTGCATTAATGTTGTTGCAGGATTTCTACTTAACCAATCTGGAACTATATTATCTATGCCCTTTATATGTTTAACAAAGAAATTAAATTGATTGAAGAAAGCTTGCCATCAGACATACTTACCGCGACCATCTTTCCTACCATGATCTTTTTCTCTAAATGTTAGGAATCTGGTGCAATCGGTGATTACAATAAAGTGTGGCAAGTGAAGAAGTTTCAACATAAACTTCTCAAGACATTTCTTTACAGCATAAATTTCCTTGTCTGAGGAAATCCATTTTAAAACGTCAGGGCTAAACACACCACTAGAAAACTCATAAATAAATTCTACACTATCATATATACAAACTAATACTCCACCCCATGCTACATTAGAAGCATCTGTGTAGACTTTCAGATTATCAGACTTTGGGATGTATAATTCTGGCAGCGCTGTAACTTTGGATTTGATCTTTTGGATTGCTGCTGTGTGTTGTTCTTCCCAACAAAATTTCTTTTTCTTCTGGAGAAGTTCTTGTAATATGTACCTGTCTTCACCAGCGTTAGGATAGAAACTGTTTAGATAATTTAATAATCCCAAAAATGCCTGTAATTTGGGTTTATCAAGTTTCTCAGGAAAACTGAGGACCTTTTCTTTAATGTGAGGCTGGACCTGTAATTGGGAATGCTTAACTATCATGCCAAGAAAATTGCACTCAGTTTTACATAACTGGATTTTAGTCTCAGATAGGACTATTCCTGCATCTTGGGCGATCTAGAGAAACTTGGAGAGGTGAGTCTGATGTTCAGTCAGAGAATTACTAAAAATCAAAATATCATCTATATATACACATAAAAAATCTGATGTGCCCTGGAAGATCTTGTCCATGTGTGCTTGGTAATAAGCAGGGGCATTCATGAGGCTAAAAGGCATGACGGTCCATTGGAAGTGGCTGAAGGGACAGCTGAATGCTATTTTCTCTCTGTCTATTTCTTTGACTCGAACTTTGTAGAAGCCAGATTTGCAATCAAACTGTGAAAAGTATTTATAGTTTGCAACCTTTTCTAGAAGATAGCTTTTATCAGGAATTGGGTAAGGAAAAGGTTTGGTTATGGCATTCAATGGTTTATAATTTATTACCATTCTTTTCTTTCCACGTTTCTGCTCAGAATGCTTGTTCACCATAAAGGCGTAGCAGCAGAAAGGAGAAGTGGATTTCTCAATAAAATCATTGGCTTCTAGATCTTTTATCTGGGCTTCCATTTCATCATAATCTTGTGCCGGAATTGGGATCCTTTTGCCAATTTTCATATATTTACCTTCGATAAGATTGATCTCCATCTTAGTCATGGTTTTGGACCAAAATTTTTGAGGATTTTCAGAACAAATAGTGTCTTTTATTTGGTCACCTATTTCTTGGATCTCGGCTGGGATTATGTCTGGGATTTGAATCATAGAGCTTGGAAATTGCTCTGTAGCATAGATCAGAGGAGGGATTCTAAGCCTTTCATTATCAATTGTGAACATAATACTCTTTACAGTCGAGCCATAGGGAGAGTATTTGTCTATGAATGAGCCTCCTAATAAGATGTCAATGGGCATCTTTTCTAGGGTAAAGAAATTAGCATGGAAGACTTTATTCTGTATTCGCAGGGGTTGCTGATGTTTATATTTTGTACATGTAAAACTATTCCCCTGTACATCAATGCTCTTATAAGTAAATTTTTCATCCAAGGTCTCCCAGTCTTGGATTAGCTGTGGTTTAGCAAAAGAAAGTGAAGCACCAGTGTCTAGTTGTGCATCAACCAATCTTCCATTTATTTCTAAAGTGAAGAACTGGGCAAATCGTCCATTAATTAAAGAATTGAGATATGCAGGAAATGGTAGTTCAATTGGAGGTATACTCGTACATACCAGTTTTTGTCAGCCTGGATCTTGGACAGTGAATTCTTCTTCTTTTGTGTAGACAGGTTCTACTGGTTCTTCTTCTTCCGGTTCAGCTTCTTCTATTTGATTACTGCATTCTCTAGGGCAGTAATCTTGGTCGGAATAAAAAATGCTTCCAACTTCTTCTTCTTCTTCTACTTCCTTAGGAAGGAAGACATCCCACTTAGGTTCTTCAGGCAGTACCTTAATTTCTCGTGGAGGTTCACGACTGGTAAAATTATTTTTAATCCACAATTCACTCGGCTTAAATGAACTGGGATACTGTGCTGGAGGTTGTTGTGCTTTTTACATAGTGGGTGGTGTTCTTTGACATTAAGGGCTATCTCCCTCTAGATGGTTCCTCTCTCTGAGAATAACCTCTTTGTCGTGGTCGCTCTGGTCGCTCTGGTACTTCATGATGGTTGCGTGACCATGCTCTATTTGGAAACATAGAGATGTCATGCTGTGGCCTGTGTATTCGTCAGGATTGTTGCATATTTGTCATTGGCTATTCCAATTCATCAGCTAATGATTCCAGTTCAGCTGCATCTTCATCATCTTCATAGTCACCTTCTGGGAGATCATCTAAGATGGGTTCATAGATGTCCTCTTAAAGATACAGGTCTTCATCTGAATCTACTAAATCCCACCACGCTGCTGCAATAGAAGAAAAAATAGCTTTGACAACAGGGTTTTTATAGGAGCATTGCGGGGCAATGTGACCAGGTTTATGACATATATAGTAGATGGGCTGCTTGGACTGAGGTCGAGCAGTGCGGCATTTGCAAAGGAAATGCTGAGGAGGAGCAAAAGAATGGCGGTGAGGAAAGGAGCGACGCTTGAAGGAAACTTTACAGCGACGCTGCTTTTGCTGGTGGCGAGGTTGGACAAATGGTCGACAGCCAAATGGGGCTATTTTAGGAAAGACTGGAGCAATATTAGAAGCTTGATGCTTAGATAACTTCTGCATAGAACGAGTCTCAGAAATAAGGGTCAAAACTTGTTGCTTAACAAAGTCTATCACATCAGAGAGTGAAAGATCTTCGATAGCTAGACCTTTGAGATCAAGATAATTAATGACTCTATCAATCAAATTATATGGTAGAGCATGCAGAAATTTAACTTTAATCTTAGTAGAAGAATGGCTTCTACATTCATAGGTGAGATGCTGGAATTGTTTTGCAAAAGCATCGAACTGTTTAAGATCACATAGCTCCATTTTTAACAACCATTTCTTGGTTTCTAACTCACAGTTGCCAATCGGAGGTGCAAATTCATTTATTAATAGGGTAAATAAAGTACCCAAAGAATCAGTATGATTATGGACACGCTCATATTTCTGAGCTTCAGTCATTGAACTCCACCATTAACTGGTAATTCCCCATAGATATTTAGTAGCAAACAAAGTTGTGCCAATATGATCTAGATTAGCATTTATGGTCATGACTCGCATGACATTACACCAGGCAGTTATTTCATTGAGAGGATTTAATAACTCATCTATATTGAGGTACCATGGCTGCAAATGGACATGGGTTCTTTGCATTAAAGTATAGCTATGACCAGGGGATTTTTTGACAGATCAAAAGCTGGGGCCAAAATTGACTGAACAGAAAGGTTTCTTGGCAGAAGAGGATTCTGCTTCTTGGTCTTGTTTAGACAACCAAGTTAAACTATCATCTAAGATATCTATCTTAGTATCGATGGCAGAAAATTTTGTTTCTATCTTCTCAACTTTATCTTTAATATACAAAACATCTTGGCATAAATCATCAAAATTTTCAATAAAATGAGATGTAAATCTAGCAGTGTAATTACGCTGCTTGAAATCATTAGAGAGTTATTTTTCTCCTTGATATTCAGTAGAGAAATACTGCATAGTGCCAGCTGGTTGTTTATATACACCTTTGGGCGGTGGCCATCTGCCTCCTCTATACAAAGTAACCTGATCTTCGATATAAAATTCAATACTGTTTTCTCTTGGAAGACTCATCAGTGTACCTAGAAGATCAGAACCTTGATTAATTTCTTCATCCTTTATGAGTATATGACCTATTTTTACAGATCTACGGGATGAAGCTGTGGATGGCCTGGATGGAGAAGCATGAGACATAGACAGGGATCTTGGGAGAATATTTATAGTTCTACCATCACTTTGATGGACTGTGGCTTGGCCTTTGAGCTTAGGGGAAACATTTTTGAGCCAGTCGAGTTTCCACTCAGTAGGAATTTCTATAGATTCGATATGGCCTTTATGCAACTGCACAGTACCACTTAGTCTATGGGCATATGGTAGATTTTCAAGGATTTTGGGGTGATTTGTATTGGTCATACTATAAACAACAGAGATATTCAAAGCAGCATATTGGAATTCTCCAAACATATCTAGACCAAACAATGAGGTAAACAGACCCCAACAATCTAAAGATCCATGTTTTACTTCTTTACATCCTCTGTCATGAACTGCAACTGATAGGTTCGGACAGAACTCAAAACATATGACATTATCATTTAGACGACCAAGGCTGGATAACTGACAAGAATGTTTAAAGCTGACTTGTCGTCTGTCACACAAAGCTAGGTATAATACAGGCTTTATATTGCTAGGAATCAAAGGAGTAATGTGGATATGGATCAAACCAAAGTGAACAAATTTAACATTTTCATGGGAACGGATATACTGTATCTCTTTTTCTGGCAAAAGAGGCAGTAGATTCATTTGGAATGTATGTTTTGGTTTGTATTTCAAGGTCAATTCTATAGACTTGATTCTAGGCTTAACAAAAGATAGATAAGTAGAAGTATACAAAAACTTAGATTTCAACAACTCAGATGTCTTATATACCTGGGAAGCCTTAATAGTAGGAGGTTTATACAAACTATTCTCTTTCTCAAGAGTTTCTTTTATAGGTTCAATATCAGGTAATTCTGACAATTGTTCGGGAACAAATGGAGGGAGTTCATAACATCCTTCAAATTCAGACTCATTGATAATCTCAATAGTAGAAGAGGATTGGGCTTTGCCAAATTCCATGACTCAAAGATCTTAGTTCTGGTAAGCGAGAAAAGTTCTGGTAAGGGAAAACAGATGCAGAGATAAAGAGGCCTATGACACAAAGATAATAACGGCCGAAGACTCGATACAATAGCTTCCCAGAGAATTTTTCAAAGTAGAGAACCGAATAAAGTTTGAGAAATAAATTCTTACAAACATAATGATCTTCGTGTGGCTCTGATACCAATAGTTTTCACGTCAGTAGAGGCCTCCAAATTCCTTTCGCAATCTTTTTGATTTGAGAGAAAACCTGCGTAGTAGGCAGGGGCTGAATGGCTACGGCTTCACTCTATTATATCAAACAAATATTACACACTCAATTACAATGCTTGAATCAATTTCTATTTCTCAGGATCCATCTAAACGGGCAAGAGAAGAGCATACTCTTGCAGACAAGCTACTAGATTTTCACACTGAAATTTTTTCGATGATCAACTACTAGCAGAATGGTCTATATATAGCAATATTTGGGCGGTCCTGCCTCCATACAAGCAAGGCGATGTCAATCCCATCATGCTTTACAGCTGGAAAGATAGCTACAACGAGATGCTATTTGACGTGCCAGATCCACATGAACAGGGTGATGATGAGGATTCTGTTGGTTGTGGGCCCAACATGTCTTCTGCTTCAGTCACGAGGTCATCTTCAGAGATAGGATCAAAAAGACATCTGATTTGAAATGTGCTTTGGAGATGCCAATGTCAACAATTAGGGGGTCCCACTTCACATGCGTTGTATCTTGGCGTGCAGTGGAAATGAGATTCCCACTCAAGCTGTCGTCAGATAATTGTGTGTACGACAATATCTTGGTCATGATTTTCTTCTTTGTGAATGCAGTGTGGACCATGCTGAGCAATCCATCTATATAGATGTTCATTGAAGGTGGATCTGATCCTAATGTGCCACGTCCATAATGGTCGTTTCAGTAGCTCAGTGAATTGGTGGTACAGAAATTCACTATTGAGTCTTTCAATAATGATGACTCTGGAGTTTTGTTAGTGGTTAGCTTGGATTGTAGCTACTGTAGACATTTACAGGTCTTGTGCTGCTGCATAGGAAATCCTAGTATACCTGGGATGTAGGTCTTCTCGCAATATCTGCTCTTGTACAAGGATATTTAAGGAATCAAATCCTTGATTAAGGATTTTGGTAATATTGAATCCTGGAGCAGGCTGGTGCATTAATGTTGTTTCAAGATTTCTACTTAACCAATCTGGAACTATATTATCTATGCCATTTATATGTTCAACATAGAAATTAAACTGATTGAAGAAAGCTTGCCATCAGACATACTTACCGCGATCATCTTTCCTACCATGATCTTTTTCTCTAAATGTTAGGAATCTGGTGCAATCGGTAATTACAATAAAGTGTGGCAAGTGAAGAAGTTTCAACATAAACTTCTCAAGACATTTCTTTACAGCATAAATTTCTTTGTCTGAGGAAATCCATTTTAAAACGTCAGGGCTAAACACACCACTAGCAAACTCACAAATAAATTCTACACTATCATATATACAAACTAATACTCCATCCCATGCTACATCAGAAGCATCTGTGTAGACTTTCAGATTATCAGACTTTGGGATGTATAATTCTGGGAGCGCTGCAACTTTGGATTTGATCTTTTGGATTGCTGTTGTGTGTTGTTCTTTCCAACAAAATTTCTTTTTCTTCTGGAGAAGTTCTTGTAATATGTACTTGTCTTCACCAGCGTTAGGATAGAAACTGTTTAGATAATTTAATAATCCCAAAAATGCTTGTGATTTGGGTTTATCAAGTTTCTCAGGAAAACTGAGGACCTTTTCTTTAATGTGAGGCTGGACCTGTAATTGGGAATGCTTAACTATCATGCCAAGAAAATTGCACTCAATTTTAGATAACTAGATTTTAGTCTCAGATAGGACTATTCCTGCATCTTGGGCGATCTAGAGAAACTTGGAGAGGTGAGTCTGATGTTCAGTCAGAGAATTACTAAAAATCAAAATATCATCTATATATACACATAAAAAATTTGATGTGCCCTGGAAGATCTTGTCCATGTGTGCTTGGTAATAAGCAGGGGCATTCATGAGGCTGAAAGGCATGACGGTCCATTGGAAGTGGCCGAAGGGACAGCTAAATGCTGTTTTCTTTCTATCTGTTTCTTTGACTCGAACTTGGTAGAAGCCAGATTTGCAATCAAACTGTGAAAAGTATTTACAGTTTGCAACCTTTTCTAAAAGATTGCTTTTATCAGGAATTGGGTAAGGAAAAGGTTTGGTTATGGCATTCAGTGGTTTATAATTTATTACCATTCTTTTCTTTCCACGTTTCTGCTCAGAATGCTTGTTCACCATAAAGGCGTAGCAACAGAAAGGAGAAGTGGATTTCTTAATAAAACCATTGGCTTCTAGATCTTTTATCTGGGCTTCCATTTCATCATAATCTTGTGCCGGAATTGGGATCCTTTTCCCAATTTTCATATATTTACCTTCGATAAGATTGATCTCCTTCTCAGGCATGGTTTTGGACCAAAATTTTTGAGGATTTTCAGAACAAATAGTGTCTTTTATTTGGTCACCTATTTCTTGGATCTCGACTGGGATTATGTCTGGGATTTGAATCATAGAGCTTGGAAATTGCTCTATAACATAGACCAGACGAGGGATTCTAAGCCTTTCATTATCAATTGTGAACATAATACTCTTTACAGTCGAGCCATAGGGAGAGTATTTGTCTATGAATGAGCCTCCTAATAAGATGTCAATGGGTATCTTTTCTAGGGCAAAGAAATCAGCATGGAAGACTTTATTCTGTATTCGCAGGGGTTGCTGATGTTTATATTTTGTACATGTAAAACTATTCCCCTGTACATCAATGCTCTTATAAGCAAATTTTTTCATCCAAGGTCTCCCAGTCTTGGATTAGCTATGGTTTAGCAAAAGAAAGTGAAGCACCAGTGTCTACTTGTGCATCAACCAGTCTTCCATTTATTTATAA